>OY856409.1:648244090-648844090 GCA_963693085.1 Alisma plantago-aquatica | reverse complement strand
AGAGTTTGGGTATTGATGATGAAAAGATTGATTAAGGCTGTGGATATCGGTTATTCAGTGGGAGTTCTTGGAACCAGGGGATTCCTACAGATAATATGTATAACTGCTGGTAAATCGTTAATTTTAGCAGTGGAAGCCTGAAAGTTAAAAGTGGAAACATATAAAATACTCTCTCTCTCTCTCTCTCTCTCTCTCACACACACACACACAGAAAAAATGCCGTAGAAAAACGTAAGCTTGCGATGTGCGTGAGGAGAATCTTACCGGTGTTCATCTATGTGCAGGTTAATGACGAGCCTTAGGCAGATGTCAAGAACATGAACAGTAAACAACCACACAACAGGTGAGAAGGCAACAGTTGTCAGATTGCCGGTACCCCTGTTTTACACAAAAAACACAGACACGCAGCCATTAGGCGTTATCTAATAAAATGCAGTGACCGAATGGGTTAGCACAAGCAAGCAGGATTGAAGTAAAGTTCGCAAGTTGTACCCAAAAACTGGAAAGATAAGAAAGAAAGAAAGGAAGAGAAAAAAAAAAGGGCTCACCTTTGAACCGCACACAAGGGGAAGCTGCTTGCAGGAACAGAGTAGTAGTTGCCTGATTCACCGCATCGGGCGCCTTACAGCCAAATGCAAAGAGAAATCGGATCGCTACCTAGATGGGTAGAGGAGGAGCCCTGGATATCAGAAACAAACAAGGGATACCAACAGTATAAGAAGAAGACGAAAGAAGGTGGTAGGAGGTCACAGTATGTATGAAAGCATAATAGAACAGTAATACCAACAGGCAGCTACAGCCGCGCAATGAAGGCAAGACCATAAAAAGGCACGGCAGAGGGGGAGCAGGTGCTTGCACAGTTAATGCTACTTTATAAAATGCCTTGAAAGAGGTATACTAGAAATAGGGCGTAAAGCCATAAAGCCAAGGGCTGTTGCCGAATCCACACTGGTTTCCGAAACCGGTAATGGGTGCACTGCAGGGTCAGGAACGAGAGACACGGGAGGCACTCCAGCCATAAACCCACCAGGTTGAGGTTTGTTGTGTGAGTGCCCGCCCAATAAGAAAGAGAAAACACATTCGGAAGATGAACAACGTGTAGAGAGAGAGGAGAGGGGATTCAGGGGAAAGCAGTAGGGAGAATCAAAGAAGTGTGTACGCAAGCGTGTGCGAATTCTTTTAAATCATGAATAAAGCCATTGGTTTACCTACTACTACTTGTTACTCTCTTTTCCCGAGAGACGTGCAGTTGTGCAGGAGGTCAAGTCCAGTTCTCAGAAGAGACGCATCGCCAGGACCGGGCGGTGTGAATGATGAAGCAGGATTATATTCCCCATGGTACTGGGCGTATCCCGGGGTTCCGTTAAAGCTGAAACAAGTTGGTGTAGGGGAGTGTGTGCGCATACGTGACAGAGGCCGAAGAAGGCAAAAAGAGTACAGGCAGCGGTGGAGCAGGATGCTGGCTAGGAAACGCAGCTAGAACACGCAATAATAACAGCAGGAGGAAGAAGAAGACGGGCATACATTGTTTGGAGTGATGAGCAAGGTCCAGAACTGGAGTTCTAAGAACGCACTTAACTGCATATTGCAGAACTGCAGCGACGCATGTTGGGATGCAGAAGAAGGAGACGAATGGAGGGAGGAGGTTTACTTGCCCCGTCTTCACCGCCAATGTGTTGTGTTTGTCTAGAAGAAAACCAAGTAACCAAAACAAAAAAGCGTTACTGGCGGTATGCGAGTTCTGGTAAAGACTGGTGAGCCTGGCATTGTGTGGGACTGCGAGTGGGAGAAGAGTAGGAAACAGAACCGCAGTTTCAGTGTTGGCGTGTTTGTTCTTCTGCTGCTCCTCCCCGTGAAACCGGGGAGAGAAGGCATAACCAGCGAGGAAAGACAAAGCCAAGCAGACGAAACACAAGAGACAGGGCGGCTCACTACTGGTTAAAGAGTTCCGCGGTGGGGGTTTGTGGGACGTCCAAGTGCGGTCGGTGTTTCACTACTAATTATTGCAAGGCAAAACTGAGCGCAGTGGCGGACAGGGAATGAGAATATGATCCGTGGGTTATAGGGATGACAATCATCGTCGCGGTCTGTGTGATACGATCTCCACCACCACCACCTTGCCAATGAGTTTAGTTTGTTGTGGTGGCGGACATGCATCATGACAAAAAGCAATATCCTGCCGGGAGACGCGACTCAAAGAATCCCTATAATATTGCGACGGACGGGTGGGGGACATATTTGGATGGTGGAAGCTCGCTCCAGAGTTGATCGACAACAGTGTACTACTGTTGCAAACGGCGCACTATCTTCTTCTTTTGTTATTCCCCTTTTAAAAACATCCACTTGGAAGGCGAGAGCAGGGTACAACAGTATAGAGTAGAGAGGCGGGATAGATGATGAAGTAAAAGGTGTAAATGGACCCCCTAGAGTATAAGTAGGAGGAATCGGAATCGGGATCCCCGGGCCTTGTCGATTCGCTGCGCAGGGAATGTAAACGAGGAAAAGGTGGGGTTGAGACACAAGACTGGGATTTATATTTATTATGATCGGGGAGTCAAGTGCGGTGTAGGTCTTGGAGGATATATGCGGGAGGAACAGTAGTAGGATTTGAAAGATAGACAGACAGATGTGGGAGAGGAACGACGGGTGCCCGGCGTCGCCGCCCCTAGTAAAGCTGGCTTCTTTGATTCCTCCACTACAGGCGGACGGAGGAAAGAGATTGGGGGGAGTAGAGACAACAGTCCAGGCGAGCCCAATGTTTGGTAGGAAACGCAATCGGTAGAGACGAGCGAGCGACTTATGGGTATGGAAAAGCAACTATGGAATGGCAAAAATTGGGGAAGCAAGCCCTAATCGACGAGAAATAAACCAACAACAGATGTCTCGTCGGGAACAGGGTCGGGGGGTAGAAACGATGGGAGAGAAGAAGGAAAAAAAAAGTAGAAATTGAGAAAAACTCTGGCGACGCTTCTGTCGTTCGGGAAGAAAGAAAAAGATAGACTTCGATGACTGAGTATAAGCGGCCGATGAAGTGGAGGAAGGGTGTTGAGCGACGAGGAAGAAGAAGAAGTGAAGGTGAACGAACCTGATGAGCCGCCGGTAGCTGTTAGCCTCTCTGGGACGTTGTGGTTTTAGCTAGGAGGGGACTGGGGAGTGGCTGTTCCCCCTTCCTGCCTTGAAGAAATATATTGTGACTGTAAAATGGCATTATGATGCGGCGGCGGTATTTATCGCGTTGCGAACGTGGTCAGCGCCCTCATCGCCGCCGGTCTCGTCGTATCGTATGGTCTTCCGGCCGGATGATGGGAGTCAGGGAGGGAGAGGCTAGTTGCTTGTTCTGGAGACAGATGAGGATGAGGAGGAGACTGGCACGGCACGACGAAGGTGTGAGCACTGAGAAGTGGGTGGACGGAGCTGTTAGGAGGCGAGGACGGGCGCGGGTGTCTTCTCCCTTCTCTTGCACTTTTCGCTTCTGATGGCAGAGAGAGAGAGAGAGAGAGGAGTGCGCACTTGGCAAGGATGAGGACGGAGCAGTCACGCAGCTATAAGGCGACCCAACCCCCCGGGCCCCACCCTCCGCCCCGGTCTTTTACCTTTTGCAACAACAAACAACCGCTCCCGGGGGCAAGTGGTCCAGTGAGAGTGTAGCCAGACGGACGCAGTGCAGTTTTGTACCTGTGGAGACAGACCAATAGCCGGATGATGAGCCGAGGAGAGGGTGATAGGGTTTTTCTGGAAGTAAAGACAAGGAAGGGAAAGAGACACATGGGTTTACAGGGGAGAGAGATTGAGAGTGAAAGAGAGAGAGGCCATTCGGGTAGCAGCCTCACTGGTGTTTGCGGTTTCTTTTAAAGTGGGACGTGGTGGGGTCGACGCTGCTGCTGCAGGACCCCTCTGCAACCTGCTGCACAACACAACAGCTTTCATTTTCAGTTTCCTAGTTTCGTTCTCGTATTTTGTCCTTTGTCATCATTGTTCATGTGAGGATCATGAAAGATCAACTCCCTCGTCCATAACTACTCTCGCCGCAAACACAAAATCAACACCTGTTGCTGTGTGTGGAGTTGTGGACTCTGCAGCAAACAAACTTAATCATCAGCTTTTAATTTCCAACTTACTTCCTGCCACCAACAACTCCCTCGCCTGCTCCCACCCCCCACCCCTCTCATTACTTGCGTTTCTTTCTCTCTTTTATTTTTTTTGTAATTTTATGGTTATAAATATTCGCATTTCTTTTATATGATAGTTATTTTATTTTTAAAGTGAAGAGGACTCTGAGATCACATCCGTAGAGTGCATATTTCTATCTCTCTTGTCTTGTTGTTGTGCATTCACGATTTTCTTCGTAGAGTAGCTTCCTCGGTATAGGTCCTCTTAGGTTTTCGACCAGTAGAATACAATGAGTACGTGTGGAATAACAAGACGAGAAGAAAAGAGAATGATCATGCAACCAAAATACAGGATTTACGTAGTTTGGGTCCACGGGAGGGGTGAGATTTTCACTATATCATAAAACGATTATAAGGAGGAGCGCTCTCGAAAGAGGCAAAGTACACCCTAAGTACGACGGGTGTCGTCTATGTAAATAGTATACATGATGATTACAAATCCTAACCAGGGTGCATATACTTATAGATGTAGAACCGTGATCAGATTCCTATTCGAATCCAGAAAATATATCGTACCATATGCAAAAGTGGGATGTAATGTAGCTTTCTAACTTACAACACAACCACCAAGAGTAAACAGATTTTCTATAAGAGAACGTCTTTTATCACGGTCATTTGCAAAGTCATAATTAACATAACTGATAACATCCAATTTTGCGGATATTATATGCCTTATTTTATCCATATTTCTCCGCTACTTAGGCAAATTTATATCCACTTCTCTCCTACCCTACTGTAAGGACCCTGACCTCCGTTTAGGGCTTATCTTATTTGTTTTGTTTAACCCTGGTGCTTAGTTGTTTGCTAATCACCTTTAGTGGTTATTAGGGTTTGTTTGTGCTTTGTTGAGAGTTGGAGGTACTACTTGTAATTGACCCAAGTTTAGGGTTGTTGGGCAAGTTTGTCACCTTGTGAGGTGTTCCTCTCTCTCCTTGCTTCCTCTAGTGTTGAGAGGAAGGGTTGGGCTCGTTGCTTGAGTTGTTTTGGGCTTGGATGAGCTTGTTGGGCCTTGAGATGCCTTATTTGAACCTTGCACTTGCCTTGTTGACCTTGTGTCGGGCAGGAGTGCCTTGTATCGGCCTGGGTGTGTCGCCTAAGGTGTGTGTCACCACTAGTGGACACTTGGTGCTTGATGCTTGCATGTGGCAATGGCCTTGGACATGTGTTTAAGGCAAGTTAGAGAGGTGGCATTGCCCATGGACAAGTGTCCCTAGGTGAGCGACACCTTGCCTTGTCTTACCTTCGTTTCTCCTCCACCCTCTCCTATATATGTACCTTCTTTCTCTTACTAAGGATCCCTTTAGTTCATTAGTTTCCCTTCTCCCTTGGTTGCACGACACCTCTTCCTTTTCAAGCTTGGTGGCCGATCCTTATCTTGAAGTCTTCTTCTTCTACCTCTTGAGGTGTGCTTGGTGCTAGGAGCTTGGAACTTGCTTAAGGCGGGTTACATAACTCCTAACCCTAATCATATTACTTTCTTCTATATTCTTGTATGTCTTCTTATGATCATAGTCGGCTATATATGTTGCTAGTTATGTTTCTTGCTTAGTTGCACCTAGTTGGCCGAACCATGTTTCTAGGGTTTCCTTGCTAAGCAACACTCCTTTCCCTCCTTGGTCTAGAGAAGTGAGCTTGAGCTCTAGTAATATGAGCAATACCCCTCTCTCATTCAAGTTGAGAGGTGAGCTTGTGTTCTAGTTGCTTGAGCAACACCCTCCTCTCACCATGGATTCGAAAGGTGAGCTTTTTGGTAGATGTAGAACCATGTGGGGGTTGATCCTTGTGGTTACCCGAGTTGTGAAAGAGGTTGTGCAAAACTCCTCTCTCGTGGTTGTTGAGAGGTGAGCCGATCTTCTTGATCAATCTAGGGTTTGGTGCCCTTGAGCTTGAGGTTGATGATGATCTTGTTGGGTTGCATCTTGCACGATATGGCTTGGGGATGGTGTTTCCCGATACCCTCTCTTGATCTAGAGTTTTGAGTTGAGATGAGGAGTTTGTGTTGGGCAATACACCTTGGTCCTTGCCTTGTGTGATGGTCGATAGGATGAGACTAGCTTGGTTGGACGATAGGCTTTCCTTTGCTTCCCGTTTGAGATGTACCTTAGGGCATTATGCTTTGTCGAGTACCCTGCCCGATATGCCTAGCTTGTAGTGGCTTAGTGCCCGTTATACCTTGATTGTTATGGAGCTCAGTGGGCTAGTCTTGTGTTGGGCATCATGGTTTGGTGGTGATGCCCAATGTAGTGACATATGGTAACCCTAATCATATGGTTGTGCGATACACTCCCCAACCTAACTGCCTGATACATGGATGCATGTCACATGCGTGCACGATATACATGGTTGCACGACATACCCCATAGACCTAGCTGTACGTTATGCTTTGTGCACGATATGTCTTGGTCTCTGGTTGTACGATATGCCTTGAAGTGGTGGCCCGACATCCTTGCTAAAGGGCTTGGCCGATATGTGGCTAGTATGCTTGGGCGACATGAGAAGTTACCCTACACGATACTACTTCCAGTGAGGGTGCCCTGCCTGTCACACTTCTTGTGAGGGTAGTGGGTACTTCTAGTGAGGGTCGTGTTCCACCCAGAAACTCATCTGTTAGTTCCTTATCATGCAATCACATCTTTGTTGATTAAGAGTTATGGTTTAAGGTTTGTGAACCTTTGACATGTTTGATATAATAGAACGCACATATGTAAGCATGACATATCTGAACTCTAATGCCATGATATCTTGAAATTATATATATATATATATATATATATATATATATATAATGATAAGTTTGGAAGTATATGAGTTGCTTCACATGATGATGTGACTCATGTCTATGGTCACAGGTTGAGGCATGAATGATAAAGCATGCAATCATCAATGTTTCCATGTATTGACAATACGATCATTCTATAAATCTATGATGGTTTCAGTTATCTCTATGATTGTGTATACTAACCATGTCGGCGTTTCATGCGGATGCATAGCCGGGAAAAAGGCTATGAGGTATATATGTTTGAATAACACTACTTTGATGGTCACTCTTGATGATGAGATAACATGCATCGCATGTATGATGTGTTTCAGTCTGAGGACCTGAGTTTGGTTAAAGTACCTAGTTGAGGTCTTATCCTCTGATGATGAGATCAGGGATTGTTATCCCAAGTGATGAGAATGCCTTATGAGGCAGTAGTTTCTTGTGATGAGGGATTGAGATCCCAGAATAACATGATGGTGGTAACAATAATGTAGCTTTATGTTATGCATGTGTTACAACTTGTTTGCCCCAACAATCCACTTAAAATATACTAACTAATCACAGTGGAACATATCATGTAGTTTGCCCTGGCCATAGATCCATCATCGTCAGTAGCTGGTGATGGTGAAATGGGTTCTCCTACGAGTTAACCCAGAGCGCATATTGTTGAATATGCAAGGTTTCTCCTAGCCTAAAATAAAGAGGATTCGAGTGTAGCTGTGGTTGCAGACTTAGGGGAGATAAGAGCATGGTGAACAGGCCCACGGCTCAGTGTGATAGAGCATGAATGAGTTCATGGCTCAGGGAGCACGGTGAACTGGCCCGTGGCTCAGATATACTAGCATCGAGACTTGTACCAAGGCGGGCTAAAGAAAGGGTAGCCTGCGGGAGCTGACCCTGTGGCTGAGGTCACTTAAGCATGAGACTGCGGTCCTACTTTGGTTCTCGTGCACTGACCACGAGGTGGGAGGTCGTGGAGTATGGCTCTTTCATTGACCTTGTATGGCACCGGCTCCGGGTTTCACAGTCGTCGGTTGGATTTGAGTGGTGTGACTCACTTCCTCAGAGCATAATAACACGTAATCCAGCCGAATAGTATTTATTACTTAAGGCAAAACACAGAACATTGGTTGAGGCCTTGCTTGTGTAGTTGATCTCGTTATACATTACAGTTACTTATACGTTCCTTATGTTATGTGATAAGATCTTATAAATCTTATCTTGTCAATCATGTTCCATAAAGAAATACTTGGTTATATGTCTTCCGTACACCATGGTAAGCTCAGTGGTAATAAAAATCTTGCTCTATAGACTGCTCTTGTTGTACGTTTTATCGGTTATCTACTATTGCTACTCTAACCTTTCTGAGGTTTTATGGTTCTGGCGGGGAGTTATGTTTCTCGCTGAGACTGTGTGTCTCACCCCATTGGTTTGTAACCTTTTTAGGTGTTCGCGCTAGACGTGGTGGTGGTCGCGGGGTTGCGGCCGAGCAGCAAGAAGAGGAGCAGTAGAAGGCAAGAGATGGATATGCTGATATTTTGGTTGTTTTGTAGTAGAGTCTTAGAGTCATCCATGTACTCTCAGGTCCTTGGAGGTGTTTTGACGTTGTTTTATGATGAAGCTTTGTATATCCTACCATTGGCCGGATGTGGCTTGTTATGTAAATAAATAAGTGATGAACTCATATGATGACAAGACAGCTGATCCGTTAAGCTGTGGACACGTATCAAGACTTATAAATGTTTACATAACCTGTTTTCTTGCAGGCTGAGGATCTGAATATATTAGTTTCTTGGTTTATCTGCTTTCCGTAATCGGTTTTAATTAACCTGTGTTTTTGGTAATAAGTGGTTTATGGTGTTTTCCGCACGTTTTCACGTGGCACCTCGTTGTCTGTGTGATAGCGGGATGTGTCACCACAAGCTTGGTATCAGAGTTCTAGGTTCGCTGAGTCTACAGGGATCTAGGACTAGGTTGCGTCTATTCTTGTGAGTCCTCCAGGTTTTCTTACAATCATCTTCTTCCCTTAGAGGAAGAAAAAGCCAAGATGTCTGGAAACCATGAAGAACAAGCTGCCGAGAGCAGCGATGCTGCATCAGTTGATGGAGCTGAAAGGAAGGCACATGAAGATCGGGTGTCTGAGGTCCCCCAACTTGACCCAGCCATTCTCAAAAATCCTGCCTACCAACAGCTTATGGGGCAAATGATGGCTACGATGAATCTCATGGTAGAAAGATTGCCATTGCCTCCGCCGAGAGCACAGGCTCCCCATGGTGAAACATCGGATATTGGGAAGACCTTTGAGCAGCTTCGCCGAGTCGGAGCTTCAGACTATGCTGGGACGGACGATCCAGCAGATGCAGATTTGTGGCTGACATGTCTTGAGAAGGCCTTTCAGATCCTCGACATCCCCGAAGCAGACAAAGTCAGGCATGTTGTCTACCTTCTAAAGGGTAGTGTTGGTCACTGGTGGGCCATCGAGGAGGAGAAGCGACCCAGTGAGGTGATCGGTTGTGAGGTTTTCCAGCACAAGTTCGTCAGTAGATACTTTCTGAAGACATATCTGGACGAGAAGATCAACCAGTTTGAGTGCCTGCACCAAGGAGTGATGAACATCACCGAGTATGAAGCCAAGTTCATGGACCTGTTGAGGTTTTGTCCTCATATGGCAGTGACGGATGATGAGCGAATCAGACGTTTTGAGAAAGGCCTGAGTGCTGAGCTGACAACACCTGCTTCTGCGTTAGAGAACTGAGAGCGGTTTTCCACGTTTGTGGAATCTGTCCAGAGGATCAAACGGTCAGTTAGGGAGAAAAGAGAATCCATTTCTAAGAAGAGGCCTGCTCAGTTCCAGGGACATAGGTTTGGTGGTTTCAAGAAGCTGAGGTTTTCATCACCTTCTGGGTTAAGAGGTTCCAGTGCACCATCACAGTGGTCTCCTAGTAAGAGAAGAGGATATGTTTCTTCACCGTCAAAAGCACATAGTACAACTTCAGTGGAAGTGACAGGGCCATCTAGGCCACAGTTTGAGGAAAGGGCATGCTATATCTACAGACTGACAAGGCATTTCAAGTCGAATTGCCCAAGTAAAGATGTTGAAGTGACCCAGTAGCTGAGGCAGAATCAACAAGGGTTAGACCGATAGCAACCGAGTAGTAGCAGAGGGTGAGGACGCGGCCAAGCGTCACAAGCGGGATCGTCTTCTCAAGGAAGCATAGGACGTGGACAGCAAGCAACGACTCGATTCTATGCTATGAGTCAGCTGGAGGCGATAGTCAACCCACGAGTGGTGGCAGATTAGATGGAGTTATCTCATTCTGATTTGTCTTCTTCTTGCTTTATATCTGTTTTGGTTGACCCGGGTGCTACACACTCTTTTATCACACGTCCTATGCTTGATGATTGTCTGTTACCTGTTAGCTGTAAGAAAGATAACATGTTGTTAGAAACCCCTCTTGATGGTTCCTTGATGCTTCGAGAGGAGTTCCCATCTTGTGTCTTATCTTTTTCGGGACACAATATACAAGTGGATCTTATACCACTTGATATGCGTGGGTTCGATGTAATCCTTGGGATGGATACCTTAGAAAAGTATAAGGTTGTGTTGGACTGTGGTTCCAAGCAGGCAGTGTTTGAGGTTTGTGGAGAGAAGTGGATCTTCCAAGGAGATAGGAAGATTCTTCCGACATGTTTAGTATCCGCAATGGTGGCAGAAAAGCTGCTACGACAAGGTTGTAAGGCATTCTTAGCTCACGTTGTCGATACTAAGGCAAAAGGCCCTAGCCTTGAGGAGGTGACGATTGTCTGAGAGTTTGTAGATGTGTTTCCTGATGAGTTCCCTGATGTTCCTCCACTCCGAGAGATTGATTTCAAGATCAATCTAGTTCCAGGAACACAGCCAGTTGTACAGACATCGTACATGATGGCTCCAGTTGAGATGGAAGAGCTAAAGAAGTAGTTACAAGAGTTTTTGGAGAAAGGTTTCATTTGACCAAGTACATCGCCTTGGGGTGCTCCAGTGTTGTTCGTTAAGAAGAAGGACGGATCGATGCAGTTATGCATAGATTATCGGCAGTTGAACAAGGTCACAATCAAGAACAAGTACCCGTTGCCAAGGATAGATGATATGTTCGATCAGTTGTGTGGGGCTACGGTGTTTTCAAAGATCGACCTATGGTCCGGATATCATCAGTTGAGGATTAAGGCAGATGACATACCAAAGTCAGCTTTTAGGATGAGGTATGGTCACTTCGATTTTGTGGTTATGCCGTTCAGGCTAACCAATGCGCCTGTTGCTTTCATGGATTTGATGAATAGGGTGTTCTGTTCATTTCTAGATCAGTTTGTTGTAGTCTTTATAGATGACATCTTGATCTACAGTTAGGACAGTCAGAAGCATGAACAACATCTTTGAAAAGCATTGACTCTCCTTCGCCAGCATCAGTTTAGTAAGTGTGAGTTCTGGTTGAAAGAAGTAACTTTCTTAGGTCATGTAATATCTGCAGAAGGAGTTAAAGTAGACCCGAAGAAGGTGGAGTCGGTTGCAGAATGGGAACAGCCGAAGACGCCGACTGAAGTTCGTAGTTTCCTGGGTTTAGTAGGATACTACCGGAGGTTTATAAAGGACTTCAGTGTGATCGCATTGCCGATGAAAAAGTTGACTAGAAAGGATGTACCTTTTGTCTAGAATGATCGTTGCCAGCAAGCTTTCCAAAGTTTGAAGGAGAAGTTGACTAGTGCTCAAGTGCTAGTGCTGCCAGAGCCTAGGAAAGGCTATGTTGTTTTCTGCGATGCTTCCAAGAAGGGTTTAGGATGCGTACTGATGCAGGAAGATCATGTAGTTTCTTTTGCTTCACGACAGCTTAAGAAATATGAGGAGAACTATCTGACTCATGATTTGGAGTTGGCAGCGGTGGTTCACGCGCTAAAGATTTGGAGACAATATCTCTATGGGGAAGTGTGTCAGATCTTTACATATCATAAGAACTTGAAGTATATCTTCTCACAGAATGAGCTAAACATGCGACAACGTTGTTGGATGGAGCTAATCAATGATTATGACTGCACCATCGAGTATCACCCTGGTAAGGCGAATGTGGTAGCTGACGCGCTTAGCCGAAAGTCTTCTTCTCTTCCTACAAAAGGAGTACAGTTGAGGTCCTTAGTATGCCATAGACGGGATATGTTTATCTCCTTGTGGCAGATGAATGTGCAGATGGAAGTTTCCCTGTTAGAAGGACTTTTGCCACATACGCAAGTCAAGCCTACGCTGAGACAGCAAATCAAAGATGCACAACAAACAAATGATAATGTGCGATTGATCAGGTCAGAGCTCGGCAGTGAAGGGTGTAATGGGTTCCATGAGTCTGAGGATGGACTAGTTCGCTATCATGATAGAATGGTGGTCCCCGATGTTGATGATCTAAGGAAGCTAGTGCTCGAATAAGCACACACATCGATGTATGTTATGCATCCAAGAGTCACCAAGATGTATAACAATCTAAAGGACCTGTATTGGTGGCATGGCTTGAAGAAAGATGTAGCCGAGTTTGTGGCTAGGTGTGCGGTATGCCAGCAAGTCAAGGCTGAGCATCAGACGCCGGCAGGTACATTACAACCCCTGCCAATACCACAGTGGAAATGGGATCACGTAACCATGGATTTCGTAGTTGGTCTGCCCAGGACAACTAAGAATCATGATTCCATCTGGGTGATAGTGGACATATTGATGAAGTCTACCCATTTCATACCTGTGAAGACAACACATACAGCCAAGAAGCTCACTCGTGTATATGTAGATGAGATAGTACGCTTGCACGGTGTACCAGCAACGATAGTTTCCGACAGAGGTCCTCAGTTCACGAGTCGTTTCTGGGAACAGTTGCACAAAGCGTTGGGAACACAGTTGAGGTTCAACACCGCTTTCCACCCACAAACTGATGGATAGTCTGAAAGGACTATTCGAACTTTGGAGGATCTTCTTCGGGCTTGTGTTTTGCAGTTCCTAGGCAGTTGGGATGTACATCTCAGTTTGATAGAGTTTGCCTACAACAATAGTTACCAACGGAGCATTGACATGGCTCCTTATGAAGCCTTATATGGCAGGAAGTGCAGATCTCCTTTATGTTGGTATGAGTCTGGTGAGTATCAGCTTTTGGGACCTGAGTTAGTACAACAGACAACAGAAAAGATCAAAGTGATACAGCAACAGCTGAAAGCAGCACAAGACAGGCAAAAGTTGTATGTAGACAATCGCTGACGACCTTTAGAATTCCAAGTGGGAGACAAAGTGTACCTCAAGGTCTCACCTTGGAAGGGCATGCTAAGGTTTGGCCGGAAAGGTAAGCTAGCACCCAAGTATATGGGGCCATACCCGGTCATAGCATGTGTTGGCAAGGTAGCTTATAAGTTAGAGCTGCCACCAGAGTTGCACAGGTTACATCCAGTGTTCCACGTCAGGATGCTGAAGAAAAGTCATCCAGACACAGGGACAATAATACAACCAATCGTGGTAGAGCTTGATGAAGATGTGACCTACGTGGAAGGTCTTGTGATGATCCTTGACAGAAGAGTAAAGAAGCTAAAAAGGAAGAACCTGGTTCTGGAAAAGGTTCTTTGGCATCATCGTGGCATTGAGGAAGCCATGTGGGAGTTTGAGGAAGAGATGAGGAGGAAGTATCCCTCACTTTTCTCTTCGGATTTCAGGGACAAAATCCCTTTGTAGTGGGTTATAGCTTGTAAGGACCCTGACCTCCGTTTAGGGCTTATCCTGTTTGCTTTGCTTAACCCTGGTGCTTAGTTGCTTGCTAATCACCTTTAGTGGTGATTAGGGTTTGTTTGTGCTTTGTTGAGAGCTGGAGGTGCTACTTGCAATTAACCTAAGTTTAAGGTTGTTGGGCAAGTTTGTCACCTTGAGAGGTGTTCCTCTCTCTCCTTGCTTCCTCTAGTGTTGAGAGGAAGGGTTGGGCTCGTTGCTTGAGTTGCTTTGGTCTTAGATGAGCTTGTTGGGCCTTGAGATGCCTTATTTGAACCTTGCCCTTGCCTTGTTGACCTTGTGTCGGGCAGGAGTGCCTTATATCGGCCTGGGTGTGTCGCCCAGGGTGTGTGTCAGGATTGGAGTTGAGGTGTGTCGTCCATGGACCCCTTTGACCTCTTTGACCTTGTTTGTGTCACCACTAGTGGACACTTGGTGCTTGATGCTTGCATGTGGCAATGGCCTTGGACATGTGTTTAAGGCAAGTTAGAGAGGTGGCATTGCCCATGGACAAGTGTCCCTAGGTGGGTGACACCTTGCCTTGTCTTACCTTGGTTTCTCCTCCACCCTCTCCTATATATGTACCTTCTTTCTCTTACTAAGGATCCCTTTAGTTCCTTAGTTTCCCTTCTACCTTGGTTGCACAACACCTCTTCCTTTGCAATCTTGGTGGTCGATCCTTATCTTAAAGTCTTCTTCTTCTTCCTCTTAAGGTGTGCTTGGTGCTAGGAGCTTGGAGCTTGCTTAAGGCGGGTTACATAACTCCTAACCCTAATCATATTACTTTTTTCTATATTCTTGTATGTCTTCTTATGATCATAATTGGCTATGTATGTTGCTAGTTATGTTTCTTGCTTAGTTGCACCTAGTTGGCCGAACCATGTTTTTAGGGTTTCCTTTCTAAGAAACACTCCTTTCCCTCCTTGGTCTAGAGAAGTGAGCTTGAGCTCTAGTAATATGAGCAATACCCCTCTCTCGTTCAAGTTGAGAGGTGAGTTTGTGTTCTAGTTGCTTGAGCAACACCCTCCTCTCACCATGGATTCGAAAGGTGAGCTTTTTGGTAGATGTATAACCATGTGGGGGTTGATCCTTGTGGTTACCCGAGTTGTGAAAGAGGTTGTGCAAAACCCCTCTCTCTTGGTTGTTGAGAGGTGAGCCGATCTTCTTGATCAATCTAGGGTTTGGTGCCCTTGAGCTTGAGGTTGATGATGATCTTGTTGGGCTGCATCTTGCACGATATGGCTTGGGGATGGTGTTGCCCGATACCCTCTCTTGATCTAGAGTTTTAAGTTGAGATGAGGAGGTTGTGTTGGGCGATACACCTTGGTCCTTGCCTTGTGTGATGGCTGATAGGATGAGACTAGCTTGGTTGAACAATAGGCTTTTCTTTACTTCCCGTTTGAGATGTACCTTAGGGCATTATGCTTTGTCGAGTACCCTGCCCGATATGCCTAGCTTGTAGTGGCTTAGTGCCTGTTATACCTTGAGCGTTATGGAGCTCAGTGGGATAGTCTTGTGTTGGGCGTCATGGTTTGGTGGTGATGCCCGATTTAGTGACATATGGTAACCCTAACCCTATGGTTGCGCGATACACTCCCCAACCTAGCTGCCCGATACATGGATGCACGTCACATGCATGCACGATATACATGGTGCACGACATACCCCATAGACCTAGCTACACATTATGCTTTGTGCACGATATGTCTTGGTCTTTGGTTGTACGATATGCCTTGAGGTGGTGGCCCGACATCCTTGCTAAAGGGCTTGGCCGATATGTGGCTAGTATTCTTGGGCGACATGAGAAGTTACCCTACACGATGCTACTTCCAGTGAGGGTGCCCTGCCCATCACACTTCTTGTGAGGGTAGTGGGTACTTCTAGTGAGGGTCATGTTCCACCCGAAAACTCATCTGTTAGTTCCTTATCATGCGATCACATATTTGTTGATTAAGAGTTATGGTTTAAGGTTCGTGAACCTTTGACATATTTGATATAATAGAACGCACATATGTAAACATGACATATCTGAACTCTAATGCCATGATATCTTGAAATTATATATATATATATATATATATATATATATATATACTGATAAGTTTGGAAGTATATGAGTTGCTTCACATGATGATGTGACCCATGTCTATGGTCACAGGTTGAGGCATGAATGATAAAGCATGCAATCATCAATGTTGCCCTGTATTGACAATACGATCATTCTGTTAATCTATGATGGTTTCGGTTATCTCTATGATTGTGTATACTAACCATGCATGCATTTCATGCGGATGCATAGCCAGGAAAAAGGCTATGAGGTATATATGTTTGAATAACACTGCTTTGATGGTCACTCTTGATGATGAGATAACATACATCACCTGTATGATGTGTTTTGATCTGAGGACCTGAGTTTGGTTAAAGTACCTAGTTGAGGTGTTATCCTCTAATGATGAGATCAGGGATTGTTATCCCAAGTGATGAGAATGCCTTATGAGGCAGTAGTTTCTTGTGATGAGGGATTGAGATCTCGGAATAGCATGATGGTGGTAACAATAATGTAGCTTTATGTTATGCATGTGTTACAACTTGTTTGCCCCACCAATCCACTTGAAATATACTAACTAATCACAGTGGAACATATCATGTAGTTTGCCCTGGACATAGATCCATCATCGTCAGTAGCTGGTGATGGTGAAACGGGTTATCCTACGAGTTAACCCGGAGCGCATATTGTTGAATATGCAAGGTTTCTCCTAGCCTAAAATAGAGATGATTCGAGTGCAGCTGTGGTTGCAGACTCGGGGGAGATAAGAGCATGGTGAACAGCCCCATGGCTCAGTGTGATAGAGCATGAATGCATTCATGGCTCAGGGAGCACGGTGAACTGGCCCGTGGCTCATATATACTAGCGCCGAGACCTGTACTAAGGCGGGCTAGAGAAAGGGTAGCCTGCGGGAGCTGACCCTGTGGCTGAGGCCACTTAAGCATGAGACTGCGGTCCTGCTTTGGTTCTCGTGCACTGACTACGAGGTGGGAGGTCGTGGAGTCAGGCTCTTCCATTGACCTTGTATGGCACCGACTCCGAGTTTCACAGCCGTCGGTTGGATTTGAGTGGTGCGACTCACTTCCTCAGGGCATAATAATACGTAATCCAGCCGAATAGTATTTATTACTTAAGGCAAAACACAGAACATTGATTGAGTCCTTGCTTGTGTAGTTGATCTTGTTATACATTACAGTTACTTATACGTTCCTTATGTTATGTGATAAGATCTTATAAATCTTATCTTATCAATCATGTTCCATAAAGAAATACTTGGTTATATGTCTTCCATACACCATGGTAAGCTCAGTGGTAATAACAATCTTGCTCTATAGAATGCTCTTACTGTACATTTTATCAGTTATCTGTTGTTGCTGCTCTAACCTTTCTGAGGTTTTATGGTTCTGGCAGGGAGTTATGTTTCTCACTGGGATTGTGTGTCTCATCCCGTTGATTTGCAACCTTTTTAGGTGTTCGCGCTAGACGTGGTGGTGGTCGTGGGGTTGCGGCCGAGCAGCAAGAAGAGGAGCAGTAGAAGGCAAGAGATGGATATGCTGCTGTTTTGGTTGTTTTGTAGTAGAGTCTTAGAGTCATCCCTGTACTCTCAGGTCCTTAGAGGTGTTTTGACGTTATTTTACGATGAAGCTTTGTATATCCCGCCGTTGGCGGGATGTGTCCCGTTATGTAAATAAACAGGTGATGAACTCATATGATGACAAGATAGCTGATCTGTTAAGCTGTGGACACGTATCAAGACCTGTAAATGTTTACATAACCTATTTTCTTGCAGGCTGGGGATCTGAATGTAATAGTTTCTTGGTTTATCTGCTTTCCGTAATCAGTTTTAATTAACCCGTGTTTTTGGTAATAAGTGGTTTATGGTGTTTTCCGCACGTTTTCGCGTGGCACCTCGTTGTCTGTGTGATAGCGGGATGTGTCACCACACCTACATATATTCTCTCTACCTGATATTGACAATAACAATGACGTCACATGTACGACAACAAAGGATTAGAAGCTTGATTATCAAAAGCAGAGCCATCACCAGATGACAACCGATGCTCCTTGATTAACCATTGGTTCACCCTCACCGGATGCTACCTAACATCTCCCTACCACGCCATCGGTTGATAACTGCAGTAACCCATCAACCGATGGCGCACCTACGGGCATTACCCTGTGGCGTGTATGTGTTCGTCAACTGGTGACACTCCAATGCCCACCAACCGGTGACGTGTCTACGCCCATCAACCAATGGCACACCTACATACGTCACCCGATGGCATGTCTGCGCCCATCAACGGATGGTGCACCTATGGGTGTCACCTGGTGGCGTTTCTGCGTCTATCAACCGGTGACACTCTAGTGCCCACCAACTGATGGTGCATTTGCGCCCATCAGTCTATGGTGCACCTGTTGATGACACCCGATGACGGCCCTGACAGGTACCGTACTCGGGACCGTTGGGCATGTGCCCTAAGGGAGGGTACCTGGGAGGCTTGAAGCACAAGTAAAGGACCCCAGGCCAACACCTATAATTAGGAGATGACCAATTGCTTAAAGAGGTGGTCGTCGTGCACCATGCTCCCGAGCTGATGCTACTGACCAGACAAAACCAGTCGAAAGAAGAAGCATCCATCGACTTGAAAGATCTAGAGGGGGGTGAATAGAGTTTTTTGGATAATTTAAAGTTAATTAAAACAATTCAAAGCACTCAACCAAAGAAGGGGGGACAAGGAAGACACTTTGGTTTAGAGTGATTTGAACCTTTGAATCAAAGGTTCTCAGTCCACTACCCAATTGTTTCTAATTGGGATTTTGAAAGTGATTTGTTTTATTACCTCACAAGGATGTTACATAACATACAATCACCTTCCACTTGAAGTAACCTTCACCTTGAAGTAGCCTCAACCCCCTTTCAAGAATCCTTCTTGAAGTAACCACGAGCAATCCTTAGAGAAGACTTCACCACCTTGAAGTAGCTCCACCACCTTGAGATAAACTTCACCTAGAAGTAGCTCCAACCTCCTTTGAAGCAGCCTTCTTGAAGTAATCTCAAGCACACCTTGGAGAAGCCTTCACTTTGTTGAAGTAGTATCAAGCAACCTCCTTTCCACAGCCTCCAACCCTAGGAGTAGTCAAGGAGAACAAAATACAATATAGAAGAAATAGATTGGAAGAAAGAAAATACTTATCCGATGAAGTACATCGCTTTGATCCTAAATCAAGCATTTAGATCTCCTGTCCACTTAGGATGGACGTGTCTATATGTGGTGGCTAGGAGATTGTAACTATAGGACACAATTCTAGAGCATAAGGATGAAGATGGGAAGTGAATTCTAGCTTTGTTGCTCTCAATAATGGATGCTCAAGTGTAGCTTAGATGCTTTAGGTGTCTTAAGACCTCTCCTATTTATAGGAAATATTTGCAAGTAACTAGGGACATTCTAGGGAGTGTCTAGAGTGTTCTTAGTTCTTAACTAGCCGTTAGGTGTACATTAGTTGGCTAGCAATTGCTAATTTGCTCATGCTTGAAAAGAACAATCCAGAACCCTGCTCGATCGACAATTTGGTCGACCGAACTATGTCTCGGTCAAGATTTTCTTTGACTGAGCCTGGGTTTAAAGAAAAAGTGTTACAACGTCTATTTCCAACTCCCAACTACCAACCACTCAGTCTAATAGTCACAAGCTTTAGACCGAAGCTTACTCGGTCGAGATTATTTTTGGTTGAAGACTATTTTAGAGAACAATTGTGTAAGTTGTTGGACAGTGCTCTGAAGTTTGACTGAGGTGGTTCTCGGTCGATAAGAACTTTGAATGAGTGTGTCTCATTTGACAAGTTATTCAATCGAGGGTGTCCCTATTTTAGACTTTTGAATCACCTACTAAGTGTGTGTTACAATGTGTGTTGGTGACTCTAACTTTTGGGGGAAAATCTATCTAAGGATTATAAGTGGGTAGGGAAGATCTAATGCTTGATTTACATGATGTCTAATTACTTGTACATTATATTTTGTACAAGTGTTTACATTTGAGTACAATCATGAACATTTATACAGTTAAGCATATTTGATCTTCAATTTGCATTGATCTTCATCTTCCCTCTAAGTAAGTTTTCCTTATTCCTTTGAACCCTGAAATACTCAAATAACATGTTAGATCTACAAGTGTGAAATGTTTGTCATCATCAAAACAAAGGGTATATTACTGTCCAATTTATCCAACAATCTCCTCCTTTTTGAAGATGACAAACATTTCTAAAATATACTCAAAATGATTTAAATGACATGAGTTTTATACCTGAGATTTACCTGAGATGAAGAACATATTCTTATTTTCATAACATGTGTGCTAATTATTCCTAAAGAGATATGGAACATAGTATCCATCTCTTAAGGAATATAGCATCAATTAATGTTAATCCAAGAGAACATGAAACTCATATATTTTGTTTTATATTATTCCTCTCCCTTTGTCATTCCAAAACGATAGCCACATAAACATTTTACTCCCCCTAAATGAGATACTCCCCCTCAATATGTTACAAAATATGCAAAACAAAGTAATAGAAAATGTGACACCTCATCATGCTAAACGAGATTACTCAAAATACAAAACATGATCAACTACTAATTAATCACATAGTAAAAAAATGTGAAACAATTAAAACTGATTCCAACAATGTACATAAACTCTAAAACATTTACAAAAAGGTCCATCATTCCATTCTCATATATTATAACAAGTATTTACATATGGGTCCAAAGACGTCAGTCACATCATGCATACAAAAGATATTTCACATGTACATGCCATATATTTACAAACATTAGCATACGACCAAAATCTCCTGTTGATACAAGTATATCATCTAGAAAACACATCCCATACCAGGACCTGAGAGTACAGGGATGACACTAGGACTCTACTACTAACATCTATAACTAACATCTAAAACTAACCAACCTTATGAATCTATTGATCACCAAGTTGGTTCTCTTCCACAACACGACCTCGACCTCGTTGCCCGCGACCACCTAAAAAAATGTGGTGACCCACGGGTGAGACCCAGTCTTAGTGAGAGATATAACTCTCTCCAACTTATATTGATCATAACATATTCATTAATAGTAAATTCACTGAGCAGTTAGAGTATTGAATAAGCAATATGAATAGACTGAACAGTTTAAGCATACTAAGCGATTAAGCAAATAAGTTGTAGCATCAAGTAGAATGACACAATTTTCATAAGTCTACATCATGTAAGAACTATGTAGTGTAAAGACAAGACAATGTTTAATCAACCAATGTGATATGTATTAAACCCTAGCAATTATACTACACGGCTGGTATTATATATTTTATTATTATGCCCTGGGAGTTTGAGTCGTAACACTCAAAGTCCAAGTAACCACTGTGAAGTGTTATTCAATTCCGTATAAGATATAGGAGTGCCGATATCCTAAGATCTCTTCCCCTCGATCAGTACGAGTAAACTACAGTGACATACCAGTCAAACTACCAACAATGACATAAAGTCCACTGATAACAACTAGTCCATACTTGGTATAAGTTACGACACTAGAAAACAGGGTATACAAAACCCTCTAAGTTGAGGTACAACCACAACTATCCTCAGTCACATCAAATATATGAGGCATGACCATAGCCATCCTCTATAACCTACAATTGTGGATGACAAGGATATATCCTCAACTTGCCACCCTCACATAATCAACAATATGCGCTCCGAGTTTCCCTTGGGAATACTCATTTCACCATCCAGTAAGTTCTGACACTGAAGATGGCTCTACGACACATGGCTCTACATGATTAAGGTTACACTTGATTAATTACTGTCAATTGAATGCATTAAGACTTTATCATACAAGTGGACATTCAAACACTAATTCTTTTCTAACAAGAGTATATAACAACTTCAAAAGATATAAAACATTTGAGATATAAATCTTAATCACATTACCACATGCTATCATTCATTGCAAATTAATGGACCACACTTATCATCATACTATTGCAAGATACCAATATCTTAGCACAAGTTCCAGGGTTTTAACCCTTATTGGAACATGAAGAGGATTTCACCTCAATAATGGATTCAAACATGCCCAAAGGTCTTTAAGACCATCAAATTATTCATAGTAAGGTTATCATCATCATTCCATGCCTTAAACAAGGCTCAAAAGACCATTAGCACATGTATGTCCATAGATTTTAACATGGCAAGGCACTATGATATTCAAATAATACTACATTGTGGTTTCAACACAAGAAGAGTGTAATTCATTATCACATTAATCATTCAAGAGGTCTGATTATAATCAATCAACATCATATAATTACATTAAGGTTAGGTATAACAAGCTAGATCACATTGGAGTTACGCATCCACATATTATAGTGATTTATCAAATATAACTATATAATGGCAAAGGTAAGACTACCAATTAATGGTATTGAACCATAGAAATATAATCACTAGGACCCACATATAATACCATGTGATTTATTCTAATCCATTGGATGTTAAACTATCCAATATTATTCATTGGATCAAGTTCGTTGTTCAAGGTTATCAATTGAAGTATAAGTCTAATCATTAAATCAAATTAACCAAGGAACCATTGGTTTAAGGTTTAGTCAAATATACAATTACATTCCTAATCCATCATATATGTTGATGACCTGATCCACCATTAATTGTGATCATTAAGTCACCATTGGTTGCTAGATCAGTAATACATTCAGTTAACACCATCATATATTAAGACAATATTATCATTGATTGATAACATCATTAGAATACTTAGTGGATGATAATTAAATGTCTAATTGAGCCAAAACCTGACCTAAGGGGTGACCATAGGGTGTCACCATACATTTAACACCCTTGATAATGAACATCAGTTGCTAAGATAGCAACACCATTGGTTGTTGAATAGTATGTCCATAGGTTATGTGATAGAGAAGGAAATAGCTCGAAAACCCTAATTTGAACAATCAATTATTGTGTGCTTAGCACCATAGGCTGATGCTATCAACCTGTCCCAGATCATGTTACACCTTAGAAAGGTTGTAAACATGTTTAAAAGTTCATATAGAACTAGAAAAAAATAGGGAATGCCACAAAAATTCATAATTCTAAACAAGCATAATTTCTCTATGCTTAGATCATCACATTCAAGCATATACATGAACTAACAAGCTTCTAATAAGCAATATAAGTGAAGAATTTTATATAACTCGCCTCTATAGAGTATGTAAGATATCAAACAGAAACAATCTCAAGCAAATAAGGCAAGGAATCCCTAGATTCAGATTTGAACTTGGCCAAATAGGCACTTCTCTCCACAAAGAAGCAAAATCCTAGAAAAAGAAACAAGAAGGAAGGGTTTTTGAGTTCTAGAGTCATTTTCACCATGAAACAGCAGGGTTCCAACCTGGAGAGATGTAGGAGGAAGAAGATAACAGAATTAAATGGAGTAAATAAGAAAAAAACTTATACTTTTAGGTCAATATCACTAGGAAGAAGCTTTATAGACCCAAAAAGGGAATCAATTGCAACCCTAGAATTTTTTCCAAGAAGATCCCCAATTTCTTCTTCATTGGGCAGAAAAATTCGTAGCTAAACAGAGGGATAACGAAGCTGGGAGAAGGAGAGAGGTGGTTGAGAGAAAGTGGCTCGGTTTGGTGCTTAGGGATAACTATATGACACTTTAATATTAAGAAAAAGAAAAAGTTGAAATTCTAGTATATATCCAAGTGTCCATGGCTTTAAATTATTAAGAATATATAAGCACTCACACAAGCAGCTCTCCCACTGTCCCTCTAGACCTTCTTAGATTTCCTTTGTCAAAATTTCCAGCCAATCACATAATTCCTTAGTTGATAGCTACTAAAGGTAGCTCATCCATGAAGGGAAAAACCCTAAAATACCCTTGATGAAAACACCTTCAAACCATGGATCAACTAGGAGCCCCATGGCTCAAAAATATCAAGAATGATAATATAACATCTAAGGAACATAATTTATGTGATAAATTTCAAAGAAAACCCCTCAATTGGGTAAATTTCATAAAAGTCCAAAATGTATAGAAAATTGCATAGCTTTCTCGAACAATGTCCAAATTGGACCAAATTTGAAACTTAAGCTTGTATTATGATTTAAAAACATATCAAAAGGTTATATTAGGGTTCTAAGCATTCAATTATGGTAATTAAGCTCATTCAACTCATTAAGCAAGTTCAAGGGCCTTACAACTATAAACCCCTAACAAGAATTTCGCCCCGAAATCCTACGCAAAAAGAGATGGGTATTTTATACGCATCTCATTTCTAGTTCCCATGTGGCTTCCTCTATGCCACAATGATTCAAAAAAACTTTCACTAGTATTATATATTTTCTCTTCAGCTTTTTCACCCTTCTATCCAGGATCAACACATGACCCTCATAGGAGATATCCTCATCTAACACAACCTCTACTGGTTGGATTGTCTGATCAATATCTGGATGGAATTTCCTAAACATAGAGATGTGAAAGACATTATGCAATCCATGTAGCTCTGGTGGTAGCTCCAACTTATATGCTACCTTTCCAACATGAGCTAGGATAGGGTATGGTCCCATAAATCTAGGAGCCAACTTACCCTTCTTTCCAAACCTCAGCACACCTTTCTAAGGAGAAACCTTAAGATATACTCTATCTACCACTTGGAACTCAAGTGGTCTGCATCGATTATTTGCATAAGATTTCTGCCTATCCTTGGCTGCTTTCAACTGTTGTTGTATCACTTTAATCTTTTCTGTAGTCTGATGTACTAGCTCAGGACCCAAAAGTTGATATTCACCTGTCTCACATCAGCAAAGAGGAGACCGACATCATCTCCCATATAAAGCCTCATAAGGATCCATATCTATGCTTCTTTGATAGCTATTGTTGTACACAAACTCTATCAGAGTCAGATGTACATCCCAACTACCAAGAAATTATAGCACACATGCCCTCAAGAGATCCTCTAAAGTATGAATAGTCCTTTCAGACTAGCCATCGGTCTGCGGATGAAAAGATGTGATGAATCTCAGTTGTGTTCCCATTGCTGAATGCATACGCTCCCAAAAATGACTTGTAAACTGTGGACCTCTGTCAGAAACTATAGTCACTGGAATGCCATGCAAACAAACTATCTCATCAACATATATTTGTGCCAATTTCTCTACTGTAAATGTCATCTTAACTGGCAGAAAATGAGCTGACTTAGTCAATATGTCTACTATCACCCATATAGAATCATGACCCTTGGCTGTCCTAGGAAGACCAACCACAAAGTCCATAGTAATATGATCCCATTTCCACTGTGGTATTGGCAAGGGTTGTAATGTCCATGCAGGCTTCTGGTGCCCAGCCTTCACCTGCTAACAAACTGGACATTTGGCAATGAACTCTGCCACATCACACTTTAAACCTGGCCACCAATACATGTCTTTCAAGTTTGGTACATCTTGGTACTTCCAGGATGCATTGCATACATGGAGGAGTGAGCCTCCTCTAGTACCATCTTCCTCAACCTATCAACATCAGGAACTACTATCCTATTGTGGTAACAAATTGTACCATCATCTGCCTCATGAAAGCCATCACACTTTTCACTTCCAATCCCTGATCGGATATTATGTATCATAGTATGATTCTGTTGTGCATCATTAATCTGTTGTCTCAAGGTAGGTTTTACTTATAACTGTGCCAACAATCCTTCCAACAAGGAAACTTCTAGCTGTACATTCATCTGGCGAAGAGACATTAGCATATCTCTCTTATGGCACATTAAGGAATTTAATTGTACATTATCTACCATTAAAGATGAAGATGACTTTCTACTCAATGCATCAGCTACCACATTAGCTTTCCCTAGATGGTAATCTATTGTGCAATCATAATCTTTGATCAGCTCCATCCATCTCCTCTGCCTCATATTCAACTCCTATTTTGAGAAGATATATTGTAGATTCTTGTGGTCAGTGAAGATCTGACACTTTTCTCCATAAAGATATTGTCTCTAGATCCTTAAGGCATGGACCACTACTGCAAGATCCAGATCATGTATTGGGTAATTCTCCTCATGTTTCTTAAGCTATCACAAAGCAAAAGAAATCACATTCTTATCTTGCATCAACATGCATCCCAATCCATTCTTTGAAGCATCACAAAAGACAATATAGCCTTTTCCTTGCTTTGGCAGTACTAACACGGGTGCACTAGTCAACTTTTCTTTCAAAAGCTAGAAAGAACATTGACACTTGTCATTCCAAGTAAAAGGAACATCATTCCTGATTAACCTAGTTAGGGGTAATGCTATAGAACTGAAGTCTTTGATGAACCTCCTGTAATAACCTTCCAGACCTAGGAAACTATGGATCTCTGTCGGTGTCTTTGGTTGCTCCCATTATAGTACATATTCCACTTTCTTGGGATCAACACAAACGCCTTTTGTAGATATAACATGACCCAGAAAAGACACTTCAGATAACCAAAATTCACACTTACTGAACTTAGCATATAGTTGGTGCTGCCTCAACAAAGTCAATGTCTGGTGAAGGTGTTGCTCATGTTGTTGACTATCCTTGGAATATATCAGTATATCATCTATGAACATGAAAACACACTGATCAAGATAAGGTCTAAACACCATATTCATTAGATCCATAAAAGCTGCAAGTGCATTGGTTAGCCCAAACGGCATAACCACAAACTCATAATGACCATACCTAGTCCTAAAAGCTGACTTGGTTATGTCATCATCCTTAATTCTCAATTGATGGTAACCTGACCTCAGGTCTATCTTTGAAAACACAGTGGCACCTCTCAACTGATCAAAAAGATCATCAATCCTCGGCAAAGGATACTTATTATTTATTATCACCTTGTTCAACTGTCTGTAATCTATACACAACCTCATTAAACCATCCTTCTTTTTAACAAACAACACGAGAGCACCCCAAGGGGAAGTGCTAAGCCTGATAAAACCCTTCTCTAACAATTCTTATAACTGTTTCTTTAACTCATTCATATATGTTGGTGACATTCTGTATGCTGACTGTGCTATGGTTTGTGTTCTAGGAACAAGATTGATCTCAAACTCAATCTCTCTAGGAGGGGGAATGCTAGGAAATTCCTCAAGAAAGACATCCTCAAATTCTTGCACCACCGGTAACTCCTAGATACTAGGACCTACCACTTTAGTATCCCAACATGAGCTAAGAAAGCCTCACATCCTTGCCTCATCAACCGCTCAGCTGTCATAGCTGACATCAAACATGTAGGATGAATCTTTCTATCACCCTAAAAAATCCACTGTACATCTCCATCATGGAACGTCGCCACCTTAGTACTACAGTCCAAGACTACCTTGTATTTTTCCAAGGTATCCATTCCAAGGATTACATCAAAACCATGCATGTCAAGTGGTAAAAGATCCACTTGAATGTTGTGTCCAGAAAAAGAAAGAACACAAGAAGGGTACACTTCTCGCAACTCGGCAGAATCAACCAAAGAAGTCTCCAGTCGTAGGCTATCAGATCTAAGATTAATAGGTAGAAAACAACTATCTATCACCTCTCTGGTGATAAAAGAGTGTGTCGTACCCGGGTCTACTAAAACAGATACGAAACAAGAAGCAGACATATCAGAATGAAGTAACTCCATCTGACCTGTCACGACTCGTGGATTGACCACTGCTTTTGGCTGGGTCATGGCATATAACCTTGTTGTCGCCAGCTGCCATCCACGTCCTCTGCTTGCTTGTCTAAAGGATCCTGCCTAGGATGCCTGACCACGTCCTCTTCCACTGCCACTACTAAACTGTCATTGTTGTGGACCTTGTTGACTTTGCCTTGGCTACTGAGTCACCTCCTCATCTTTCATAGGGCAATAAGGTCTTGTATGCTCCAATTTCCCACACTTGTAACATATTCTGGTGTCCTGATATGGCCTAAACGACCCTGTCACTGAAACCGATGAGGTACTACGGGCTCTGATCGGTGGAAAATTGTGGCCTCTACCCTGACTCGGGGTCCACTGTGATGGTACATGTGATCTTGGTTGTGACAGTGGTGGGAAAAACCTTGGCTTCTTAAAGCCTCCAGATGATTGCCCTTGAAATGACATAGGTCGCTTCTTAGCATTAGCTTCACGCTTCTCTATGGCAGACCTCTCAATCCTCCTGACAGATTCCACAAAGGTGAAAAACCTTTCCATGTTCTCCAAGGCTGATGTTGTAGTAGTCAACTCCGTACTCAGACCCTTCTCAAATCTTTGGATCCTTTCCTTGTTCGTTGCTACCATGTGCGGGCAGAACCTCAAAAGTTCCATAAACTTTGATTCATACTCATTGATAGTCATGGCTCCTTGATGAATCTTCTCGAACTGAGATATTTTCTCATCTAGGTAGGTCTCTGGAAAAGATCGAATAACAAATTCCCTCAAAAACTCCTCCCATCCTATCACAACTCCTAGCCTTTTCTCCTCTTCTATGGCCCACCAGTGGCCAGCACTACCCTTCAACAAGTATATTGCATGCTTAACTTTGTCTTCTTCAGTGATGTTTATGATTTTGAATGCCTTTTCCAGCTCAGTCAACCACATGTCAGCATCTGCTGGATCAAAAGTACATGCATATTCAATTGCCCCAACACATCTAAGATGTTCAAATGTCTTCCCGACACCTTGGGACTCCACATTGGAGGTGGCTGCCCTAGCTTGAGGTGCTGGCACTCTATCAGTGATATGTGTAATTGTGGCCATCATTTGTCTAAACATAGACTAAAACTCAGGATAGGCCATCATTGTAGGGTCTAGATGAGGCATTGCGGGCTATTCTGGCCCTGCTTCTGGCACTCTCTCATCGCATGTCTGCCTCCCTACACCTCCTCCTGGTGCAACATAGCTACTCTCAACGTGTTCTTTATGTCCTCCAGACATATCTGCATAAGCATAAACTATGAGCAGATATGTTGGATACATAAGAACAGACTCAAACCTAAGTCCTATGTCCCTGTAGACTCATTAAACCTAGAGCTTTGATACCAACTTAACTTGTGACACCTCATCACACTAAACAAGATTACTCAAAACACAAAACATGATCAACTACTAATTAATCACATAGTCAAAAATGTGAAACAATTAAAACTGATTCCAACAATGTAAATAAACTCTAGAACATTTACGAAAGGTCCATCATTCCATTCTCATATTTGTAACAAGTATTTACATATGGTTCCAAAGACCTCAATCACATCCAGCATACAAAAGATATTTCACATGTGCATGCCATATATTTACAAACACTGGCATACAACCAAAACCTCCTATCGATAAAAATATATCATCTAGAAAACACATCCCATGCTAGGACCTGAGAGTACAGGGATGACACTAGGACTCTACTACTAACATCTATAACTAACATCTACAACTAACCAACCTTCTAAATCTATTGATCACCAGGTTGGTTCTCTTCTACAACACGACCTCGACCTCGTTGCCCGCGACCATCTAAAAAACATTGTGGTGACCCATGGGTGAGACCCAGTCCCATCAAGAGATATAACTCTCTCCAACTTATATTGATCATAACATATTAATTAATAGTAAATTCACTGAGCAGATAGAGTATTGAATAAGCAATATGAACATACTGAACAGTTTAAGCATACTAAGTGGTTAAGCAAATACATTGTAGCATCAAGTAGAATTACACAATTTTTATAAGTATACATCATGTAAGAACTGTGTAGTGTAAAGACAAGACAAGGGTTAATCAACCAATGTGATACGTATTAAACCCTAGCAATTATACTACACAGCTGGTATTATATCTTTTATTATTATGCCTTGGGGAGTTTGAGTCGTACCACTCAAAGTCCAACTGACCACTGTGAAGTGCTATTCAGTTCCGTATAAGATCTAGGAGTGCCTGTATCCTAAGATCTCTTCCCCTCGGTCAGTATGAGTAAACTGCAGTGACATACCTGTCAAACTGCCAACAGTGACATATAGTCAACTGATAACAACTAGTCCGTACTTGGTACAAGTTATGACACTAGAAAACATGATATACAAAATCCTCTAATCCGAGGTACAACCGCAGCTGTCCTCAATCACATCAAATATATAAGGCATGACCATAGCCATCCTCCATAACCTGTAATTGTGGATGACAAGGATATATCCTCAACTTTCCACCCCCACATACTCAACATTATGCACTCTGAGTTTCCCTTGGGAATACTCGTTTCACCATCTAGTAATTTCTTGCACTGAAGATGGCTCTACGGAACATGGCTCTACATGATTAAGGTTACACTTGATTAATTACTGTCAATTGAATGCATTAAGGCTTTATCATACAAGTGGACATTCAAACCCTAATTCTTTTCGAACAAGAGTATATGTATAACAACTTTAAAAGATACAAAACATTTGAGATATAAATCTTAATCACATTACTTTGGCATCCAACTCACAAAAATAATATTAATTAAGCAGAAGCGATCATTTGCAGCGGATTATTGAAAATCACTAAAAAATTAAAACCTTTTTCAAAGAGACCCAATCATAGGAAAACTCTTTCAACAAGAACCAATGTATTACATTTACATCCTGGTTCATAAGTACATATCTTGTACTATCTCTTCTCGAGGGTTACAACATCAACTGCCTTATTAAAAGTTAAACACAAATAGCATAAGAACCTCGAGGCATTAAGCCAAAATCTCGAAACGATCCATTAAAAGCACTAACTATTAACTCCAAGGACCTGAGAGTACAGAGACGACACATAGGACTTCTATCTACAAACATGACAGACAACACACTCCACCTGAGTTGTTGCTGCTGTACCTACTGCTGCTGAAGTTCTTCCTATGCAAGATATTCTCAATCTCCTCCGTGCTCGTCCACCTAAAAATGTTGGATCCCACGAGGGTGAGATAATTGAAAATTGCCCCAGCGAGAGATATAAATCTCTGCCAGAAACATTATTATTGCAGTTTATAATATAAATCTGACCAGAGGATAAGCAGTTTATATCATTCTCATCTTTAACTATTACAACTATCTGTGATAGAGAAGTAAATCATCTATTCTCTTTATAAGGAATAGAAATAACATATATATTATTTATCTATTGTATTAGCTCAACATCTCATGCTTTTCTCATGATACTCATTACTCTGATATGTCACCCATGACTCTTTCTTGTTCCTATCTGATGGCCTTAGCCAATCTACTAAATAGATATTGGTTTATACTGGACATGAGAGTGTACATCATCATCTCTTATTTAGGCATTGGTCCATACCAATCCTGTATAAATATTCCAGGCATTGGATTATACAAATCCTGTGCAACTAGTACGAGCATTGGACTTATATTGTTCCTGTGTATCCATTCCAAGTATTGGACTATGCCAATCCCAACTATTCCAGGTATTGGACTATGCCAATCCTGTGCAACTATTCCAGATATTGAACTATGTTGATCCTGTGCAACTATTCTAGGTATTGAACTATGTCAACCCTGTGCAATTATTCCAGGTATTGAACTATGTCAACTCTGTGCAATTATTCCAGGTATTGAACTATGTCAATCATGTGCAACTATTCTAGGTATTGAACTATGTCAACCCTGTGCAATTATTCCAGGTATTGAACTATGTAAACCATGTGCAATTATTCCAGGTATTGAACTATGTCAACCCTATGCAATTATTCTAGGTATTGAACTATGTCAACCATGTGCAATTATTCCAGGTATTGAACTATGTCAACCATGTGCAATTATTCCAGGTATTGAACTATGTCAACCCTGTGCAATAATTCCAGGTATTGGGTTATTACTAATCCTGTGCAGTTATTCCAGGTATTGGGATTTAACCAATCCTGTGTTATTATTCCAGGTATTGGGATTTAACCAATCCTGTGTTATTATTCCAGGTATTGGGATTTAACCAATCCTGTGTTATTATTCTAGGTATTGGAATTTAACCAATCCTGTGTTATTATTCCAGGTATTGGGATTTAACCAATCCTGTGTTATTATTCCAGGTATTGGGATTTAACCAATCCTGTGTTATTATTCCAGGTATTGGGATTTAACCAATCTTGTGTTATTATTCCAGGTATTGGGCACCTTAAAAAAAATTCTAGGTATTGGGATTTAACCAATCCTGTGTTATTATTCCAGGTATTGGGATTTAACCAATCCTGTGTTATTATTCCAGGTATTGGGATTTAACCAATCATGTTTACACAACACTGGGTACCTCATTCTTCTACTGACATTTAAACTTTAGCCATGCCATTATGCTCAATCACATTCTTTATGTAAAACAAGTATCCCTCTCTTCTCCACACTTGTATAATCAAGGTTCCATCATTATTATTGTATTCCTTTTATTATAATTATCATGTTATTAGGTTTCCCTTTTCTTGTTTTATTAAGAACATTATCATCTCTCATAGTGGGCTTTTATAAATATCTTAGTACCTCCCACTAGGTATCAACTTACTCATGTGGTTTGTAAGGCCTATTGAAATATCTTGTTACCTCTCACTAGGTAACAACCAATCTCATGGTTCATAAAACACATTACATCTTAATGTAATGATTAGGACATCACTCTTTATATGTTACTCATCCAAGTATGTTGGATTTAAGATGCATCAAGGGATATCATTCTTAAAGAGCTAGATGTGATATTTATGATGTCTTGATATATCACTTTCCTCAACACTTTAAACTTACTAGATTTTATCGATTTATATTGTATTAAGGTATTTCTCATCTTAATACTTCCATATACTAACCTATCACCTTTACTATGAAGTGCATAGATCATAGAACTCACATAAGGATTGTCCAACTATCTTCCATGATAGGGACTCATCTCAGGTTAAGGCTTGGCTTGTTATAAAGTTACCTATAATCAATCACTATTCCATTATTAGGATTAGGTTACCATCACCCTTTATTAGGGTTTAGGGTTTCACATACTATCATACTTCATTAGGGTTAGGATTGCATATAAAACCATCCTTCATTAGGCTTTCACATCACATTGCCCATAAATAGGGTTTACTATTCATCCCAACTAGGATTTCTCATGGCATCACCCTCAATTAGGGTTTCTCATGGAATCACCCTCAATTAGGGTTTCTCATGGAATCACCCTCAATTAGGCTCATGGAATCACCCTCAATTAGGGTTTCTCATTTCATATCAATACATCAGGTTTTACATCACATTACCCTAGTTTAGGGTTTCATACACTTTACCCTAAAATTAGGGTTTACTATTCAACCCAATTAAGGTTTCACCCTCCATTCCTATAATTAGGGTTTTACCTTATGTTACCCTGAATTAGGGTTAGGATTCATTAACCTTCTAGATTAGGGTTTCATGATCTCTTTACTGAGGATCATAACTTAATCACCACATGATTAATACTCATGTAATAATTCCTTTCTACCATCCTTTCAACTTGATTAGGTTTATATAAACCCTTTAATAAAGTATATATATATATATATATATATATATATATATATATATATATATATATATATATATATATATACAACTATGGTTGACAAAGTGTACTGAGACATTGCTTTCATAAGCTTATAGGGATTAACTCATCTAGGGTTACCAATTACTTAGTACCTTATAGGTACAACCCTAGTGATTATCTTTGAGATAAATCAGTAACAACCATAGGGTCATTTTATCTTTCATCACCTTAGGTTTCCAATTAACTTAATTACATTGAAACATCCAAACATTCTTGACCATTGATACTCCAAACAGTTTGAAACCATTTAAGCAAAACAATGATGAAACCGTATGGACAAGTCACACTTGAAACCACTTGGGTCTCTAAAAAGTTTGAGACCGTTTGGTCCAAACCCTGTCAAAACTGAATGGACCAAAAGGTCTTCCATCACTTAATCAATTCAGGATTTCAATCATTAAACCATCAATCAATTGAACCACTGATTTATTCTTCCATTGGACCATTGAATCACCCTTCAATTGGACTTTCAATTAGGGTTTTTAACCCAATTGAACTAGGGTTCATAATCAAGAAACCATCCATTAGGGTTTTGAAATCAAGGAACCATCAATGGTTGACATTGTGGAACTAGTCCAATTGAAATCATTGGGTCATCATCAAACCATGACATGACCTGAACTCAAACGGTGTTGAGTTCATTTGGATGACCTTCAAACGGTCTTGAGACCGTTTGGCCCATCCCATCACTTAAAATTGTGAAATTCAATTAGGGTTTGGATCATTAGATTGATCAATAATTGAACTATTGATTGCATTACCATTTGCTATCTTTGGACCTTAAAATACTCAACCATACTCAACCCTAGACCTACAAACGGTATTGGTTGACCTCCAAATGGTCTTGAGACCATTTGGGTGATCTCCAAACGGTCTTGAGACCGTTTGGGCTAATCAACCCAAAGATTTAATTCATTCAATTACAAAATCAGCACTTAACCCGATTCAGGTTTCTAATTGGATGATTGTCCATATATTGATTCAATCAATTAGAACCATTAGATCCTCATCCAACATGTACTAGGGTCCTGAAATCAAATGGTCAACCCATCCAAATGGTCAAATCATCTAAATGGTTTGGGGTTCAAGACTCTAAACGGTTTGCAAACTGTTTAGTCTCCAAACGGTTTGGTGAAACCGTTTGGACCAAAGTCTTAAAACTGTTTGCAATAGATATTTGGGGAGGTGTGTGCTTATGATGATGTCATCATAATCAAGCTCTAAACCCATGAAACTTGTTGTGATTTCATGGAGATTGCATCAATCAACCAAATAAAATTTCGAGAATGAAGAAAGGGTCAACAATTGATAAGGAATTGAATGCAATAACAATATTAAGGGTTCCAAGTTATAAAACCCGCCTCCAATTGAGCTTCAAAGCTTCAACCTCCACGTCTTTAATGGTGAAAGCAACACCTTCAACTATCCCAAGCTCGTCCTCAAGGTTTGAGTGAAAAGGAATGGCTAGAATTGAAGATCGAGTGAAGATAAGAAGAAATCATGCATTGATTTGTGATTTCCACCATGGAATCAAGGTGAAAGAAGGTCAAGAAGCTTACCAACAGGTTGGGGGTCTTCCTCCTGTTTCCCCAAGCTCCCGTGGTCATTTTTGCAAGCAAGAAGTGAAGGTGGATTCGAAAATACCCATCCAAGCTAGGGATAAAGGAGCATATATGTATTTTATTAAAAATTCATTTAAGAGAGAGAAAGTAGGGGATAACTCCTCCATTTCCTTACCACTTTCCCCTTCCCTTCCTTGGTTACGAGTCTATCTATTTTGCCTCTTATTACTCTCAATTATCCATGATTTAAAGAAAATCAAATTAAACACCTTAAATCATATAATAAAAATATCCATAAGTGAGTGGATATTTCTTTTTCTTATAATAATGTGAGTGAGTTATCCACTTCCCTTGGATATTTTCGTGCCTTTGCAAGGCACATGGTCATCCACATATATGTATTTCAACCATTTCAATTTTGGTTGAAGGGCACTTCAATTAATATATTTATTTTTGCATATAATTGAAGTAAAGTTCCAATTATGCTTAAATCTTGATTATTTTAATATCAAGATTCTCTCTCCTCCAAAATGATACAAATGAGACGCCCCTCTCATTTTATTTGCTCTTCATGATGCCACGAAACATAAGGGACTATTCTGAAGTGGTAATTTTCATATTGAACCCTGAGTTTTGGGTAAATTGCACATTGCACCAAAACTAGGTTTTAATGCATAAACATTGCTTAATCAGCTCTTTCTTGGTACTCAGGCTACCACAAGCCATACCTCTACATAATATTCATTCTCATGATGCTTCAACACATGAGGAACATCTTATCATATAACATTTGCAATTTAACCCCTCAACTTGGGTAATTTGCACTTTAGCCCAAAATAGACAAAACATTATTTCAACATTGTTAAAAAAGGACTAAAATTGAAACATGAGTTCCTATTGAGCCTTAATTACTTTTCAAAAGATAATATCAAGCATATAATTATCTTTCTTAAACAAAACACCTAGGGTTAAGGCATAACCCAGGTCAGGGATGTTACAAGTTATAAACCCCTAACAAGGATTTCATCCCCGAAATCCCAGATAAAGGGATACATATATTATTCATATATCATCTCATCAAGTCTTCACATAACATCTCAATTTCATGTTTATGCAAAGCATAAACCCCTAACATATTATGTCCATGCTATATAATATAACCAATCTGATTCCACAGTTAACCCCTTCTAGGTAGTCAACATAAATTGTCTGATACCAGAATTCCTTACCCTGGTATTCATCACATGTGCTGGAAACACATTACATTTTCATCTTTCATCCTGAGACATTACTTGTTATATATGTCTTTTTCTTGGAATCCAAGTCCAAGACAAACTGATACTTTTCTCAGTATCCATCAGATACACATTTTTAATTGTGCACATCAAGTGTCCTAAAAACCCACTTGATTGCTATGTCCCTGAAAGGAAAGAAAACAAAGAAACATATTCTTCTTGTCACCCATTATTATCCAGATTCGCTTATTAATGAGAAGAGATTATCATCTCCTCTAATTATTGCATGAACTTTCTATGTTCATGAGTTATTTACCCTTATTTTATCCTTGGTTCCTTACCATCAGCATATGAATTATAAGGATGATTACATCTCATCATTCCTTATTCTCATTATCATCATGATCACTAGATGTGGGTATTCAAACCCTCAGTTCATCATTTTTATTGTTACCTCTTATCAGGTAACTATTACCTCTAGGTCTTCAGACCAGGGTATATATTATACTAAACATCTTCTTTTGTTTATAAATTGATTTACAATTAAATCAAATTCCTTCATATATCATTTAGAATGTGGTAGAAATATCCATGCCACATCTTCTACTTCTTTCTTTAGATTGTTTCAGAATGATTACTTGATCAGAGTAATCAGAAAGATAACAATCTAGGTATGTCATACTTGCCTTGCCTTCAATAAATGAATACCTGGCCAGGGTATTCAAGGACTGAAATTAGGCAGTATGCATTTATTTTATTTTATGTTTTTTGTCCATTTATATTTGATATACTTAATATCTCAAATTTTCTCTGAGTTCATTTTACATCTTTTCCCTTTCTGCATGAAAAGAGATATTTTCAAACATATAAGAGGATATTGGACTAAACATAAGTTTTCATCCTTCTTATCTCTTCCTCATATCCTTAAAGGATTATACAGATGAACTAAACAACAACTATCTTTCTTATAGTAGGAAATAGAAGGTAACTCAAAATAGAAAGTTCTATCTTGACAAGTCTACCTTTTACAAGTTAACTAGTGTGGGCTCTGATCTCCAAACCCCGACATAAACACGATTAAAACTTAGCGGAAGCGAATCGGTAATCAGCGGAAGACAAAAATCACGGGAAATTAAAACTTTTCCTGACAAGAGCTTGAATCCATAAAAGCTTCTTTCATAAAGTGAGGTAAACTTTTTACATCTCAGGATAATTACTTCTTGAGTAATTATATACATCGAGATACAAAATCTCAAGATCACTATACAAAAGACTCCAAGACCTGAGAGTACAGAGGACACATATGACTGACTCTAACTACACCACATGGCAGGACAAATCTCCACCTGAGATTACTGCTGCCCCTGGTGCTGCTGCTGCTGAGACTGGTCACCTGTAGGCTGGTTCCTTCGTCTCCGACGTCCACCTAAAAAGTTGAAGCCTACGGGGTGAGACAATTATACATAATTGTCCCAGCGAGAGTTATAACTCTTCGCCAGAAGCTTTATTATAACATCAAAGAATATATTAAGTAGTAAGGCCTTCAAAGCATTCTATAACAGTTGCAGGTATAACAAGATCTCAACCAATTAGGAGATATGGAGAATATAAACACTATTGCAATGTAACATCAATCAACTAACTTGGAGTTATCTCTAACAAGTTATACTACATGGTTGATTATGTTTTACAAACAACATTATGCCCTGTGGAGATGAGGCTTACCACTCATACTCCAACTGATCGCTGAGAAGCCGCATCAGTATCATACATAGGTCATTAAGAGAGCCGGATTCTCATGACCTTCACCTTCCTCAGTCAGTAAGAGGATCACTTGTAGGACATCTCGTGTCTCTACTACTATAGCTCACCAGGGTAAACTGGTCCTTCGCTATTCTAGAGTCACAGTGGCATTCTGTACTCTCTTCGTCATCAGGAGGTTTCATATTTACCTACCACTGATACGGATATCTGTGCTTTCTTCGTCATCAGGAGGTTTCATGTTTACCTACCACTGATACGGTATGGAACTATAGTGAAGGATGGATGGATTCCACATCTACATCACTTTCCTACACTAGGATGTAAGGTTCTACACATCCATGTACCCCACATACTCAAAAGTATGTGCTCCAGGAGTTCCCTGAGGAAAACCTGTTTCACCATCACTTAATTTCTGACAATGATGGATCTATGATCAGGGCTCTACATTATACTTGATTAGTTAGGTACATTCAGTATTCTTTAATAGCATACATTGTTCTTCAAACAATAACAGTAGCATAGCAGCTATAAAAGAAGAATACTAAATGTAACAGGCCTAACTCATATCAATCATTATTTCTCATTATGCTCATCACAAGTCATCTCTAAGGCATGACCTTGATGGTATTCATGGCTCTCATAGCCCATTATCAGCATAGGATGCCACTGGAAAGGCATCAGATTACTTTACTTATTCATAAGGCTAACAACATGCCTTTAATGAATATAACATCAACATCCATACCTGGATATGATTACCTTCATATCAGAACCTGCATGGTTAATACATCTGATAAAGGTAATACAACAATAAGGAATGTACTTCCTACTCTTGTGATAAAAGTTAAATCTTTAATTCAAATCAAATAGAGTTTAATACTCAAAAGCATGCCATTACCCTTGAATTAGGGTTTACTATTCACATTACATGTCATCACCCTTGAATTAGGGTTTACTATTCACATCCAGGTGAATTAAACTCATAACATCATCATGTATGAGTAACATCTTCATTGATGCTCTTGGATTAGTTAAAGGTTCATCATTTATCATAATTAGGGTTTCTATGACCTCACCCAGGTGGACCATACCCTAATTATGCTCACTTATGTGCATTGGAGATGCTTTACTTGAGTTTCCACATAAAAAGGGTACTTTCTCTCTCTAGAAGTACTTTCTCTCTCTAGAAGTACTTTCTCTCTCATCATAATGTTAGGTGATGTCAACATCACTCTAAAATAGGTTAGATTGAGTCATCATAGGCTAACATAGCCAAAAGCATCACCATTATGTGATTAGAGTTACTTTCTCTCTCTAGGGTACTTTCTCTCTCTAGAGTACTAATGGTTGATGATAACATTAGACTAGATCAAGTTGGATAGAGTCATTATGACTAAAAACATCATTCTCATGTAATTAGAGTTTGAATTGAGCAAGGTAAAACTTAATTGACCCTTCAGGGGTATTTTGGTAATTCACCCCATTGATCATCATTATGGTCAAAACCTTAGTTAATTAACCCCTTACTATCCTAGATTATCATTAGGGTTTGATTTGGGAAACATTGAACCATTTACATCATCAAATGATTGAATGAGGTCAACCTTGAATCACATTGATTGATTTCAATCATTAATCATCAATTGAGTTGAGATCGGTTGAAAGTGTTGACCGTTTGCCCACTTTGACTTTCCAAGACCGCGAGCCTCCTTCTAACTCCAAGACCGCGAGCCATCATGCATTCAAGACCGCGAGCCATCATGCATCCAAGACCGCGAGCCATCATGCATCCAAGACCGCGAAGACTCCAATTGAGGTTAAGACCGCGAGGGTCATGAAGACCGTTTAGCTAGTTTGACCTCAGGACCGCGAGGCCCTTCGCGGTCTTGAGACCGCGAGCCTCCTCTCGGTCTTGAGACCGTGAGCCCTCTCACGGTCTTAAGACCGCGAGGCTCTCATGGTCTCAGCCGCTTGGTCCTTCAATCAAGACTCAAAGATGCAACCGATAATGTCAATCGAGGTTGAAGCCTTCAAAAGGTCCCATCTATGTTGACCACCTATGGATTGGGTTAATTAAGGTTATGCTTAACTAATTGGTCATTCAATTGACCCTCAATTGTTGACCAATTATGATTGAAATCGATTCAATTAGGGTCTATCAATGTTCACCCATCAACAATCCACAATGTGACTCAACACAAGGTTGAACCCTTCAATTGAGCTCCAATTGGTCCCAAACTTGGCCCAAACGGTCTTGCGGTCATGTGGGTGGACCCCACATGGTCTGGAGACCGTTTGCCCAAGGTTTCATCAAAATCTAAGGTGATTTGATAGGGGTTGAACCATGATTGAGCCATAAAACAGAATTTTGATTAACTTGATAACTTATTTGCAATTGGGTCCTCAATTGGTCAAATTACTCAACCCTAGACCTTCAAACGGTCTTGGGTGATTGTCCTCTCGGTCTTGAGACCATTTGGATGAGTTCAAAACGGTCTTGAGACCGTTTGCCCATCCAATTTTGGATTCTAGTGGAAATCCATCAAGGTTGAACAAATTGAGTTGATGATTATATCAATATTTAATTGCAATGTAATTTGGTGTAATTGTACCTTCAATTGGTCAACTATTCTTGACCCCAGACCTCCAAACGGTCTTGGTTGATTGCCCTCGCGGTCTTGAGACCGTTTGGGGGACCCCTAAACGGTCTTGAGACCGTTTAGGTCAATCAACCCTAAAAACCCTAATTAGGTCACCATAATTTCAGTACTGATTTCATCTAGGGTTAGCCCTAGTATTCACCCTTCAACTCTTAGCCCGTTTGGAATTAGACCATCAAACTTGGTGAGTTGTTAATTAAAATAATTTTGAACAGTAATCTCATACGGTCAATGCCTAGTCAACGACCTTACACGGTCTTGAGACCGTTTGCCCAAAAAGGCAATTTCAGACTGTTTGAAAATCAGGAATAAATTCAAATAACGTTGTTACTTAAAAAGGTCATATCTGCCGATTCATTTGGAGTTAGCCTCCCAAATGTTGAGGGTAATTAGCCTATATAATTAAAAACAGGTTTCTTATACGGTCCACGCCCGGTAAATGGGGCCAAACGGTCTTGGAGACCGTTTGCCCTGTCGCGGTCTCGAGACCGTTTGCTCACCTCGCGGTCTTGAGACCGAGAGAGCAAACCGGTGAGACCGTTTAAGGAAGTGAAAAGCTGTGGGTTTTTCTTGGAAATCACGCCTTCATCTCCTAGATCAAGAACAGTATGAATATCCCATGGATTTGCTTGCAACATAGTAGGGAAAAGTAGGGAAACACTAAGAGCTATCATCAAAACGCATATAAAGATGCACATAGTAAAGCATGGGTTTAGAGTTATAAAACCCGCCTAAAGCTTGCTTCTTGAGCTCCAAGCTTTCAAGCTCCAAGCTCTAATGGCGTCCTTTAGTTCTTAAAGGTTGGCCAAGGTGAAAACTCCAAGGAAGGATGAAAAGAGACGGCTAGAAAGGTAGGGTTTCAAGAGTTAGCCATGAAGATGACCTTGAATTTGAGTTCTAACCATGGAACTAAGCAAGAAGAGGGGTTTAAACCTACCTTGCACCCCTTGGTCGCCCTCCTTAGCTCCAAGGCAGTCCTTGGTCGTCTTTGGTGAAATGAAACAGTAAGGGAACGAAGGGTGAGTTCCCTTGCAACTAAGGGAAGGAGAGCTTATATACATGGGGTAGGATTTTCAACATTAATTCATGTGTTGTCCATAATTCCAACTAGGTCCCTCCTTATTTACTTGATCGTCCCTTCCTCTTTATTCTAAGGACAAACCTTCTCTTAAGGTCTTAGGAAAAGAAGGTAAAGGAGAGCAAGCTAATACTGAAGTACATACATAAAGAAATATTGCACATATACCCTGATTATTCAATCACAAGGCATATCTCATAGCTTGATAATTCAATCAAGGTGACTCCCTCATCATTTCTTCTCTTAATGATGGAAAGAGTCTAAAAAGATACATTAGATGACATATTTCACAATTTGTATCCCTTAATTTGGGTAAATTGCATTTTACCCCAAACTAGGGTTTCAAGCACCGGGATTGCTTCCACAGCTGCACCTTGGTGCCTTAGCTTGGGAAATCCCTCAAACTTTGCTAAAAAGATTTCTCATGATGTCTCAACATCAGAGGAACATCTCATCATGTGCAAATTGCAAGCTAACCCTTTTAACTGGGTAAATTGCACATAGGTCCCTGTATATCAAAACAATGCTACTACTTTAAATAAAAAGGAGCAAATACTAAGATATATGTTTCTGAGAACTTAATTACATGCTCAGAGTTAATCACAAAGATTTAATTACATATTTAGGCAAAACACCTAGGGTTAACTCATAACCCAGGTTAGGGATGTTACAAATTATCCACCCCTTACAAGGATTTCGTCCCCGAAATCGATAAAACATACTAAGAGAAAAGGGCAGGATACTTCCTTCTCATCTCATCCTCTAACTCCCAAGTGGCTTCTTCAATACCACGATGGTTCCAGAGGACTTTCACAAGACTTATATCTTTCTTCTTTAACTTTTTAATTCGTTTATCAAGGATTGACACTGGTCCCTCCTCATAGGATATGTCATCATTCAATTCTACCTCCATAGGTTGTAGAACTGACTCGGTGTCTGGGTGACATTTCTTCAACATAGAAATGTAAAACACAGGATGTAACCTCTGTAATTCTGGGGGAAGCTCTAGTTTATATGCTACCTTTCCAATCCGTTCAATGATTGGATAAGGCCCCATATATCTAGGAGCTAACTTCCCTTTCCTTCCAAAACGAAGGACCCCTTTCCAAGGTGAGACCTTAAGATACACTCTGTTTCCAACCTGGAACTCTAAGGGTCTACGACGTTTGTCAGCATAAGATTTCTGCCTATCCTGAGCAGTCTTAATCTTATGTTGTATAACTTTAATCTTTTCCGTGGTTTGCTGCACCAGGTCAGGACCTAACAACTGATGCTCACTAGTCTCAAACCAACACAAGGGTGATCTACAACGTCTACCATATAAGGTTTCATAAGGTGCCATATCAATACTATGCTGATAGCTATTGTTATAGGCAAACTCTATCAAGCTTAGGTGTAGATCCCAACTTCCGGTGAACTGGAGAACACATGCTCGCAACAGGTCTTCTAAGGTTTGTATGGTCCTTTCCGACTGTCCATCAGTCTGTGGATGAAAGGCCGTACTAAACCTCAGCTTAGTGCCTAAGGCTCTGTGAAACTGTTCCCAAAAACGACTGGTAAACTGAGGACCTCTGTCAGAAACTATTGTGACAGGAACTCCGTGCAAATGCACTATCTCTTGAACATACAACTCTGATAACCTTTCAGCAGTATATGTTGTTTTGATAGGTAAGAAATGTGCTGTCTTAGTCAGCCTATCAATAATTACCCAAATGGAATCATGTCCTTTGCTTGTCCTAGGTAGGCCAACAACAAAGTCCATGGTCACATGGTCCCACTTCCACTGTGATATGGGTAAAGGTTGCATTGTTCCTGCAGGCTTCTATTGTTCAGCTTTAACTTGCTGACACACAGGGCACCTCAGAACAAACTCTGCAACATCCTTCTTCATCCCAGGCCACCAATACAGATCTTTCAAATTCCGATACATCTTGGTGCTCCCTGGATGCATAGCATACATGGAAGAATGGGCTTCTTCTAGGACTAACTTTCTCAAGTTGTCCACATCTGGCACTATCATTCTTCCATTATAACAAGCTACTTGATCTTTTGAGTCATGAAAACCATCTTGCTTCTCATTTCCATACTCAGATCTTATATGCTGAACTGCAACATCACCTAGCTGTGCCTCTTTAATCTTCTCCCTTAGGGTAGGTTTAATATGCATCTCAGCTAACAAACCGGTTAACAATGACACCTTCAACTGTACATTGTTTTGCCTTAAAGAGATAAGCATATCTCTTCTAGAGCATACTAAAGAGTTTAGTTGTGCTCTATTCATGGTTGATGTTGATGATTTCCTACTCAAGGCATCTGCAACAACATTGGCCTTGCCTGGGTGGTAATCAATTGTACAGTCGTAGTCCTTGATTAACTCCATCCAGCGACGTTGCCTCATGTTGAGCTCATGCTGAGAGAAGATATACTTAAGGTTTTTGTGGTCTGTGAAAATATGGAATGTCTCTCCGTAGAGATAATGCCTCCAGATTTTCAAAGCATGAACCACAGCAGCTAACTCCAAATCGTGTGTTGGATAATTCTCCTCGTGTTTCTTAAGCTGTCGGGAAGCAAAAGAAATCACTTGTTTATCCTGCATCAACACACATCCTAGTCCGTTCTTGGAAGCATCACAGAAAACTATATATCCTTTTCCTTGTTCAGGTAGCACTAATATAGGTGCACTTGTCAACCTCTCCTTCAGCAACTGGAAAGATTGTTGACACTTATAACTCCAAGAAAAAGGAACATCTTTCCGGGTTAACTTGGTCAAAGGTAAAGCTATGGAACTAAAGTTCTTAATGAACCTTCGATAATAGCCAGCTAACCCCAAGAAACTTCGAATCTCCGTCGGTGTCTTTGGTTGTTCCCATTGTAGAACAGATTCTACCTTTGTAGGGTCAACACGAATTCCCGAGGCGGATATTACATGTCCAAGAAAAGATACCTCCGGTAGCCAGAACTCACACTTGCTAAACTTAGCGTACAGCTTATGTTCTTTTCGCAAGGTCAAAGCTTGGCGAAGATGCTGCTCATGCTGCTGAGCATCCTTACTATAGATCAGAATGTCATCTATGAAGACGACAACACACTAATCAAGGAAAGGTCGAAAAACTCTATTCATGAGTTCCATAAATGCAGCTGGTGCATTGGTTAGTCCAAACGACATAACCGTGAACTCATAGTGACCATATCTTGTCCTAAAGGCAGACTTGGATATGTCACTATCCTTAATACGGAGTTGATGATATCCAGACCTCAAGTCTATTTTTGAAAAGACTGTTGCACCACGCAATTGGTCAAAGAGATCATCAATTCTCGACAGAGGATACTTATTCTTTATTGTTACTTTATTGATTTGTCTGTAGTCGATGCATAACCGCATTGACCCATCTTTCTTTTTAACAAACAAGATCGGAGCACCCCAAGGTGAAGTACTCGGTCGGATAAAACCTCTCTCAAGTAACTCTTGAAGCTGTTTCTTGAGTTCTGCCATTTCGGCAGGCGCCATCCTATACGGAGTTTGAGCTATGGGTTTCGTATCTGGGATCAGATTAATTTCAAAATCAATCTCCCGAGGTGGTGGTATACCAGGAAGTTCTTCAGGAAACACATCCTCGAATTCCCTGACTATGGGAACTTCAGCAGGATTGGTCCTTTCCTTGGTAACATCTACCACATGGGCTAAGAATGCATAACATCCTTGCCTCAACAGCTTATCAGCAACCATAGATGACACAAGACAGGTAGGCAGAATCTTTCTTTCACCTTGAAAGATCCATGTGTTACTTTCATCAGCAAACACAGCCAACTTGGACTCACAATCCAAGACAACTCTATACCTTTCTAAGGTATCCATCCCAAGGATTATATCAAATCCCTGCATATCAAGTGGTATAAGATCCACTTGAATGCGATGGTCAGAAAAGAAGAGGATGCAGGGAGAACATACCTCCTGCAAAACGGCAGACCCACTCAACGGAGTCTCTAACAACAAACTATCTGCTCTATGACTAACAGTCACATTGCAGTTACGAATCACTTCACGAGTGATGAAAGAGTGCGTACCACCCGGATCAATCAAAACAGATACATCACAAGATATAGACATATCAGAATATAAAAGTTTCATCTGACCTGCCACTACCCGTGGATTGACCACTGCCTCAGGTGGGTTCATAGCATAGAACCTCGCAGTCGCCTGGTGTTGAGGTGGTGCTGATGATCCAGCTTGAGACGCTTGTCCACGTCCTCGAGCTGCTCCTTGATGTTGTCTATTCTGAGATCCCTGTTGATTCTGTCTCGGGGTTTGTTGTGTCACACCGACAGCCCTAGAACGGCAATCCTTCATCAAGTGTCCCACCTTACCACAGTTGTAGCAACTCTTCTCCTACTGCTGTGGTCTGGGTGGTCCAGTAACTGACACTGATACAGAACTGTGCGTCCCTTGAAGCGGTTGACTCTGCCCTCTACCTCTGCTTGGTGTCCATTGAGTTTGAAAACTCGATCTGGGTGGTGGAGGGTTAGGTGCAGAGAATCTAGGTTTCTTGGAATCCCTAGATGAAGAACCCTGGAACTGTGGATATCTTTTATGGGTTTGTCTTTTCTCAACCACAGATCTCTCTATCCTTCGGACTGACTCAACGAAGGTAGAGAATCTCTCTCTGTTTTCTAAGGCAGACACAGGGGTTGACATATCAGAATTCAAACCCTTCTCGAATCTTCTGATTCTTTCCTCATCCGTAGCAGCCATGTGCGGACAGAACCACAACAACTCCATGAACTTAGCTTCATACTCACTAATGTTCATCATACCCTGCCTTAGTTTCTCAAACTGAGAGATCTTTTCATCTAGAAAGGTCTTTGGAAAAAATCTATTGATAAATTCCCGACGAAACTCTTCCCATGAGAACTCTACTCCAGGTCTCTTCTGCTCTTCCATGTTCCACCAGTGACCAGCACTGCCTTTGAGAAGATAGACAGCATGTCTAACCTTCTCAGCTTCCGGAATCATAAGAATCCTGAAAGCCTTCTCCAACTATGTCAACCATAAGTCAGCATCTACAGGGTCGGCAGTTCCGAAGTACTCGGTAGCTCCGACACGACGAAGTCGTTCGAATGTCTTACCGATACCTTGTGCTTCAGGCTGGGCAGGTGCCCTAGGCGCAGGAATGGGCATCCTATCGGTTATATGTGTCATGGCAGTCATGAACTGCCCAAACATCATCTGTACAGCTGGATCACTCATGTCAGCTGGGTCGAACTGGGGTGGCTCTCTTGGCGTCTCAGGTGCAGGTTGTTCTATTCTCGGAACTCTTGCACCGCCTCGAGGTGCACTAGCACTACTCTCTGCCACGTGCTCATCACGATGTTCTGACATTCTTATGTATCTTCTTCTTCTGAGGATCAGAAGATTCTATTAGATGAGGAAGGAGTACTAAAGGTAGACTCAACATCCTAAGTCCTATGCCTCTGTAGACTCAACTGAACCTGGAGCTCTGATACCACTAGTTGTGGGCTCTGATCTCCAAACCCTGACATAAACACGATTAAAACTTAGCGGAAGCGAATCGGTAATCAGCGGAAGACAAAAATCACAGGAAATTAAAACTTTTCGTGACAAGAGCTTGAATCCATAAAAGCTTCTTTCATAAAGTGAGGTAAACTGTTTACATCTCAGGATAATTACTTCTTGAGTAATTACATACATCGAGATACAAAATCTCAAGATCACTATACAAAAGACTCCAAGACCTGAGAGTACAGAGGACACATAGGACTGACTCTAACTACACCACATGGCAGGACAAATCTCCACCTGAGATTACTGCTGCCCCTGGTGCTGCTGCTGCTGAGACTGGTCACCTGTAGGCTGGTTCCTTCGTCTCTGACGTCCACCTAAAAAGTTGAAGCCTACGGGGTGAGACAATTATACATAATTGTCCCAGCGAGAGTTATAACTCTTCGCCAGAAGCTTTATTATAACATCAAAGAATATATTAAGCAGTAAGGCCTTCAAAGCATTCTGTAACAGTTGCAGGTATAACAAGATCTCAACCAATTAGGAGATATGGAGAATATAAACACTATTGCAATGTAACATCAATCAACTAACTTGGAGTTATCTCTAACAAGTTATACTACATGGTTGACTATGTTTTACAAACAACATTATGCCCTGTGGAGATGAGGCTTACCACTCATACTCCAACTGATCGCTGAGAAGCCGCATCAGTATCATACATAGGTCATTAAGAGAGCTAGATTCTCATGACCTTCACCTTCCACAGTCAGTAAGAGGATCACTTGTAGGACATCTCGTGTCTCTACTACTATAGCTCACCAGGGTAAACTGGTCCTTCGCTATTCTAGAGTCACAGTGGCGTTCTGTACTCTCTTCGTCATCAGGAGGTTTCATATTTACCTACCACTGATACGGATATCTGTGCTTTCTTCGTCATCAGGAGGTTTCATGTTTACCTACCACTGATACGGTATGGAACTATAGTGAAGGATGGATGGATTCCACATCTATATCACTTTCCTACACTAGGATGTAAGGTTCTACACATCCATGTACCCTACATACTCAAAAGTATGTGCTCCAGGAGTTCCCTGAGGAAAACCTGTTTCACCATCACTTAATTTCTGACAATGATGGATCTATGATCAGGGCTCTACATTATACTTGATTAGTTAGGTACATTTAGTATTCTTTAACAGCATACATTGTTCTTCAAACAATAACAGTAGCATAGCAGCTATAAAAGAAGAATACTAAATGTAACAGGCCTAACTCATATCAATCATTATTTCTCATTATCCTCATCACAAGTCATCTCTAAGGCATGACCTTGATGGTATTCATGGCTCTCATAGCCCATTATCAACATAGGATGCCACTGACAAGGCATCAGATTACTTATTCATAAGGCTAACAGCATGCCTTTAATGAATATAACATCAACATCCATACCTGGATATGATTACCTTCATATCAGAACCTGCATGGTTAATACATCTGATAAAGGTAATACAACAATAAGGAATGTACTTCCTACTCTTGTGATAAGAGTTAAATCTTTAATTCAAATCAAATAGAGTTTAATACTCAAAAGCATGCCATTACCCTTGAATTAGGGTTTACTATTCACATTACATGTCATCACCCTTGAATTAGGGTTTACTATTCACATCCAGGTGAATTAAACTCATAAAATCATCATGTATGAGTAACATCTTCATTGATGCTCTTGGATTAGTTAAAGGTTCATCATTTATCATAATTAGGGTTTCTATGACCTCACCCAGGTGGACCATACCCTAATTATGCTCACTTATGTGCATTGGAGATGCTTTACTTGATTTTCCACATAAAAAGGGTACTTTCTCTCTCTAGAAGTACTTTCTCTCTCATCATAATGTTAGGTGATGTCAACATCACTCTAAAACAGGTTAGATTGAGTCATCATAGGCTAACATAGCCAAAAGCATCACCATTATGTGAATAGAGTTACTTTCTCTCTCTAGGGTACTTTCTCTCTCTAGAGTACTAATGGTTGATGATAACATTAGACTAGATCAAGTTGGATAGAGTCATTATGACTAAAAACATCATTCTCATGTAATTAGAGTTTGAATTGAGCAAGGTAAAACTTAATTGACCCTTCAGGGGTATTTTGGTAATTCACCCCATTGATCATCATTATGGTCAAAACCTTAGTTAATTAACCCCTTACTATCCTAGATTATCATTAGGGTTTGATTTGGGCAACATTGAACCATTTACATCATCAAATGATTGAATGAGGTCAACCTTGAATCACATTGATTGATTTCAATCATTAATCATCAATTGAGTTGAGATCGGTTAAAAGTGTTGACCATTTGCCCACTTTGACTTTCCAAGACCGCGAGCCTCCTTCTATCTCCAAGACCGCGAGCCATCATGCATTCAAGACCGTGAGCCATCATGCATCCAAGACCGCAAGCCATCATGCATCCAAGACCGCGAAGACTCCAATTGAGGTTAAGACCGCGAGGGTCATGAAGACCGTTTAGCTAGTTTGACCTCAAGACCGCGAGGCCCTTCGCGGTCTTGAGACCGCGAGCCTCCTCTCGGTCTTGAGACCGTGAGCCCCCTCACAGTCTTGAGACCGCGAGCCCTCTCACGGTCTTGAGACCGCGAGGCTCTCATGGTCTCAGCCGCTTGGTCCTTCAATCAAGACTCAAAGATGCAACCGATAATGTCAATCGAGGTTGAAGCCTTCAAAAGGTCCCATCTATGTTGACCACCTATGGATTGGGTTAATTAAGGTTATGCTTAACCAATTGGTCATTCAATTGACCCTCAATTGTTGACCAATTATGATTGAAATCGATTCAATTAGGGTCTATCAATGTTCACCCATCAACAATCCACAATGTGACTCAACACAAGGTTGAACCCTTCAATTGAGCTCCAATTGGTTCCAAACTTGGCCCAAACGGTCTTGAGGTCATGTGGGTGGACCCCACATGGTCTTGAGACCGTTTGCCCAAGGTTTCATCAAAATCTAAGGTGATTTGATAGGGGTTGAACCATGATTGAGCCATAAAACAGAATTTTGATTAACTTGATAACTTATTTGCAATTGGGTCCTCAATTGGTCAACTTACTCAACCCTAGACCTTCAAACGGTCTTGGGTGATTGTCCTCTCGGTCTTGAGACCGTTTGGATGAGTTCAAAACGGTCTTGAGACCGTTTGCCCATCCAATTTTGGATTCTAGTGGAAATCCATCAAGGTTGAACAAATTGAGTTGATGATTATATCAATATTTAATTGCAATGTAATTTGGTGTAATTGTACCTTCAATTGGTCAACTATCCTTGACCCCAGACCTCCAAACGGTCTTGGTTGATTGCCCTCGCGGTCTTGAGACCGTTTGGGGGACCCCTAAATGGTCTTGAGACCGTTTAGGTCAATCAACCCTAAAAACCCTAATTAGGTCACCATAATTTCAGTACTGATTTCATCTAGGGTTAGCCCTAGTATTCACCCTTCAAATCTTAGCCCGTTTGGAATTAGACCATCAAACTTGGTGAGTTGTTAATTAACATAATTTTTAACAGTAATCTCATACGGTCAAATCCTAGTCAACGACCTTACACGGTCTTGAGACCGTTTGCCCAAAAAGGCAATTTCAGACCGTTTGAAAATCAGGAATAAATTCAAATAAAGTTGTTACTTAAAAAGGTCATATCTCCCGATTCCTTTGGAGTTAGCCTCCCAAAATTTGAGGGTAATTAGCCTATATAATTAGGAACAGGTTTCTTATACGGTCCACGCCCGATCAACGGGGCCAAATGGTCTTGGAGACCGTTTTCCCTGTCGCGGTCTCGAGACCGTTTCCTCACCTCGCGGTCTTGAGACCGAGAGAGCAAACCGGTGAGACCGTTTAAGGAAGTGAAAAGCGGTGGGTTTTTCTTGGAAATCACGCCTTAATCTCCTAGCTCAAGAACAGTATGAATATCCCATGGATTTGCTTGCAACATAGCAGGGAAAAGTAGGGAAACACTAAGAGCTATCATCAAAACGCATATAAAGATGCACATAGTAAAGCATGGGTTTAGAGTTATAAAACCCGCCTAAAGCTTGCTTCTTGAGCTCCAAGCTTTCAAGCTCCAAGCTCTAATGGCGTCCTTGAGTTCTTACAGGTTGGCCAAGGTGAAAACTCCAAGGAAGGATGAAAAGAGACGGCTAGAAAGGTAGGGTTTCAAGAGTTAGCCATGAAGATGACCTTGAATTCGAGTTCTAACCATGGAACTAAGCAAGAAGAGGGGTTTAAACCTACCTTGCACCCCTTGGTCATCCTCCTTAGCTCCAAGGCAGTCCTTGGTCGTCTTTGGTGAAATGAAACAGTAAGGGAACGAAGGGTGAGTTCCCTTGCAACTAAGGGAAGGAGAGCTTATATACATGGGGTAGGATTTTCAACATTAATTCATGTGTTGTCCATAATTCCAACTAGGTCCCTCCTTCTTTACTTGATCGTCCCTTCCTCTTTATTATAAGGACAAACCTTCTCTCAAGGTCTTAGGAAAAGAAGGTAAAGGAGAGCAAGCTAATACTGAAGTACATACATAAAGAAATATTGCACATATACCCTGATTATTCAATCACAAGGCATATCTCATAGCTTGATAATTTAATCAAGGTGACTCCCTCATCATTTCTTCTCTTAATGATGGCAAGAGTCTAAAAAGATACATTAGATGACATATTTCACAATTTGTATCCCTTAATTTGGGTAAATTGCATTTTACCCCAAACTAGGGTTTCAAGCACCAGGATTGCTTCCACAGCTGCACCTTGGTGCCTTAGCTTGGGAAATCCCTCAAACTTTGCTAAAAAGATTTCTCATGATGTCTCAACATCAGAGGAACATCTCATCATGTGCAAATTGCAAGCTAACCCTTTTAACTAGGTAAATTGCACATAGGTCCCTGTATATTAAAACAATGCTACTACTTTAAATAAAAAGGAGCAAATACTGAGATATATGTTTCTGAGAACTTAATTACATGCTCAGAGTTAATCACAAAGATTTAATTACATATTTAGGCAAAACACCTAGGGTTAACTCATAACCCAGGTTAGGGATGTTACAAATTATCCACCCCTTACAAGGATTTCGTCCCCGAAATCGATAAAACATACTAAGAGAAAAGGGCAGGATACTTCCTTCTCATCTCATCCTCTAACTCCCAAGTGGCTTCTTAAATACCACGATGGTTCCAGAGGACTTTCACAAGACTTATATCTTTCTTCTTTAACTTTTTAATTCGTTTATCAAGGATTGACACTGGTCCCTCCTCATAGGATATGTCATCATTCAATTCTACCTCCATAGGTTGTAGAACTGACTCGGTGTCTGGGTGACATTTCTTCAACATAGAAATGTAAAACACAGGATGTAACCTCTGTAATTCTAGGGGAAGCTCTAGTTTATATGCTACCTTTCCAATCCGTTCAATGATTGGATAAGGCCCCATATATCTAGGAGCTAACTTCCCTTTCCTTCCAAAACGAAGGACCCCTTTCCAAGGTGAGACCTTAAGATACACTCTGTTTCCAACCTGGAACTCTAAGGGTCTACGACGTTTGTCAGCATAAGATTTCTGCCTATCCTGAGCAGTCTTAATCTTATGTTGTATAACTTTAATCTTTTCCGTGGTTTGCTGCACCAGGTCAGGACCTAACAACTGATGCTCACCAGTCTCAAACCAACACAAGGGTGATCTACAACGTCTACCATATAAGGCTTCATAAGGTGCCATATCAATACTATGCTGATAGCTATTGTTATAGGCAAACTCTATCAAGCTTAGGTGTAGATCCCAACTTCCGGTGAACTGGAGAACACATGCTCGCAACAGGTCTTCTAAGGTTTGTATGGTCCTTTCCGACTGTCCATCAGTCTGTGGATGAAAGTCCGTACTAAACCTCAGCTTAGTGCCTAAGGCTCTGTGCAACTGTTCCCAAAAATGACTGGTAAACTGAGGACCTCTGTCAGAAACTATTGTGACAGGAACTCCGTGCAAACGCACTATCTCTTGAACATACAACTCTGATAACCTTTCAGCAGTATAGGTTGTTTTGATAGGTAAGAAATGTGCTGTCTTAGTCAGCCTATCAATAATTACCCAAATGGAATCATGTCCTTTGCTTGTCCTGGGTAGGCCAACAACAAAGTCCATGGTCACATGGTCCCACTTCCACTGTGATATGGGTAAAGGTTGCATTGTTCCTGCAGGCTTCTGGTGTTCAGCTTTAACTTGCTGACACACAGGGCACCTCAGAACAAACTCTGCAACATCCTTCTTCATCCCAGGCCACCAATACAGATCTTTCAAATTCCGATACATCTTGGTGCTCCCTGGATGCATAGCATACATGGAAGAATGGGCTTCTTCCAGGACTAACTTTCTCAAGTTGACCACATCTGGCACTATCATTCTTCCATTATAACAAGCTACTTGATCTTTTGAGTCATGAAAACCATCTTGCTTCTCATTTCCATACTCAGATCTTATATGCTGAACTGCAGCATCACCTAGCTGTGCCTCTTTATTCTGCTCCCTTAGGGTAGGTTTAATATGCATCTCAGCTAACAAACCGGTTAACAATGACACCTTCAACTGTACATTGTTTTGCCTTAAAGAGATAAGCATATCTCTTCTAGAGCATACTAAAGAGTTTAGTTGTGCTCTATTCATGGTTGATGTTGCTGATTTCCTACTCAAGGCATCTGCAACAACATTGGCCTTGCCTGGGTGGTAATCAATTGTACAGTCGTAGTCCTTGATTAACTCCATCCAGCGACGTTGCCTCATGTTGAGCTCATGCTGAGAGAAGATATAATTAAGGTTTTTGTGGTCTGTGAAAATCTGGAATGTCTCTCCGTAGAGATAATGCCTCCAGATTTTCAAAGCATGAACCACAACAGCTAACTCCAAATCGTGTGTTGGATAATTCTCCTCGTGTTTCTTAAGCTGTCGGGAAGCAAAAGAAATCACTTGTTTATCCTGCATCAACACACATCCTAGTCCGTTCTTGGAAGCATCACAGAAAACTATATATCCTTTTCCTTGTCCAGGTAGCACTAATACAGGTGCACTTGTCAACCTCTCCTTCAGCAACTGGAAAGATTGTTGACACTTATCACTCCAAGAAAAAGGAACATCTTTCCGGGTTAACTTGGTCAAAGGTAAAGCTATGGAACTAAAGTTCTTAATGAACCTTCGATAATAGCCAGCTAACCCCAAGAAACTTCAAATCTCCGTCGGTGTCTTTGGTTGTTCCCATTGTAGAACAGATTCTACCTTTGTAGGGTCAACACGAATTCCCGAGGCGGATATTACATGTCCAAGAAAAGATACCTCCGGCAGCCAGAACTCACACTTGCTAAACTTAGCGTACAACTTATGTTCTCTTAGCAAGGTCAAAGCTTGGCGAAGATGCTGCTCATGCTGCTGAGCATCCTTACTATAGATCAGAATGTCATCTATGAAGACGACAACACACTGATCAAGGAAAGGTCGAAAAACTCTATTCATGAGTTCCATAAATGCAGCTGGTGCATTGGTTAGTCCAAACGACATAACCGTGAACTCATAGTGACCATATCTTGTCCTAAAGGCAGACTTGGATATGTCACTATCCTTAATACGGAGTTGATGATATCCAGACCTCAAGTCTATTTTTGAAAAGACTGTTGCACCACGCAATTGGTCAAAGAGATCATCAATTCTCGGCAGAGGATACTTATTCTTTATTGTTACTTTATTGAGTTGTCTGTAGTCGATGCATAACCGCACTGACCCATCTTTCTTTTTAACAAACAAGATCGGAGCACCCCAAGGTGAAGTACTCGGTCGGATAAAAGCTCTCTCAAGTAACTCTTGAAGCTGTTTCTTGAGTTCTGCCATTTCGGAAGGCGCCATCCTATACGGAGTTTGAGCTATGGGTTTCGTATCTGGGATCAGATTAATTTCAAAATCAATCTCCCGAGGTGGTGGTATACCAGGAAGTTCTTCAGGAAACACATCCTCGAATTCCCTGACTATGGGAACTTCAACAGGATTGGTCCTTTCCTTGGTAACATCTACCACATGGGCTAAGAATGCATAACATCCTTGCCTCAACAGCTTATCAGCAACCATAGCTGACACAAGACAGGTAGGCAGAATCTTTCTTTCACCTTGAAAGATCCATGTGTTACTTTCATCAGCAAACACAGCCAACTTGGACTCACAATTCAAGACAACTCTATACCTTTCTAAGGTATCCATCCCAAGGATTATATCAAATCCCTACATATCAAGTGGTATAAGATCCACTTGAATGCGATGGTCAGAAAAGAAGAGGATGCAGGGAGAACATACCTCCTGCAAAACGGCAGACCCACTCAACGGAGTCTCTAACAACAAACTATCTGCTCTATGACTAACAATCACATTGCAGTTACGAATCACTTCACGAGTGATGAAAGAGTGTGTAGCACCCGGATCAATCAGAACAGATACATCACATGATATAGACATATCAGAATATAAAAGTTTCATCTGACCTGCCACTACCCGTGGATTGACCACTGCCTCAGGTGGGTTCATAGCATAGAACCTCGCAGTCGCCTGGTGTTGAGGTGGTGCTGATGATCCATCTTGAGACGCTTGTCCACGTCCTCGAGCTGCTCCTTGATGTTGTCTATTCTGAGATCCCTGTTGATTCTGTCTCGGGGTTTGTTGTGTCACACCGACAGCCCTAGAACGGCAATCCTTCATCAAGTGTCCCACCTTACCACAGTTGTAGCAACTCTTCTCCTGTTGCTGTGGTCTGGGTGGTCCAGTAACTGACACTGATGCAGAACTGTGCGTCCCTTGAAGCGGTTGACTCCGCCCTCTACCTCTGCTTGGTGTCCATTGAGTTTGAAAACTCGATCTGGGTGGTGGAGGGTTAGGTGTAGAGAATCTAGGTTTCTTGGAATCCCTAGATGAAGAACCCTGGAACTGTGGATATCTTTTATGGGTTTGTCTTTTCTCAACCACAGATCTCTCTATCCTTCGGACTGACTCAACGAAGGTAGAGAATCTCTCTCTGTTTTCTAAGGCAGACACAGGGGTTGACATATCAGAATTCAAACCCTTCTCGAATCTTCTGATTCTTTCCTCATCCGTAGCAGCCATGTGCGGACAGAACCGCAACAACTCCATGAACTTAGCTTCATAGTCACTAATGTTCATCATACCCTGCCTTAGTTTATCAAACTGAGAGATCTTTTCATCTAGGAAGGTCTTTGGAAAATATCTATTGATAAATTCCCGACAAAACTCTTCCCATGAGAACTCTACTCCAGGTCTCTTATGCTCTTCCATGTTCCACCAGTGACCAGCACTGCCTTTGAGAAGATAGACAGCATGTCTAACCTTCTCAGCTTCCGGAATCATAAGAATCCTGAAAGCCTTCTCCAACTCTGTCAACCATAAGTCAGCATCTGCAGGGTCGGCAGTTACGAAGTACTCGGTAGCTCCTACACGACGAAGTCGTTCGAATGTCTTACCGATACCTTGTGCTTCAGGCTGGGCAGGTGCCCTAGGCGCAGGAATGGGCATCCTATCGGTTATATGTGTCATGGCAGTCATGAACTGCCCGAACATCGTCTGTACAGCTGGATCACTCATGTCAGCTGGGTCGAACTGGGGTGGCTCTCTTGGCGTCTCAGGTGCAGGTTGTTCTATTCTCGGAACTCTTGCACCGCCTCGAGGTGCACTAGCACTACTCTCTGCCACGTGCTCATCACGATGTTATGACATTCTTATGTATCTTCTTCTCCTGAGGAGCAGAAGATTCTATTAGATGAGGAAGGAGTACTAAAGGTAGACTCGACATCCTATGTCCTATGCCTCTGTAGACTCAACTGAACCTGGAGCTCTGATACCACTAGTTGTGGGCTCTGATCTCCAAACCTTGACATAAACACGATTAAAACTTAGCGGAAGCGAATCGGTAATCAGCGGAAGACAAAAATCACGGGAAATTAAAACTTTTCGTGACAAGAGCTTGAATCCATAAAAGCTTCTTTCATAAAGTGATGTAAACTATTTACATCTCAGGATAATTACTTCTTGAGTAATTATATACATCGAGATACAAAATCTCAAGATCACTATACAAAAGACTCCAAGACCTGAGAGTACAGAGGACACATAGGACTGACTCTAACTACACCACATGGCAGGACAAATCTCCACCTGAGATTACTGCTGCCCCTGGTGCTGCTGCTGCTGAGACTGGTCACCTGTAGGCTGGTTCCTTCGTCTCCGACGTCCACCTAAAAAGTTGAAGCCTACGGGGTGAGACAATTATACATAATTGTCCCAGCGAGAGTTATAACTCTTCGCCAGAAGCTTTATTATAACATCAAAGAATATATTAAGCAGTAAGGCCTTCAAAGCATTCTGTAACAGTTGCAGGTATAACAAGATCTCAACCAATTAGGAGATATGGAGAATATAAACACTATTGCAATGTAACATCAATCAAGTAACTTGGAGTTATCTATAACAAGTTATACTACATGGTTGATTATGTTTTACAAACAACATTATGCCCTGTGGAGATGAGGCTTACCACTCATACTCCAACTGATCGCTGAGAAGCCGCATCAGTATCATACATAGGTCATTAAGAGAGCCGGATTCTCATGACCTTCACCTTCCTCAGTCAGTAAGAGGATCACTTGTAGGACATCTCGTGTCTCTACTACTATAGCTCACCAGGGTAAACTGGTCCTTCGCTATTCTAGAGTCACAGTGGCGTTCTGTACTCTCTTCGTCATCAGGAGGTTTCATCTTTACCTACCACTGATACGGATATCTGTGCTTTCTTCGTCATCAAGAGGTTTCATGTTTACCTACCACTGATACGGTATGGAACTATAGTGAAGGATGGATGGATTCCACATCTACATCACTTTCCTACACTAGGATGTAAGGTTCTACACATCCATGTACCCCACATACTCAAAAGTATGTGCTCCAGGAGTTCCCTGAGGAAAACCTGTTTCACCATCACTTAATTTCTGACAATGATAGATCTATGATCAGGGCTCTACATTATACTTGATTAGTTAGGTACATTCAGTATTCTTTAACAGCATACACTGTTCTTCAAACAATAATAGTAGCATAGCAGCTATAAAAGAAGAATACTAAATGTAACAGGCCTAACTCATATCAATCATTATTTCTCATTATCCTCATCACAAGTCATCTCTAAGGCATGACCTTGATGGTATTCATGGCTCTCATAGCCCATTATCAGCATAGGATGCCACTGGCAAGGCATCAGATTACTTTACTTATTCATAAGGCTAACAACATGCCTTTAATGAATATAACATCAACATCCATACCTGGATATGATTACCTTCATATCAGAACCTGCATGGTTAATACATCTGATAAAGGTAATACAACAATAAGGAATGTACTTCCTACTCTTGTGATAAGAGTTAAATCTTTAATTCAAATCAAATAGAGTTTAATACTCAAAAGAATGCCATTACCCTTGAATTAGGGTTTACTATTCACATTACATGTCATCACCCTTGAATTAGGGTTTACTATTCACATCCAGGTGAATTAAACTCATAACATCATCATGTATGAGTAACATCTTCATTGATGCTCTTGGATTAGTTAAAGGTTCATCATTTATCATAATTAGGGTTTCTATGACCTCACCCAGGTGGACCATACCCTAATTATGCTCACTTATGTGCATTGGAGATGCTTTACTTGAGTTTCCACATAAAAAGGGTACTTTCTCTCTCTAGAAGTACTTTCTCTCTCTAGAAGTACTTTCTCTCTCTAAAAGTACTTTCTCTCTCATCATAATGTTAGGTGATGTCAACATCACTCTAAAACAGGTTAGATTGAGTCATCATAGGCTAACATAGCCAAAAGCATCACCATTATGTGATTAGAGTTACTTTCTCTCTCTAGGGTACTTTCTCTCTCTAGAGTACTAATGGTTGATGATAACATTAGACTAGATCAAGTTGGATAGAGTCATTATGACTAAAAACATCATTCTCATGTAATTAGAGTTTGAATTGATTCACCCCATTGATCATCATTATGGTCAAAACCTTAGTTACTTAACCCCTTACTATCCTAGATTATCATTAGGGTTTGATTTGGGCAACATTGAACCATTTACATCATCAAATGATTGAATGAGGTCAACCTTGAATTACATTGATTGATTTCAATCATTAATCATCAATTGAGTTGAGATCGGTTGAAAGTGTTGACCGTTTGCCCACTTTGACTTTCCAAGACCGCGAGCCTCCTTCTAACTCCAAGACCGCGAGCCATCATGCATTCAAGACCGCGAGCCATCATGCATCCAAGACCGCGAGCCATCATGCATCCAAGACCGCGAAGACTCCAATTGAGGTTAAGACCGCGAGGGTCATGAAGACCGTTTAGCTAGTTTGACCTCAGGACCGCGAGGCCCTTCGCGGTCTTGAGACCGCGAGCCTCCTCTCGGTCTTGAGACCGTGAGCCCCCTCACGGTCTTGAGACCGCGAGCCCTCTCATGGTCTTGAGACCGCGAGGCTCTCATGGTCTCAGCCGCTTGGTCCTTCAATCAAGACTCAAAGATGCAACCGATAATGTCAATCGAGGTTGAAGCCTTCAAAAGGTCCCATCTATGTTGACCACCTATGGATTGGGTTAATTAAGGTTATGCTTAACCAATTGGTCATTCAATTGACCCTCAATTGTTGACCAATTATGATTGAAATCGATTCAATTAGGGTCTATCAATGTTCACCCATCAACAATCCACAATGTGACTCAACACAAGGTTGAACCCTTCAATTGAGCTCCAATTGGGCCCAAACTTGGCCCAAACGGTCTTGAGGTCATGTGGGTGGACCCCACATGGTTTTGAGACCGTTTGCCCAAGGTTTCATCAAAATCTAAGGTGATGTGATAGGGGTTGAACCATGATTGAGCCATAAAACAGAATTTTGATTAACTTGATAACTTATTTGCAATTGGGTCCTCAATTGGTCAAATTACTCAACCCTAGACCTTCAAACGGTCTTGGGTGATTGTCCTCTCGGTCTTGAGACCATTTGGATGAGTTCCAAACGGTCTTGAGACCGTTTGCCCATCCAATTTTGGATTCTAGTGGAAATTCATCAAGGTTGAACAAATTGAGTTGATGATTATATCAATATTTAATTGCAATGTAATTTGGTGTAATTGTACCTTCAATTGGTCAACTATCCTTGACCCCAGACCTCCAAACGGTCTTGGTTGATTGCCCTCGCAGTCTTGAGACCGTTTGGGGGACCCCTAAACGGTCTTGAGACCGTTTAGGTCAATCAACCCTAAAAACCCTAATTAGGTCACCATAATTTCAGTACTGATTTCATCTAGGGTTAGCCCTAGTATTCACCCTTCAACTCTTAGCCCGTTTGGAATTAGACCATAAAACTTGGTGAGTTGTTAATTAACATCATTTTGAACAGTAATCGCATACGGTCAACACCTAGTCAACGACCTTACACGGTCTTGAGACCGTTTGCCCAAAAAGGCAATTTCAGACCGTTTGAAAATCAGGAATAAATTCAAATAAAGTTGTTACTTAAAAAGGTCATATCTCCCGATTACTTTGGAGTTAGCCTCCCAAAATTTGAGGGTAATTAGCCTATATAATTAGGAACAGGTTTCGTATACGGTCCACGCCCGGTCAACGGGGCCAAATGGTCTTGGAGACCGTTTTCCCTGTCGCGGTCTCGAGACCGTTTGCTCACCTCGCGGTCTTGAGACCGAGAGAGCAAACCGGTGAGACCGTTTAAGGAAGTGAAAAGCGGTGGGTTTTTCTTGGAAATCACGCCTTCATCTCCTAGATCAAGAACAGTACGAATATCCCATGGATTTGCTTGCAACATAGTAGGAAAAAGTAGGGAAACACTAAGAGCTATCATCAAAACGCATATAAAGATGCACATAGTAAAGCATGGGTTTAGAGTTATAAAACCCGCCTAAAGCTTGTTTCTTGAGCTCCAAGCTTTCAAGCTCCAAGCTCTAATGGCTTACTTGAGTTATTACAGGTTGGCCAAGGTGAAAACTCCAAGGAAGGATGAAAAGAGACGGCTAGAAAGGTAGGGTTTCAAGAGTTAGCCATGAAGATGACCTTGAATTCGAGTTCTAACCATGGAACTAAGCAAGAAGAGGGGTTTAAACCTACCTTGCACCCCTTGGTCGTCCTCCTTAGCTCCAAGGCAGTCCTTGGTCGTCTTTGGTGAAATGAAACAGTAAGGGAACGAAGGGTGAGTTCCCTTGCAACTAAGGGAAGGAGAGCTTATATACATGGGGTAGGATTTTCAACATTAATTAATGTGTTGTCCATAATTCCAACTAGGTCCCTCCTTCTTTACTTGATAGTCCCTTCCTCTTTATTCTAAGGACAAACCTTCTCTTAAGGTCTTAGGAAAAGAAGGTAAAGGAGAGCAAGCTAATACTGAAGTACATACATATAGAAATATTGCACATATACCCTGATTATTCAATCACAAGGCATATCTCATAGCTTGATAATTCAATCAAGGTGACTCCCTCATCATTTATTATCTTAATGATGGCAAGAGTCTAAAAAGATACATTAGATGACATATTTCACAATTTGTATCCCTTAATTTGGGTAAATTGCATTTTACCCCAAACTAGGGTTTCAAGCACCGGGATTGCTTCCACAGCTGCACCTTGGTGCCTTAGCTTGGGAAATCCCTCAAACTTTGCTAAAAAGATTTCTCATGATGTCTCAACGTCATAGGAACATCTCATCATGTGCAAATTGCAATCTAACCCTTTTAACTGGGTAAATTGCACATAGGTCCCTGTATATCAAAACAATGCTACTACTTTAAATAAAAAGGAGCAAATACTGAGATATATGTTTCTGAGAACTTAATTACATGCTCAGAGTTAATCACAAAGATTTAATTACATATTTTGGCAAAACACCTAGGGTTAACTCATAACCCAGGTTAGGGATGTTACAACTAGCATCTTATCTGACCCAAAACATGGACTTAGTTGTTATTTGCTATTGCCTTTGTCCTCTACTACCAGATGTAGATGGACCAAACTGTGACACTTGTCTTCATCCTCTATCATCTGCTCCACTGGACTGAGGTCCTTGTGGGTTTTGTAGATTATGCCTTGACTGTTGGGTCACCTCACTATTTCTCCTTGGACATTGTTGTCTAAAATGTCCTAGCTATCCACATTTATGGCAAGCTTGACCCCAACCTGATGACCCCTGCATAGGTGCACTATATTGTGGTTGAACTGATGAAGATTTTGGTTGTTTGTTGCAACTACTCCACTGTTCCCGTGACCGTGTAGACTTCCTTTTAAGGTTTGTCTCTTGTTTCTTTATCGTAGACCTTTCTATCCTCCGTATAGACTCCACAAATGTGGCAAATCTCTCTCTACTTTCTAGGGCAGATGCCGAGATGGACATCTCAGCATTCAATCCCTTCTCAAAACGTCAGATCTTCTCCTCCTCAGTAGCTGCCATTTGAGGGCAAAATCATAAAAGTTCCATAAACTTAACCTCATATTCATTTATCGACATGGCTCCCTATCGAATCTTCTCAAACTGTGAGATGTTTTCATCTAAGTATGTCTTTGGAAAATACTTATTGATGAATTCTTGACAAAATTCCTCCCATTCAACCTCTTCATCATTCCTTTTTATTTCTTCTATAGCCCACCAGTGTCTAGTACTACCCTTTAAAAGGTACACCGCATGTTTAACTTTGTCAGCCTCTGGGATACTAAGGATCTTAAAGGCTTTTTCTAACTCAGTGAGCCAGAGATCAACATCTGTTGGGTTAGATGTTCCAACATATTCTATGGCTCCTACATGACGTAGTCGTTTAAAGGTCTTACCAGACCCATATCCCTCATTGGAAACTGGTGCCCTAGGTGCCGGTGCTGGCATCCGATCTGCCATATACCTTAGTGTGGTCATGAGTTTCCCAAAAAGATTATGAAAATATGGGTTTCCTCTCATGACTTCATCAACATGGGGGTTTTTAGGCACTGTTTCTTCTCTTGCCTGATCCCTAACACCTTCTACTGGTGCAGCAACATTGCTCTCAGCAACGTGTCCCTCGTGTTCTCCAGACATCTTGGAGCTATATATCTTCTTCTGCATAAGCAGAAGGCACTATAAGATACACTGGAGTACACTTAGAACAAACTTGATACCTTAGTCCTATGTCTCTATAGACTCAGCGAACCTAGAGCTCTGATACCACTAAATAGTGGCATCCAACTCACAAAAACAAGATTAATTAAGCGGAAGTGATCATTTGCAGCGGATTATTGAAAATCACTAAAAATTAAAACCTTTTTCAAAGAGATCCAATCATAAGAAATCTCTTTCAACAAGAACCAATGTATTATATTTACATCCTGGTTCATAAGTACATATCTTATACTATCTCTTCTCGAGGGTGACAACATCAACTACCTTATTAAAAGTTAAACACAGACAACATAAGAACCTCGAGGCATTAAGCCAAAATCTCAAAACAATTCATTAAAAGAACTAACTATTAACTCTGAGGACCTGAGAGTACAGAGACGACACATAAGACTTCTATCTACAAACATGACAGACAACACACTCCACCTGAGCTATTGCTGCTGTACCTGTTGCTGCTGAAGTTCTTCCTCTACAAGATATTCTCAATCTCCTCCGTGCTCGTCCACCTAAAAGTGTTGGATCCCATGGGGGTGAGACAATTGAAAATTTCCCCAGCGAGAGATATAACTCTCTGCAAGAAACATTATTATTGCAGTTTATAATATAAATTTGAACAGAGGATAAGTAGTCTATATCATTCTCATCTTTAACTATTGCAACTATCTGTGTTAGAGTAGTAAATCATCTATTCTCTTTATAAGGAATAGAAAGAACATATATATATTATTTATCTATTGTATTAGCTCAACATCTCATGCTTTTCTCAAGATACTCATTACTCTGATATGTCGCCCATGACTCTTTCTTGTTTCTATCTGATGGCCTTATCCAATCTACTAAATAGATATTGGTTTATATTGGACATGAGAGTGTACATCATCATGTCTTATTTAGGCATTGGTCCATACCAATCCTGTATAAATATTCCAGGCATTGGATTATACCAATCCTGTGCAACTAGTACTAGCATTGGACTTATGTTGTTCCTGTCTATCCATTCCAAGTATTGGACTATGCCAATCCCAACTATTCTAGGTATTGGACTATGTCAATCTTGTGCAACTATTCCAGGTATTGAACTATGTCAATCCTATGCAACTATTCTAGGTATTGAACTATGTCAACCCTATGCAATTATCCCTATGCAATTATTCTAGGTATTGAACTATGTCAACCCTATGCAATTATTCCAGGTATTGAACTATGTCAATCCTGTGCAACTATTCCAGGTATTGAACTATGTCAACCCTGTGCAATTATTCCAGGTATTGAACTATGTCAACCCTGTGCAATTATTCTAGGTATTGGGTTATTACCAATCATGTGCAGTTATTCCAGGTATTGGGATTTAACCAATCTTGTGTTATTATTCCAGGTATTGGGATTTAACCAATCATGTGTTATTATTCTAAGTATTAAGATTTAACCAATCCTGTGTTATTATTCCAGGTATTGAAATTTAACCAATCCTGTGTTATTATTCCAGGTATTGAGATCTAACCAATCATGTGTTATTATTCCAAGTATTGGGATTTAACCAATCCTGTGTTATTATTCTAGGTAATGGGATTTAACCAATACTGTGTTATTATTCCAGGTATTGGGATTTAACCAATCATGTGTTATTATTCCACGTATTGGGATTTAACCAATCCTATGTTATTATTCCAGGTATTGGGATTTAACCAATCATGTGTTATTATTCCAGGTACTGGGATTTAACCAATCCTGTGTTATTATTCCAGGTATTGGGATTTAACCAATCCTGTGTTATTATTCTAGGTATTGGGATTTAACCAATCTTGTGTTATTATTCCAGGTATTGGGATTTAACCAATCTTGTGTTATTATTCCAGGTATTGGGATTTAACCAATCCTGTGTTATTATTCCAGGTATTGGGATTTAACCAATTTTGTGTTATTATTCTAGGTATTGGGATTTAACCAATCCTGTGTTATTATTCTAGGTATTGGGATTTAACCCATCATGTGTTATTATTCCAGGTATTGGGATTTAACCAATCATGTGTTATTATTCCAGGTATTGGGATTTAACCAATCTTGTGTTATTATTCCAGGTATTGGGATTTAACCAATCCTGTGTTATTTTTCCAGGTATTGGGATTTAACCAATCCTATATTATTATTCCAGGTATTGAGATTTAACCAATCCTGTGTTATTATTCTAGGTATTGGGATTTAACCAATCCTATGTTATTATTCCAGGTATTGGGATTTAACCAATCCTATGTTATTATTCCAGATATTGAACTATGTCAATCCTGTACAACTATTCCAGGTATTGAGATTTAACCAATCCTATGTTATTATTCCAGGTATTGAACAATGTCAATCCTGTGACATTATTCCAGGTATTGAACTATGTCAATCCTGCGCAACTATTCTAAGTATTGAACTATGTCAATCCTGTGACATTATTCCCATGTCTGTTTACACAGCACTGGGTACCTCATTCTTCTACTGACATTTAAACTTTAGCCATGCCATTATGCTCAATCACATTCTTTATGTAAAACAAGTATCCCTCTCTTCTCCACACTTGTACAATCAAGGTTCCATCATTATTATTGTATTCTTTTTTTTATAATTATCATGTTATTAGGCTTCCCTTTTCTTGTTTATTAAGAACATTATCATCTCTTACAGTGGGCTTTTATAAATATCTTGGTACCTCCCACTAGGTATCAACTTACTCATGTGGTTCGCAAGGCCTATTGAAATATCTTGTTACCTCTCACTAGGTAACAACCAATCTCATGGTTCATAAAACACATTACGTCTTAATGTAATGATTAGGACAACACTCTTTATATGTTACTCATCCAAGTATGTTGGATTTAAGATGCATCAAGGGATATAATTCTTAAAGAGTTGGATGTGATATTTATGATGTCTTGATATATCACTTCCCTCAGCATTTTAACTTACTTGATTTTATCAATTTATATTGTATTAAGGTATTTCTCATCTTAATACTTCCATATACTAACCTATCACCTTTACTATGAAGTGCATAGATCATAGAACACACATAAGGATTGTCCAACTATCTTCCATGATAGGGACTCATCTCAAGTTAAGGTTCAGCTTGTTATAAAGTTACCTATAATCAATCACTATTCCATTATTAGGATTATGTTTCCCATACCATCACCCTTTATTAGGGTTTAGGGTTTTACATACTATCATACTTCATTAGGGTTAGGATTGCATATAGCATCATCCTTCATTAGGCTTTCACATCACATTCCCCATAAATAGGGTTTAATATTCTTCCCAACTAGGGTTTCTCATGACATCACCCTCAATTAGGGTTTCTCATGGAATCACCCTCAATTAGGGTTTCTCATGGAATCACCCTCAATTAGGGTTTCTCATTTCATATCAATACATCATGGTTTTACATCACATTACCCTAGTTTAGGGTTTCATACACTTTACCCTAAAATTAGGGTTTACTATTCAACCCAATTAGGGTTTCACCCTCCATTCCTATAATTAGGGTTTACCTTATGTTACCCTGAATTAGGGTTAGGATTCATTAACCTTCTAGATTAGGGTTTCATGATCTCTTTACTAAGGATCATAACTTAATCACCACATGATTAATACTCATGTAAGAATTCCTTTCTACCATCCTTTCAACTTGATTAGGTTTATATCAACCCTTCAATAAAGTATATATATATATATATATATATATATATATATATATATATATATATATATATATATATATATATATATATATATATATATACAACTATGGTTGACAAAGTGTACTGAGACATTGCTTTCATAAGCTTATAGGGATTAACTCATCTAGGGTTACCAATTACTTAGTACCTTATAGGTACAACCCTAGTGATTATCTTTGAGATAAATCAGTAACAACCATAGGGTCATTTTATCTTTCACCACCTTAGGTTTCCAATTAACTTAATTACATTGAAACATCCAAACATTCTTGACCATTGATACTCAAAACGGTTTGAAACCATTTAAGCAAAACAATGATGAAACCATATGGACAAGTCACACTTGAAACCAATTGGGTCTCTAAATGGTTTGAGACCATTTGGTCTCAAATGGTCTTAAGACCGTTTGGTCCAAACCCTCTAAAAACCAAATGGACCAAAAAGGTCTTCCATCACTTAATCAATTCAAGATTTCAATCATTTAACCATCTATCAATTGAACCACTGATTTATTCTTCCATTGGACCATTGAATCACCCTTCAATTGGACCTTCAATTAGGGTTTTGAACCCAATTGAACTAGGGTTCATAATCAAGAAACCATCTATTAGGGTTTTGAAATCAAGGAACCATTAATGGTTGACATTGTGGAACTAGTCCAATTGAAATCATTGGGTCATCATCAAACCATGACATGACCTGACCTCAAACGGTCTTGAGGTCGTTTGGATGACCTCCAAACAATCTTGAGACCATTTTATCCATCCCATCACTTAAAATCATGAAATTCAATTAGGTTTTGGATCATTAGATTGATCAATAATTGAACTATTAATTGCATTATCATTTGCTATCTTTGGACCTTCAAATACTCAACCATATTCAACCCTAGACCTCCAAATGGTCTTGGTTGACCTCCAAACAGTCTTGAGACCATTTGGGTGATCTCCAAACGGTCTTGAGACCGTTTGGGTGATCTCCAAATGGTCTTGAGACCGTTTGGGTTAATCAACCCAAAGATTTAATTCATTCAATTGCAACATCAACACTTAACCTGATTAGGGTTTCTAATTGGATGATTGTCCATATATTGATTCAATCAATTGGAACCATTAGATCCTCATCCAACATGTACTAGGGTCCTGACCTCAAACGGTCAACCCATCCAAACGGTCAACTCATCTAAACGGTTTGGGGTTCAAGACTCTAAACGATTTGCAAACTGTTTAGTCTCCAAATGGTTTGGTGAAACCATTTGGACCAAAGTCTTAAAACTGTTTGCAATAGATATTTGGGGAGGTGTGTGCTTATGATGATGCCATCATCATCAAGCTCTAAACCCAAAAAACTTGCTATGATTTTTATGGAGATTGCATCAATCAACCAAATAAATTTTTTTTGGATCAGGTAAAATATTACTAACAAAACCAAAAAGTATAGGGGAACAACCAAACCCCCAAATACTGCACAACTGGGGACTAACTACAAAAACCCTAGTGTCTCTGTATCATTGTATCCAGTCCTAGAAAGAGCTTAGGTCTGGCCTTCCCATAAAACAACAACCTATCTACAATATCATCAAAAATAGCTAACACATCCCTGTTCGGACCCCCATGGAGTCTGGAGTTCCTCTCCCACCACCCGTGATACATAATAGTTGACATACAAAGACCCACCAGACATCTAAGTGGTTGGCTATTGTTAGTCTTTTCAAGCGCCCAACTAAGGCTGCTCTCCAGATCCTCAGGGGGTGAACCTCCCATATTTCATTTTAGCATCATTCTAGTCCACATATATCTAGTGAAGTCACACTTCCACCAAAGATGATCATGAGATTCGTCCTCCCTCCCCCACAGCAGACAAGTCAGATTGGTCCCCAAACCCTACCTGATCATACGATCAAAGGTGGGGAGTCTTCTCATGATGCCCCTATATAAACAATAGCTCCACTTAGGTAGATGATGTCTGTTCCACAGAAGAGGTGCCCAAGATACCGGAGGGCCATAAATCACTTCCACCCAAGGTTTATTAACTCCTCTACACCAGCCCCCGTCCTACCGCACATAGTTCTGCTTAACCCTCCCCCAAGCCCGAACCATGCCCGTCCACACCCTAGACAATCTGCAGCTATTCGAAGCTTGGAGAGAGAGGCCATATCTTCTTCTGGTCCACGAGACCCACATAGAGTCCTCACAGAGTAGGAATCTATCCACCCGTCTAGATGTAGCCTGATGCGCCACAGTCTGGATGTCTGGGATACCCAAGCCCCCAAACTCCATAGGGGCAGCCACAGTGGACCAGGCCACCGCATGCCCTTTTCCAGACCAAAGAAAAGCACTGATGATGGTTCTGGCCTTGTCTAAGATGAAGGTGGGTAGCTCTGCTTACCGACACCAAAATCTCACCTTGCTCATCAGAACAACCTTAATGAGGACAACCCTCCCTACCATGGAGAGATTGAGCCCCGTCCACTTATCCACAGTCTTACGAAGGTTTTCTATGACCTCCATAAAATCTCTGCCCTTCCCTTTACCTCCTGTGATCGGGATGCCCAAGTATTTAGTTGGAAACACCCCTTCCTCCATCCCAACAACAACTTTGAGTCTGCCCCTCCTCGAGTCACAAGAGTTAGAGAGGAAAACTTTCGATTTTATTCAGCTAATGTAAAGGCCCGTTAGACGCCCAAAGGTAGTTAACGTTATCCTCATCGCCTTCATATACTTGTCATGGCCTGCCAAGAATAGGAGGACATCATCCGCAAACACCATATGAAAGAGGACATGTATACCCCCCACCTTGAAGACTCTAAGCCTCCCCTCATCTTCCTCCTTCTTAATAAGGAAGGACATAGCTTCCATGACAAGGGTGAAGAGCAAAGGAGATAAAGGATCTCCCTGTCTCAACCCATTGGTAGCCTGGAACATGCCTTTAGGAATACCATTAACAAGAATAGAAAAGGATGTGGTCTCAACGCATTGCTTCATCAACCCAATCCATCTCGGAGAGAACCCAAGGGAGCCAAGGATTGCCCAAAGAGCGGACTAGTTCACATGATCATATGCTTTGGAAATATCAACCTTCATGCAGGCCTTCTTGGTGTTGTTCTTGCATTTGAAATCAAGGAGGAACTCACTGGCTAGAAGCGCACAGTCTGAAATGGACCTGCCTTTGACGAAAGCTGCTTGATTCTCAGACACAATCAGAGGGAGGATGCTATTGAGCCTTCTGGCCAGAAGCTTGGCTATGATCTTATAGAGTACAGAGCAATAGGCAATGGGTCTGAAATCCTCCAAAGACGACACATGAGGTTTCTTCAGAATTAGATGGATGAAAGCGTGGTTAACCATCCTCACCATGGAACCACCAACCAAGAACCACCTCACCGCCCGTCCAATGTCATCTTTGACCGTGTCCCAGAAGGCTTGGAAAAACTTGCCATTGAACCCATCCGGTCCAGGGGCTTTGGAAGCGCCAATGGAGAAGACCGCCTCCTTAATTTCCTCATCGGACGGTGGTCCACATAATTTCCGGTTCATCTCCTCCATAACTTTAGCCATGGGAAGCATACAAGATATATAATGGGTATCCTGATTATACAGTTTCCTAAAGAATTCAACCACCTCATTGGCCATCTCGTCGGGGCCTCTCGCGCATGAGCCATCTTGTTTGACCAAGGCATGGATACAATCCTTCATATGATTTTTCTTGGTGGCGGAATGATACACTTTTGTGTTCCTATCACCGTATTTAATCCAGTGAAGTCTACTTCTTTGCCAGAATAGCAGCTCCTCCACTTTCTCCAACTGTTTCAGTTTCCCAGCCGCTCTATTTTCCTCATCAATGAGCACCAGGCAAAGAGGATTAGATCTCAGCTTAGCAGCCGCAGAGGAGAACTCCTCGTTAGCTTTTTTCACCAACATAGGTAGATCAGCCAAGTCTTTCGACCACACCTTAATCACCTCCTTCAGCCTCTTCAGTTTCTCCGCCACCACATAAATCAAGTTACCAACCACCTGCTCCTTCCACGACTTCTTGACCACATCGTAGAAGCTTGGCCAATCCAGCCACAGATTAAGGAACCTAAAAGGTTGGTTCGAAGGTCTGATGTTAGTGAGCCTCATAATCATCCAGGCATGGTCACTATTTGGGTGACCTCCTAGAGCGATGGAAGGTTCATGAAACAACCCCAACCAAGCTGCATTAACCAGCACCCTACCAAGGTTACTGGCGATTCTATGCTCATGCTTCCTCTTGTAATGCCAGGTTGTAATCCCTCCTGTCATGTTGACTTCCACCAAATTCGCCGCGTCAACCGCTTCATTAAACCTGCATAGAATAGAATCAGGGACCGTCTTCCCCCCATGCTTCTCACCCGATCTCCTCAGATGGTTGAAGTCACCCATGACCAGATGAGGAAGTGCTTGTTGGGTCGAAGCAGTAATCTGGTCCCAGAGTCTACGCCTGCACATCTCACTGTTGTTCCCATAAATCACACTCACCACATTGTGGAAGCCCCCGACATTGATGCAGCTAGTAACTACAATCTGATCAGTAGCTTGAATGACCTGCACATCTAGAATCCCATCTGACAACAATCCTACCGCCATCAATCTGTGGCAGGTTGGACTCACAGCCTCAACCTTCCGTGAACAAGTTAGCACAGCTATTCTCAAATCCCCAGTTAATTTTCATCTCTAAGCAAACGGCCAGAGACACCTACTCCCTGGATATCACCTATCTCACCCTCCTCTACATCTCCGACCGAGAGGCTCCCCTCATGTTCCACATGAGGAAGGTCATCGAACACCTACGAGTCCACCCCTTATGGTGGTGGAGTTCCTGGTATAGGTACGCCTCCCCCTAGATGAATGGGTGTCTGTCCTAGGTGTTACATACCCCTTGCCGATACCTATGGTCAAATCATCCAGATTGGCTTCCTGATCCACCCCCTGGAGAACTGAGAACATATTTGGCTGCTCTCGTGTCATCACCAGCGGAACACCCCCGTCTCTGCCAGCCATCTTAGCCTCTCTTATCTCCTCCCCTGTCGTTTGGACCTCCGAACCATGACTGGCATCTAAGGCATCGACAATAGAGCTAACTAATGGAGCGCTCCATTCCCCCGCGTCACTAGTATCGACTACACCCTCCATATCCACCACAGGAGAACTACGATCAGGCCTCACTGTCCTGTCATCAGTCCTAGCCGCCTGGTTGATCGTCTCAGCAGCCATCGTCAAAGCCATGCGAGCTTTCCTTCACCTCGGTCTCGTGCTCTTGGATCTACCATGGGCCAATGACTCTGTCTGCTCAGCTGCTTTGCAGTTCGGACATCTGTCAGACACATGACCGAACACCTTGCACACGCTGCACCTATCAGGTAGCGCATCATAGAGGACTTTGATTTCCAGTTCTCTACCACATGACATCGCCACCATGACTTGAGGAGGAGGTAGTTTGTCCGCGGAGAGCTCCACACACAGATGGGCGGCGCCAGTAAACACCCCGGTCACATGGTAGTCCACCACCAGAGTTTTACCTATGTCGTACCCAATAATGGTGGCCGCCCTTCGGGTCCAGTACGGCCCCACATCTGGGAGGGTCAGCCACACTGGCGATGTCATGAGAGACACTCTCTCGGTATTTGCCTCAGGTGACCACCGCCTGGTAATGACCAGCTGGTTATCGAAAAACCAAGGTCCCTCATCCAGGGGCTTCTTCAGATCGTCATCAGACATGAACTTGGCCAGGAAGCAACCATCATAGAGCGGCGACAACTGAACCTCACCCAAGGGCCTCCACGTACGAAGGATCCAACCATACATCTGGGATATATGCTTGACCTTCCCCATAACCTGGATGGTGATGGTGAACCGGTGGAATTCATCCATAGCGTCCACCACCGGTTGGGAGAAATCCACCCAGGGTCTTGAGTCACCCTCTCTGAAGCTCGGGTATTTGGGATATTTAGGAAGGTCCATCGGACGGGAGTTGCGCCTGACTCCAAGCATCCTACGAGTCATCTCAGCCCAAGCTTTCCCCACCTCCGTAGGCGCAGCTGAGATTGTGTCTACCCTATGCGTGCCATCAGCAGGCGGCGGGCCAGCAGGAGCGTCCACGGGTGCAGCGGGAGCCACTCCAGGATAAGGGGGGTGTGGAGGAGGAACCAAGGTGGGAGGGGAACCATGGATGGAGGCATCTGAGCTGGGGGATAGCCTGGGGTAGGCGGTCCTAGGCAGCGCCGTGCCAACAGGAGCTCCCGGAGCCATCTTCTCAATAAGCATACCTGCTAGAATGAAGAAAGGGTCAACAATTGATAAAGAATTGAATGCAATAACAATATTAAGGGTTCGAGTTATAAAACCCACCTCCAATTGAGCTTCAAAGCTTCAACCTCCACGTATTTAATGGTGAAAGCAACACCTTCAACTATCCCAAGCTCGTCCTCAAGGTTTGAGTGAAAAGGAATGGCTAGAATTGAAGATCGAGTGAAGATAAGAAGAAATCACGCATTGATTTGTGATTTCCACCGTGGAATCAAGGTGAAAGAAGGTCAAGAAGCTTACCAACAGGTTGGGGATCGTCATTATGTTGCTCCAAGATCCCTTGGTCGTTTTTGCAAGCAAGAAGTGAAGGTGGATTCGAAAATACCCATCCAAGCTAGGGATAAAGAAGCATATATGTATTTTATTAAAAATTCATTTAAGAGAGAGAAAGTAGGGGATAACTCCTCCATTTCCTTGCCACTTTCCCCCTTACCTTCCTTGGTTACGAGGATATCTATTTTGCCTCTTATTCCTCTCAACTATCCATGATTTAAAGAAAAGCAAATTAAGCACCTTAAATCATATTATAATAATATCCATAAGTGAGTGGATATTTCTTTTTCTTATAATAATGTGAGTGAGTTATCCACTTCCCTTAGATATTTTCGTGCCTTTGCAAGGCACATGGTCGTCCACATATATGGATTTCAACCATTTCAATTTTGGTTGAAGGTCACTTCAATTATTATATTTATTTTTACATATAATTGAAGTAAAGTTCCAATTATGCTTAAATCTTGATTATTTTAATATCAAGATTCTCTCTCCTCCAAAATGATACAAATGAGATGCCCCTCTCATTTTATTTGATCTTCATGATTCCAAGAAACATAAGGGACTATTCTGAAGTGGTAATTTGCATATTGAACCCTGGGTTTTGGGTAAATTGCACATTGCACCAAAACTAGGTTTTAATGTATAAACATTGCTTAATCAACTCTTTCTTGGTACTCAGGCTACCACAAGCCATACCTATACATCATCTTCATTTTCATGATGATTCAACACATGAGGAACATCTTATCCTGTAACATTTGCAATTTAACCCCTCAACTTGGGTAATTTGCACTTTAGCCCAAAATAGAAAAACATTATTTTAACATTTATCAAAAAGGACTAAAATTGAAGCATAAGTTCCTCCTGAGCCTTAATTACTTTTCAAAAGATAATATCAAGCATATAATTATCTTTCTTAAACAAAACACCTAGGGTTAAGGCATAACCCAGGTCAGGGATGTTACAATTACCACATGCTATCATTCATTGCAATTAATGGACCACACTTATCATCATACTATTACAAGATACAAATATCTTATCACAAGTTCCAGGTTTTTAAACCTTATTGGAACATGAAGAGGATTTCACCTCAATCATGGATTCAAACATGGCCAAATGTCTTTAAGACCATCACATTATTCATAGTAAGGTTATCATCATCATTCCATGCCTTAAACAAGGCTCAAAAGATCATTAGCACATGTACGTCCATAGAGTTTAACATGGCAAGGCACTATGATATTCAAATAATACTACATTGTGGTTTCAACACAAGAAAAGTGTAATTCATTATCACATTAACATTCAATAGGTCTGATTATAACCAATCAACATCATATAATTACATTAAGGTTAGGTATAACAAGCTAGATCACATTGGAGTTACACATCCACTTATTATAGTGATTTATCAAATATAACTATATAATGGCAAAGGTAAGACTACCAATTAATGGTATTGAACCATAGAAATATCATCACTAGGACCCACATATAATACCATGTGATTTATTCTAATCCATTGGATGTTAAACCATCTAATATTATTCATTGGATCAAGTTCATTGTTCAAGGTTATCAATTGAAGTATGAGTCTAACCATTAAATCAATTGAACCAAGGAACCATTGGTTTAAGGTTTAGTTAAATCTACAATTACATTCCTAATTCATCATATATGTTGATGACCTGATCCACCATTAATTGTGATCATTACGTCACCATTGGTTGCTAGATCAGTAATGCATTCAGTTAACACCATCATATATTAAGACAATATTATCATCTATTGATAACATCATTAGAATACTTAGTGGATGATAATTAAATGTCTAATTGAGACAAAACCTGACCTAAGGGGTGACCATAGGTTGTCACCATACATTTAACACCCTTGATCAAGAACATCAGTTGCCAAGATAGAAACACCATTGGTTTTTTTAATATAATGAGGTTTACTACCCTATCTTTAGGGGTGAGAGATGTAGCATAGTAGGTTCCCCTATTCTCATGACATGAAGTGTTAGGAAGGAAAATGACCCATTTGACATCTCCTAAGCTAATGGTGTTATCATTTTTGGAGAGTTTGGATAAAGGGTTTCCGGTGGTTAAGTCTTTGAAACCTCCATATTCCTCCTCATCTATATCTAACATTTTGAGGATGTCTTTTTCAGAAAAATAGAATCCTAACCCATCAACCATGAAAATGAAAGAGAGGGGGTTATAGGAGTCCCTATTAAGATTAGTGTAGAACTCATTTACAGCTTGGGTGGACCAGAAACGAAAGGATGGTTCAATAAACTCCGTCAACTTTTGCACCTTGAAGAGCTCGGGGAGGTCGTGATGAAGTCGTTGGTGTCCACCGAGCATCAAGGAAGAGGGGTATTTGAGGTGAGCTTGAGGTAGTGTTTTCCATTAGCAACTTCATTGAAGGTGATGTCATTGATGACACTCAAGGCTAGAGTGACATGTCTTCCCTTCCTCGCCGCTACTTGCTTCTTCCCACCGCGCGCTGATGATGAGGCCATCTTGAGCAAGTGGAAGTGGAAGAAGAACTAGGGATGGTAGTGTAAAAGTATTATTGAAGAATAGCTCTAAAGATCACTAGGGAGGAGGTGGAGAAGAGAGCAAGTGAAGTTTGAGTAGAATGAGTGGATTGGGGTCCTTTTTATAGCAAATCAGTGACCTGCTCGGTCGACCTTTTCATCGACCGAGAGCCCAACGGCTCTCTTCAGACGCTCCTCACAATATCTAGTTCGGTCGACCGTTGAAGTTTGAAAAAATGACCGTTAGTTTGAGGATTCAGTCAAAAATTTGCTCGAGGGAGGGGCCTTTTTGCAAAAGTTTTTCGATTCATGAAATTTTTTAAGGGAATTCAGTTCAAAAACACATTGTCAGTCGAGGGTTCCATTGAGTGGAACTTGGTCGACAATTTTGTCGACCAAGAATCATCTTGGTTTGCAATATGTTCAACCGAACAAGTGTCTGTGACTAGTTTTGAGCTTGTTTATGTACTTGTCCATGATAATAAATTGTTGTGACTAATCAAAGAAACATTGTTAGAATCTTATGCAAATAAAATGAAATTTACTTAAGAATTTTGAGCATATATATCAAAGAGTATATTTTCTAGGGGAGTAACAAGTAAGTCAATATCATTCCTCTTTTTAAAAAAATGTCAAGTTTAGTTGTAATTCAAATGCTAAGAATAGTTTCTCAACCATTTGCAAGGGATGTTAAGCCCTGAAATGATATGAGATTGCTTTAGACTTATACTGGAATTAAATAGACATATCTCTAACCAAGTAAGGGTATTTTAAGCTAGAATTGGTGTAGATAATCTGATTAAGAGCAAAAATATATGCACATTATAACCAAAAATTTGTGGGCTTAAAAATGCTAAGGTACTTTAAGTTAATTAATTTTGAGATAATTTTGTGAACAATCTTTTTATTTCACAAACAATATATTACAATGTTCACAAATTTGAGAGAAACAATCATTTTTCCTTTTGATATTTTCCTGTGAATCATGTTCATTCTTTTACACATAGCACATTTGAGAATTTTGCAACATTACCTATGCCATTAGTTTTACCTTTGAAGCTTTCTCCAAATGTGATCTTGTTTCCATGTGCGTAGAAGTCTTCTCATTTCCGGTAATATTTGGGGCAATCTTTATAGACCTACAAAGTATAAAGTTTTGGTCCCCATATAGTGGTCCTTTTTGTTAGGATCATTTATTAAGACTTTTTGGAATAGCTAATTGGAAGAGTTTAACAAGATTGATTATAATCACAAGTTTGTCAATATTTTCTTTACAAAATGATACTCGATGACAATTTGTTTGATTGAATGATATTTTGGTCAAGCTATTGTGTCAGATGGAACAATTTGCCACAAAATTCATTTTTGACAGAACCACTCTTGGTCGACTATCTTTTCGATCGAAGAGAGACTCGATCGAGAACTTTGTCGACTGAGAGGGTTTCTGTGTGTTGTATCAATTTTAAGCAAAGCATGTTGTTATTTCTAATCAAAACATACAAAGATATACAAGTTAAGGCTTTGTTTAGTTGAGATAAGACAATTTTGATTTTCAAATTAAGTTTTAGGTCAAATCTCAACTAAGTGTTCTACATTTCTAAGTTTTTGGAACCCAAACTAGATCATTATCCTTATTTTTATTGGAAGAGCATGAACATGAATAATGTCTAAGACGCAAACAATAATGACAATAGATGAAATCAATTTCATTTCTCTTTTTAACATTGTAGTCCTGAGATGGATTGTTTTTAGGTACATACATGACTTTGGTTTTGGGTTCTTGAGTCTTTTTAGGTCTAGGTTTTTGGTATGATTTATCTTTGGGCACATAACCTAGGCCTCTCCTCCCAATTTGGTCAGATGAGTCCTTTAGGATTTTATCAAGAATGTTTTTGTTTTTCAAGCTACTAATATCCTTTTGCAACTTAGGTATTTTATCCATTCTCTTTTTAATATCTAATTTTTCTTGATCTAGATTAGATAACAAACTATATCTTTCTTTGACAATAGAATCATAATCCGAATGAGTACATAGAATAGGTTGAGTTTGAAGATCATTTATCTTGGCAAGCAATTCAACCTTTTCTTGGAAAAGAAAATTATTGTTAGTTTCTAGAGAAAGCAACTTAATATTGCAATAATTAATAGATGATTTCAAAGTAGCTTTTTTAGACATAAGACTTTCCTTTTCAAAAGTAAGATCATTCAATTTAGCATACAAATCTTCATTGATTTTGTAAGCCTTTTTTATTTCTTTTTACAATCAACATATTTATCATGTAATTCTTCAATACTGGTGACTAACTCTTCTTTAGATAAATCAATAGGACTTACCTCATTTTCTTCTTCATTTGTTGTTGCAATGAAACATCTTACCATGTCTTCTTTGGTCATGAGACATTCCAATTCCTCCTCACTCTTGCTATCATTGCTTGAGTCATCCCAAGCTGCTTTGTGGGCCTTTTCTTTCTTCTTGAGAGAAGATTTCTTTCCCTTCTTGACTTTGGGACACTCATTTTTTAAATGTCCCTTCTTACTACATTCAAAGAACCTAAGAGAAGAAGAAGAAGCAGAAGAATTTTTGTTAGTTTTAAACCTTCTATATTGTTTACCATTTACAATGAGTGCCTCTTATTCACTATCTTCTCCACTTATTTCATTGCTTTCTTTAATTTATGCCCTAAAAACAATGTCCTTCATTTTCTCCTTCTTGTGTTCAGTTTCCAATATTTCTTCTTCTTGAAGAGTTACATCATGAGTCTCTAGATTGCCAATGAGCTACTCCATCCTCATTGTGGTGAGACCATTAACTTCTTCAATGAATGTCACCTTTGGCTTGTATCTTGGAGGTAACAATCTGAGAATTTTAGACACTTGATCTTCTTCACTTATATTTTTTCCTAATGCAATTAAACTATTAACAATGGAAGAAAATTTTGCATACATTTCACTATTAGATTCATTAGGTAGCATACGAAATTGTACAAACTTTTGTTTAAGCATATTAATTTTGGTGTTTTTAACTTGGGTAGTTCCTTCATGTGTTATGGAGAGTTTATGCCATATATCATAAGCCGTATCACATGAAGATATTATATTAAACTCACTTACAGAAATAGAACAATATAAAATGTTTACCACCTTTGCATTTAATTGGACTTGTTTTACCATATTTGGATCCCATATTGCATATTCCGTCGTGGGAAGTACATAGGGTGTAGATTCCATCATATAATGGTCCAAGCTAATCCCTTAGAAGTAAAATTGCATCCTTCTCTCCAATAAGTTTAGTTGCTTCCATCAAAGGGTGGTGGCCGGCTCACGTAGGTTCCTTTCAGGTTAAGGTTGTGAAGTACACCATCCCCCATTCTTCAAGACATGTTATGGCTCCTTGAAGACCTGCTCTGATATCAATTGAAAGATCTAGAGGGGGTGAGTAGAGATTTTTGGATAATTAAAGTTAATTAAAACAATTTAAAGAACTCAACCAAAGGAGGGGGAAACAAGGAAGACACTTCAGTTTAGAGTGATTCCAACCTTTGAATCAAAGGTTGTCAGTCCACTACTCAATGGTTTCCAATTGGGATTTTGAAAGTGATTTATTTTATTATCTCGCAAGGATGTTACATAAAATACAATCACCTTCCACTCGAAGTAGCCTTCACCTTGAAGTAGCCTCAATGTAACATCCCTGACCTGGGTTCTGCTTTAGCCCTGGATGTTTTGTTTAAGAAAGATAATTATATGATTGCTTTTATCTTTTGAAAAATAATTAAGGCTCAAGAGGAGCTTATGTTTCACTTTTAGTCCTTTTTGAATAATGTGAAAACAATGTTTTGCCTGTATTGGACTAAACTACAAATTACCCAAGTTGAAGGGTTAACTTGCAAATTTTACATGGTAAAATGTTCCTCAAGTGTTAAAGCATCACAAGAATTAGAATGATGTATAGGTATGACTTGTAAAAGCCTGAGCACCAAGAAAGGGCTTATTAAGCAATATTTGTGCATTAAAACCTAGTTTTGGGTGTAATGTGCAATTTACCCAAAACCTAGGGTTCAATATGCAAAATACCACTTGTTGAGAGTCCCTAATGTTTCTCGGTATCATTTAGAGACATGAAAATTAGAGGGGCGTCTCATTTGAATCTCTTTGAAAGAGAGAGAATCTTGATATTAAAATAATCAAGATTTAAGCATAATTGAAACCCTAATTTAATTTAATGCAAAAAGATAATTATATTAATGGAAGTGTCATTAAAAAAAATGTAATGGTTGAATTTGTATAAGTATGGACGTCCTTGTGCCTTGAAATGGCACCGAAATATCTAAATTAGGTGGAGATCCCACTCACATTAGTTAAAGAAAAAGTAATATCCACTCATTTTTGGATATTATTATTATATTGATTAAGGTGCTTAAAATGGTTGCTTTTAATTCAAGGATAAATGAGAGGTATTTGAAGGAGAGGATGACGAATTCGTATGCAAGGAAGTGAGGGGGATAAGTGACACCAATTTTGGGAATTAAATGATTTTTTATAACACTTTCTCTCTCTTGAAATTCCCTTACATATATCCCATTTTTCACCCACATGAAAGACTCTTTTTCGACTCTTCTTTCTTTCCTTGCTTTGGCCGAAAACAAGGAAGCTTAGGAGCAACAAGAGGACGCATCCCAACATGTAGGTAAGCTCCTTAATCATCTCCAACCTTGATTTCATGGTGGAAATCAAAATTCAATGCTTATTTTCTTCTTTTCTCCATTCGATCTTCAACCTTAGACATTCTTTTCATCCAAAGACTTGAGGACGGATGTGACAAAGTCGATTTTAGCAAAATAATGAGATAATTACTTTTTTACCCTCATTGTACCTACTAATGGTCCCAAATTATTTTTCTTGTCTTCATAATTATTATTGAGATTCAAATCCAAAATTTGGTGATCAATTTGAATTTTATACACTTTGAAACCCCACATATTTGATTTATTTGTTACTTTGTTCAAAGGATCAAATTGATCCATCAAACTTTATCTTTTGGTTCTCAAACTTTTTCTAGATGTTCTATACATTTTTGTCAATCTGTGGTCCAAATTTGAGAACAATCGGAGTTTCCTACTAATTACTATGATTTCTTGAAGTTATAATGTTGAAAACCCTTTTTCCCCCTTTTTCTGACCTTTCCTAGGTAACCAATCCGTGGCCTAAGGCACGGAACAGACCTCAGCCCTTGGATCGGGTGGCCACGGATCACAGCCTCGATCTTGTGGATAGGAGGTCATCCCCTACCTCCCGCAATCAGCGGAGAAGGGGGTGGCAAACGGCCAAATACGATTCGATCATCTGGACCCCGTTTTGAAAATCAAATAGAACAAGGATGCTCATCCCGCCAATACAGATCTAGCTATTTCCTCCCCCCCCTCAAATCAGCTAGTTTCAAGAGCAACTGAGAGCTTGCTCTTGTGGCCGCCGCCATGGATCCTGTGGCCTTCGAGAACCCTAAACCTAGCCTCGAACCACTATTTAAACCCTGCCATCGGTCTCGGCCTACCCCCACGAACTCAACCGACACCTTATCTTCCTATCGTGTGCCTTCTCTCTCGTTTTCCCCTCTACTCCGGCCAGTGCTCCTCTACGGCGCCGCCACCTGGCCTTTCTGGGTGCCTTGCCTTCGCACCTCCTTCCCCCTTCCTTTGGATCCCACCAAGTCCGCGAGGTGGTGGCGGACCGGGACAGCCTGCTCACAGCCTCCCTCGCCCACTGCTGCTCCCGGACCTCCTCCACTCCGGCGAGCTCTGCCGCCCTGCCTTCATGGCTTGCGCGAGGCCTGTGCAGATGGGGAGATAGACCCTGTGAACCGCCGGTCAAAGCAACTTTGACCCGGCCCAAAGGCCCAATGAAATTAGCAATCAGACCCGTTTGAACCCAGAAATTATGCCTTGAACCGGATCCTAAACCAAGCAATCCACCACTCCAGTGTGGATCCATCTCGGCCATCCCTGGTGCATATGACGGCCCTAGTTTTTCCATATTAAGGTAATTTTTGCTCATCTCTGGCGAATATTCAATTAAATAGTCATATCTTGCAAAAACCATATCTTATGCATCCGAACTCCAAAAATGATAAATAAATAGTCTATTTTGATTAGGAAAATCTAGTGAATCCATTAAAAATACTTTTCAAACCTGATTCCAAACTATGATAACTGATTCACCTAAATCTTCATCTATTGATTATGTAAATTGTCTAAATGACTCTGTTGATGGTTAATATTGACTAAACCACTGAAAACCCTAATTCTTGACTCTAATATTCATATTGAGGATATAAAATCATACTTGACCCATTAAGGATCTAGATCTATATTTGTTGACTTGATCCAATCTTTAATATGATGATGACATCTTAACAATATGATTGATCTAAATCATGTGGCATATCTTGATCTATTGACCTTAAAGTTGATCCTTGATTTACTCTTAATATTAATCGAGACTTGATGTAATCTTGAATACCAATGATATTAGTTATCATGATGATAATCTAGAAATGATATGAGGACTTATATAATGACCATAAATTAGGGTTAACACATATGATCCTAGAAACCTAGGAAAGTCATTCACACTTGAAAATACTTGATATTTGAAATAATGATGGACAAATTGAAATATTGGTTGATCATAAGTGGATGACCTAACCCTAAGGTTGACCTAGGAAAGTGTAACCCTAATCTTGAATATTACAACATGATATCCAAATATCTTGATCTTGACCCTTGATCCAAATATTATGTTTTAGGATCTAACTCGAAGGATCAACCTATTACTCGTGATTTATACTTGAAATCTTCGGTGAAAGGTACGCTATTTATATAACTCCTCCTTGATTGTATTGAAGATACTTTTATGTATCTCTTGACCGTATGCTTGGCTAGTTATTTGGATGAGCTATTGTTCCCTATGATTAGTCTTCTGTTTTTCTATATTATATTTTGAAAAACATGAAAACATAAATTGAATGCCCATTATGACTGCCCGTATATTGATAATGATGATGATATTGATAATGTTGATAATGTTGATATTGAGTACAACAACCCCCTCATTTGGAGGTGGGACTTGTACATTGGCTTCCTATGTTCCTATGGTGAAAAGGGGCCTAGTGACCTTCCCCATCGCGTTGGGGTAATAGAGTCATACAAAATATATAAGCATGCTTCTTGAATTACAGCATAATGGGAACTCGTAATAAAAGTTGAATTGCTTGAAAAACTTGTCGAATAAATGTTGGTTTTGCAAATTGCTTATTATTCTTTTGAATATAAGTCCTGCCAAGTATACTATTTTGTTATAAACTGCTTTGCTTGATTTTGATAGCGTACCGTGCAATTGCATGATTGTGTCTCGATTTTCTTGATTTTAGGCAATACAAATGGAATATTGAATAAGATCGCTTCCGTACTCATACACTCTGATGACATAGATAAATCGGATATATATCCCCATATTGGGTTAGTTTGTTTTTCAATTATCCAGTTTTGAGTTATTTATTTCTTATTGTATATGCCAGTGTGTTAGACCCTACGGGGCCACTCAGGGACGGGCGCTTCAATCCCTTTACCACTGTTTAGACAGTGAGATCGGGATTGGGGTAAGAACGGTTCCGTGACAGTTGGTATCAGAGCTTACACACTCTCATATACTTTAAGTAAATAATTTCTCAAGTCTCTTACACCCAAGAAACCTAAAGTCCCTAATGGTGAAAATTGAGGTGTCTAGGCTCGGGGTCCTGACATAATTTCTCCTATCCGTCTTCACGGTGGCTGAGATCCCCCGCTCTACCTGGCCTCAATTGATCCAGAACTGGAACTAAAGGTTCTCTTGTGAAACCTTAGAGAGTCTTCTAGCACCTCATCTCTTCTTTGAGGACAATCCTAAGCCACCCATGTAGATGAAGATTAGGTAGTCTTCCCATCTCCTCATGTGGTCCTTCCTTGTGACCTTATACCACATGATGTCTCGATTATGGGTAGCTTAAGCATGGGAATCTCTAAATCTTGAAAGTTGATACCATGATCTGACCCTAGTTTGAAAACTCGATTTTGATCCATAGAATAAAATACTCATGTATGATCCCTAATATCATTAGCTGAAATATATGCTTCCTATGTTGAGGTAAATTTTGATTTGGTGAAATAAGGATGACTTGTACCTTATACTTCATTGTTGATGAGGTCCCTTTTTGATCAAATCCATGCTGCCCTATTATTTTGACTAAACCTCAAACATAGTTAAGCAAACTCTTATCCTATTTGATGCTCATCATGACTAGGCTATGAATTGACTAAGTCTAAGACTCACAAAACCATGATGTAAGACTATGATGCAAAAGCAGTTTTCCTATTGACTATTGTTGCCTTTTGCAATCTCGATTTTGATATTACGCTCTAATTCCTCGAATGTCAAATTCAAATCCTCGATTTTCAAATTTGTCACTACCTTGATATTGAAAGAAAGAATTGCAAATTTTGACATTATTGACCTATTATCTTGAATTTTGATCTTATGACATGGATATATATGATCTAATCATGGATACTCTCCCTATTTGAATAAGCTCAATTGATAACGACTAATGTTGTTAATGTGCCAGATTAGGGTGGTAGTTGACTCATGACTCCCCTAACCTAGGTCACATCCCCATCACGACTACCTCTAAGTTTTCATCCTATTGATTATTTAGAGTCTGGAAAGGTATACCCTTTCACCCATTTTAGACTGGTTGACCTAAGACTAATAGGTTGAACCCATGGTTAATACTCGATCTTGAATATTGACTTGATAATGATCTTGAAATATGACAATGTTGACTATAGCTTGTGGTTTATTTCCTAGATAGACCTAGGTCTAGATCATTCATCAACCTTGGAAACATGATAATGAAATTATGATATGTTGCTCAAATATTGAATAATGTTGCTCAAAATTGGATATAGATGAATGATACCCCCTAAGGTCTAAATAGGAATCGAAACCCTAGCTTCAAAATTTTGGACCTATAACTTTTGATGCTTAAAATCTCGACTCTTGATATTGATTAATGGACTTGTGACTCATGATTATCAGATCTCAATAATGATACAAATCCTATGATCACACTATTTGGATATTGAGATATATGACTAATGACTTTCATAAATCCCAAAATTTGAAATTTTGAAATGATGACTATTTTGACTTCTTGATTTATGAATTAGGGTTTATCTCTCATTAGGACTAGGGTGGGGACTTTCCCATTGAATTTGAGCTCGAAATGATGATATTGAAAGTATGATGTTGTCTTGAAATGTTGAAATGTGAAATCTCAAATCATGGATGTATAACCCCACCTAGGCAAATGGAGAAGCTAGGACCCTGAGATATTGGGATTGAAAGTCACCTTGTACACGTGAACTCTTTTTGTTTGACCTAAAATATGATATGTCCAAATTTGTGATCAATATGATGTTTTCCATATTTATGACTCATATGATGACTTTGGACTATATATGCACTGACTTTGAACCCTATTGCTCGATGATGAAATGATGTTAGTACCAAGTTGATTATGATATGGAACATGGAATCTCAATTATGATCATTGTACTAATTGAAGTTTGAAGACATGATTTTGGTTTTATATTTGAGGATGTTCTAGTAATTGAGGATATGATCTGAATTTGAATAATTCTAACTTTGAGGTTGTTTTGAATTTTGGGGACAAAATTCCTTTTTAAGGAGGGAAGGATGTGACAAAGTCGATTTTAGCAAAATAATGAGATAATTACTTTTTTACCCTCATTGTACCTACTAATGGTCCCAAATTATTTTTCTTGTCTTCATAATTATTATTGAGACTCAAATCCAAAATTTGGTGATCAATTTGAATTTTATACACTTTGAAACCCCACATATTTGATTTATTTGTTACTTTGTTCAAAGGATCAAATTGATCCATCAAACTTTATCTTTTGGTTTTCAAACTTTTTCTAGATGTTCTATACATTTTTGTCAATCTGTGGTCCAAATTTGAGAACAATCAGAGTTTCCTACTAATTACTACGATTTCTTGAAGTTATAATGTTGAAAACCCTTTTCCCCCTTTTTCTGACCTTTCCTAGGTCACCAATCCGTGGCCTAAGGCACGAAACAGACCTCAGCCCTTGGATCGGGCGGCCACAGATCACAGCCTTGATCTTGTGGATAGGAGGTCGTCCCCTACCTCCCGCAATCAGCGGAGAAGGGGGTGGCAAATGGCCAAATACGATTCGATCATCTGGACCCCGTTTTGAAAATCAAATAGAACAAGGATGCTCATCCTGCCAATATGAATCTAGCTATTTCCATTTCCCCCCTCAAATCAGCTAGTTTCAAGAGCAACTGAGAGCTTGCTCTTGTGGTCACCGCCATGGATCCTGTGGCCTTCGAGAACCCTAAACCTAGCCTCGAACCACTATTTAAACCCTGACATCGGTCTCGGCCTACCCCCACGAACTCAACCGGCACCTTATCTTCCTGTCGTGTGCCTTCTCTCTCGTTTTCCCCTCTACTCCGGCCACTGCTCCTCTACGGCACCGCCACCTGGCCTTTCTGGGTGCCTTGCCTTCGCACCTCCTTCCCCCTTCCTTTGGATCCCACCAAGTCCGCGAGGTGGTGGCGGACCGGGACAGCCTGCTCACAGCCTCCCTCGCCCACTGCTGCTCCCGGACCTCCTCCACTCCGGCAAGCTCTGCCGCCCTGCCTTCATGGCTTGTGCGAGGCCTGTGCAGATGGGGATATAGACCCTGTGAACCGCCGGTCAAAGCAACTTTGACCCGGCCCAAAGGCCCAATGAAATCAGCAATCAGACTCGTTTGAACCCAGAAATTAGGCCTTGAACCGGATCCTAAACCAAGCAATCCACCAATCCAGTGTGGATCCATCTCGGCCATCCCTGGTGCATCTGACGGCCCTAGTTTTTCCATATTAAGGTAATTTTTGCTCATCTCTGGCGAATATTCAATTAAATAGTCATATCTTGCAAAAACCATATCTTATGCATCCGAACTTCAAAAATGATAAATAAATAGTCTATTTTGTTCAGGAAAATCTAGTGAATCCATTAAAAATACTTTTCAAACCTGATTCCAAACTATGATCACTGATTCACCTAAATCTTCATCTATTTATTATGTAATTGTCTAAATGACTCTGTTCATGGTTAATATTGACTAAACCACTGAAAACCCTAATTCTTGACTCTAATATTCATATTGAGGATATAAAATCATACTTGACCCATTAAGGATCTAGATCTATATTTGTTGACTTGATCCAATCTTTAATATGATGATGACATCTTAACAATATGATTGATCTAAATCATGTGGCATATCTTGATCTATTAACCTTAAAGTTGATCCCTGATTTACTCTTAATATTAATCGAGACTTGATGTAATCTTGAATACCAATGATATTAGTTATCATGATGATAATCTAGAAATGATATGAGGACTTATATAATGACCATAAATTAGGGTTAACACATATGATCCTAGAAACCTAGGAAAGTCATTCACACTTGAAAATACTTGATATTTGAAATAATGATGGACAAATTGAAATATTGGTTGATCATAAGTGGATGACCTAACCCTAAGGTTGACCTAGGAAAGTGTAACCCTAATCTTGAATATTACAACATGATATCCAAATATCTTGATCTTGACCCTTGATCCAAATAATATGTTTTAGGATCTAACTCGAAGGATCGACCTATTACTCGTGATTTATACTTGAAATCTTCGGTGAAAGGTACGCTATTTATATAACTCCTCCTTGATTGTATTAAAGATACTTTTATGTATCTCTTGACTGTATGCTTGGCTAGTTATTTGGATGAGCTATTGTTCCCTAAGATTAGTCTTCTGTTTTTCTATATTATATTTTGAAAAACATGAAAACATAAATTGAATGCCCATTATGACTGCCCGTATATTGATAATGATGATGATATTGATAATGTTGATATTGAGTACAACAACCCCCTCATTTGGAGGTGGGACTTGTACATTGGCTTCCTATGTTCCTATGGTGAAAAGGGGCCTAGTAACCTTCCCCATCGCATTGGGGTAATAGAGTCATACAAAATATATAAGCATGCTTCTTGAATTACAGCATAATGGGAACTCGTAATAAAAGTTGAATTGCTTGAAAAACTTGTCGAATAAATGTTGGTTTTGCAAATTGCTTATTATTCTTTTGAATATAAGTCCTGCCAAGTATACTATTTTTTTATAAACCGCTTTGCTTGATTTTGATAGTGTACCGTGCAATTGCATGATTGTGTCTCGATTTTCTTGATTTTAGGCAATACAAATGGAATATTGAATAAGATCGCTTCCGCACTCATACACTCTGATGACAAAGATAAATCAGATATATATCCCCATATTGGGTTAGTTTGTTTTTCAATTATCCAGTTTTGAGTTATTTATTTCTTATTGTATATGCCAGTGTGTTAGACCCTACGGGGCCACTCAGGGACGGGCGCTTCAATCCCTTTACCACTGTTTAGACAGTGAGATCGGGATTGGGGTAAGAACGGTTCCGTGACAACGGACCTTGGAAAGTTGAGAAAGCTTCAATCACCATTGAAGACGTGAATCTTGAAGCTTGGATTCAACTTTGATGGTGGGTTAAATAACTTGAAACCTTGAATATTATTATTGATCTCATTTCTTCATCATAATTTGATTCGTTATTCATTCCCGAATTTCCTTTGGATTAATTATTGAAATCACCACAAAGATCAGAACAACTTTTGTAGGTTTGTAGCTTGAATATGATGATGTCATCTTAGCACACACCTCAATAAAGATCATGAGCAAACTGTTTGCATTTTGATGACCAAACGGTCTCAAGACCGTTTGGTGATCAAACGGTCTTAAGACCGTTTGAGAGCAGACAGTCTCAAGACCGTTTGAGGTTAAAAGGTCTCAAGACCGTTAGAGGACAATTGCTGATGTGGATGATTAAAGATCCAATGGTTCTAATTGATCTAATTAAAATGGATTCAAGAATGGATGATCCATTGATTAAAAACCCTAATCGGATTGAATGGTTGAAACCCTAAATTGATTAAGCCGATTTCTAAATTGAATGGCCCAAACGGTCTCAAGACCATTTGAGGTCAAACAGCCTCAAGACCGTTTGAGGTCAAGCGGAGTCATGAATGGATGAAGATCCAAGGGTTACAAGTTGATCTACTTTCAATGGTCTTAATGTTGAATGGTTCAATGAGTGGAAGCCCTAAAACAATTGAATAAGAAACCCTAATTGATCCATTCAGTTTCAAGGTGGTTTAGATCAAATGGTCTTGAGACATTTTGGAGGGAAAACGGTCTCAAAACCGTTTGATGTTCAATCAGTTTCAATAATGGGTTGCTCATTCGGTTTCAAAGGTTGAAAGCACCAAATGGTTTCAAAACCGTTTAAGGTCAAACAATCTCAACCCTAAGGCAGGCAAACAGTTTCAAAATAGTTTGAAGGTCAAGGAGGTCAAGACCATTTGAAGGTCAAAATACTTCAAGACTGTTTGAGGGTCTAGTACCTCAAGACCGTTTGAAGGTCTAATTGATTCAAACCATGGAAGTACAATTAACCCCATGATTGTTAATGGTGTTTATCAAAGATAATTACAATGGTTGTATCTTTAAGGTACTGGGGTGATTAGTACCCTTAGAAGGGTTAACCTTTGATGCTTATGAAAGCAATATCTCAATACACCATGCTAACCCTAAATGTGTGTACTTGAATGAAGGGTTGACCTAATCTAATCAAGATTGAAGTAATCAACATCCTAGAGAGGATGAGAGAGAGAAGAATTCATACATGTATAATAATCATGTAGTGGTTAAACCTCAATACTCTCAACATGAATAATTATGTAATTAGGGTATGATCCTTGATAAAGAGATCATGAAACCCTAATCAAGAAGGTTGATGAGCCCTAACCCTAATTTAGGGAAATGTTAGACAAAACCCTAATGCATTGATGTGATGTGAGACCCTAATTAAGGGTGATATCACATGAAACCCTAAAGCAGTGATATCATATGAAACCGCAGTGATGTGATGTGAGACCCTAATTAAGGGTGATGTCATCTGAAACCCTACTGTAGAGATGTGATGTGAAACTCTAATCCAGGGTGATGTTATGTAATGCTATATGAAATCCTACCCTAATATAGGGTGAAGGTATGTGAAACCCTAATTTTGGGTTATAATGCATGAAACCTTAATCTTAGGCAATATGATGATAAGACATAACCCTAATTTTTGGTAATGGGATGAGTATTGTTGGGACGTGTCACGCTAAACGAGATTACTCAAAACATAAAACACAATCAATCACTAATTAATCACATACCCAAAAATATGGGTAAATTAAAACCGATTTCAACGTCAATACTCACTCAAAAACATTTGCATGAGAGACCAACATTTCTTATATCCATACTATGCTAACAAAAGTTTGATTTGTCTGAAACACCATATACAAACTTTTCCTGCCTAGACCTGGGAGTACATGGACGACTCTAGGACACACTAGGCATCTAATCAACTTTCTCAAAGATTCATTATTGTAGTTCCTCTTTACTTCCATGGTTCTATTGTCATCACTACCGATTACCTAAAAAATTGTGGTGAACCACAAGGGTGAGACCCATGTCCCAGCAAGAGATATAACCTCTAACAACATTTATTGATTACAACATTTTTAAGTAATTAAATAGTTAAGCAGTTTAATCAGATCTAACAAATAAGATCAACAATATTGATGATTAACAAAATGCACAATGGAGCAGGTAATAACTATCATCATTAGCCATACTATCATCCTTTATCTTGTTTGATAATATAAGCAATTCAGTAGTTTAAGTAGTTCTAACATCATGAGCAAGTCTAGTAACACAACATAGCTAAAAACATGAGCATGTCTAATTGGTTGAACATATCAACATTATAAGAAGATCTAACAACATAAGCACAATTACCTAGATAAGCATAATTAGCAGTATATGCATCTCTAGTTACAAAGGCATGGCTAGCATGCTAAACATAACTAACAACATGAGATATCTAGCATCATGATTATAATCAGTCGTAGCAGTATAGTTATCAACATAAGTATGACTATTTGATGTACACGTTTACAATCTTATGATCCACAACATAAGAATAATTATTATCTCTTAATTGCACTAAGCATCATCTTTATGTAAAGAGAACATTTTTATGTAAAGAGAACAAACAATGGTTATCATCCAATGTGAAACGTCATGTATAACCCTAAACAAATATGTTACACGGCAGTATTAAATCTTTTATTACATCCTGGGGAATTTGAATCGTACCATTCAAAGTCCAACCGACCCCTGCAAAGGGCTATTTGGTTCTGTACAAGATCTAGGAGTGCCAATATCCTAAGATCTCTTCCCCTCGGTCAGTATGAGTAAAAAGGCAGTGACATATCAGTCAAAGCCACCACCACAGAGGCATATAGTCAAGATGAAAACCACTAGTCCGACCTTGGTACAGGTCATGACACTAGAAACTAGGGTATTCAAACCCAATCACTGAGGTACAACCACAGTTGTCCTCTAATCACATCATGTTATAATCACCGAGACATGACCACAACTGTTCTGAATCACATCAGATGTATGAGGCATGACCATAGCCAACCTCCACAATCTGCATTGTGGATGACAAGGATATATCCTCAACCTACCACCCCCACATACTCAACAATATGTGCTCCGAGTTTCCCTTAGGAATACTCGTTTCACCATCCAGCAAGTTCTGACACTGAAGATGGTTCTATAGCACAGGGAACTACATGATTAGAGTTGCACTTGATTATTTATGCCAATTGGGTGAATTAAGGCTGCATCAAACAAGTGGACATACAAACACTAATTCACTTCTAGCAAGCATATAAATATCAAAACTTGAAAAGATATAAAATGTGTGAAACATAATTTCTCATCTCATCATCACATGGTACTATTCACTTGCCACTCGTGAGACTACACCAGTCATCATATCATCACAAGATATAAATCCTTTTCACTATATCACAGGGTATCAACCCTTATCAACATAAAAGGATTACACCTCATTCAGGGCTTAAACATGCCCTATGGTCATTAAGACCATCATATTATTCCCTGTAAGATCATCATTCTCTTTGCATGCCTTATACAAGGCTCAACAACATCAATTATATATAATACACCAGATCAACACAATATTGCATTTATGAGCTAGGTGGTATTCATAAACAATCATAGTAGGGTTATATTAACATTAAGAACTATCCTTTATTACATCAACATGCAAGGAATCTAGATATGATTAACTCTCATCATATTCATTATGCACTTGTTTAGCTTAAGAAAGTATCAACCATGTAGATATAATAACCACCAATTAACATATCAAGGTTATGATCATAGTAAGGAGGTTATTCTACCATCATTCTATCATATAAGAATGTTAAACATGAATACTCATCTTTATCTAATTGCATTAGAGTTAGGTTCAACATGATAAATTATATCAATGTTACTAATCAACATTCATACCCAAACCCTAAATCACATCATCCTCATTGGATCATGGATGCATAAGGTGAAGAATAACCATCACATTCCATACTATTCTCAAGTATGAACCCACACATAAATCAAGGTGTAGCCATCAAGTTATAGCATACTAGGGTTTCAACAATAATACAATATTCCATGATTGTATTAGTCATTCAAGGACTATTCATACCCAATTACCATCATTTAGTTATATTAAAGCTAGGTATAACAAGCTATACCTAATTAGGGTTACATATCAACACAATATGGTTATCATCCCTTCTATTCATATGAGTGAATAGGTAAGACTAACTTGTTAAGGGTAACCTTCCATTTGTTCCATCATCATTCAACCCATATCACCATACCACAATGTCACCCAGAACCATTGGACGTTTAAAAGGTAAGACCTTTGGTTGTTTACATAAGTAAACACCTTAGATAAACCACCTATGAAGTTCTTGATTTGTGCTCTAGAAAGAGTCACCATCTAGCCCTAGACATCCCTTGATTAACAACATAAAAAGTTCCATTAGAGTAGGGTAAAACCCACAATCAACTATTTAGTTAAAACAAGCCATCCATTGTCAACAATTAAGCTATGTAAGTTGATCATAAAAAGGAAACAATCTAAATCACATTATTAGGACCAAAATATTACATTAGCCATAATTCCACCTCAATGGAGGAATAAATAGTAGATCTCGACCATTGGGTCAAGTTCACATGTTAAAACCATCAATTACAGTATAGGTCTGACCATTGCATCAAGTGACCCAAGAAACCATTGGACTAAGGCTTAATTGATGCTAAAACTATATGATTAACTCACTATCGATTGTAGAGACCTAATCCACCATCATTAGTGATCATGAAATCACTATAGGTTGTTAGATCAACAATATATTCATTAATCAACATCAAATATTAAGTTGATGTCATCAATGATTGATATCATCAGTGGTGTACTTAATGATTGATAATTATACTTTTAATTGATCTAAAACCTGACCTAAGGGGTGACCATAGGTTGTCACCATCATTTGAAACCTTTGATCACGACCATCAGTTGTTATGAATACAACACCATAGGGTTGTTGCAATGGTACCATCATCTGGTCATGGTTTATAGAAGAAATCAGCTATAAATCCTAAAATTGACAATTGTTTGATAGGTGCTTAGCACCATAAGTTGTCAAAACAACCTAATACAAGTCACATTATACCTTAGGAATAACATACACCTGATCACAGGTTCATATATAACTGAAATCAGAACATGGAACATTATAAAAATCGAAATCCAAGTCAAGCATAGCTTTTTAGTGCATGGATCATCATTTTCAAGCAAGAACATGATCTAGAAAGCTTATGGTAAGAAATAAACGTGGAGCAAGTTATAAAACTTACCTCTAATGAGAAGATGGAACCACACATGGAAGAAATCCAAGAATAAGCTATGAATTCATCCATCTAGCACCTTTCTTCATCAAATGAGCAAATCCTAAACATAAGGAGTAAGAAAGGTAGGGTTTTAGAGATTTAGAGCAAATTCTACTATGGAACATTTTTCTGGTTGTGCACTACTGATTTTGACATTTAATCGAGTAAACTAGGTTCGATCAATCATATAGATTCACTAAATCCCATCACACATATCAGTCAACTAATTAGTGTCGAGCAGGCGTTAATAATTTAAACGTGCAAATTAGGAGTCGAGCGGTGCCGACACTGCTCGACACCCGGGTAAACACTGACATCTGTGAATAACACTACTTTTAACCAAAATGTCCGATTATTCAAGTTAAATCGTGTGAATGGGAGTGAGATTATACTCACCACGGTTTGAAATGTCTGGATTCGACTGGAATTGCATCCAGACGCCTATTTTCGGGGTTGTCTTCTATCTTCAGGTTTCCAAACGTACACAACACACAATCCCTTGTTTTGGGGCGTTGTTCGTTGTTAAAGTTGTGGATTCAAGCAAGGATCTCAAAAACGGACTAAACAACATTGTTCCTCAGTGCTGCCTCACATCCATGGCTACTCAAGATCATGGTTGTATCTCCTGCTGCTCGAGCTAGCTAGGGCGTCACCCAGTAGGTTGAGTGTTGTTCGAGTGTGGAGAAGGAAGGAGAAGACGAAGGTGTTGCTGGCATTGATTAAACAGCCGCCGTGAGTCCTATTCAACCACCATTTCTATTGTTTCGAGTGTTGGCCACTACTCCACATAGCAGTTGTTGCTCCTCTGGTAGGGGTGCCACCCCTTGAGCGCAGGTGGGCGCAAAAGGGCGAAAAAGGGGAGGGAGGAGTGGAGGTGACGTTGTAGGCTCCATGGCGTCACTCCTAGCTACTGGACGCTGCAACTAGGTCGATCGACGCTGCTACTACTCCTAAAGATCGGAGGCACCCCCATCTGGTAGAAGCACTGCTAGGGCGAGGGATGAGAGGGGAAAGAGTGGTTGAAGAAGAAGGGAAGGTAGAGGAGAGGTAGGTGCAACCAAAACGGGGCTAAGGGGCTAAGAAATGCCCGCCCTAGCTCCCCCTGTGTCACAGCCGATTAGGCCTATTGAGCACCGCTTAGGCGGTTACTCTGTAATTCGATTGTGAAGAAGATAAGGAAGAAAGGAAGAAAATGGTTAATAAACCAAAAATTGGAAAATTTGCAAATTTGACCCTAGAAATTGAAAAGGTCATAACTTTCACCTCGTAGGTCCAAATCTAGCCATTTCTTTTGCAACTTATCAAGTGCGAGATCCACTACAATCTCAAAGCAAGAAAACATACTAATTAGACTGTAACTCTCGATCAAAGCACTAATTGCATCAGTGAGTACTTAATTCAACTTAATCAACTTAATGATGCACTAAGCATTAAATTATTGTAACTAAGCTTGTTACAACTCATTAAGCAAGTTTAGGGGCCTTACAACTATAAACCCCTAATAGGGATTTCTCCCTCAAAATCCAAGATAAACAAAGATGGGTACTTGCTTTGCACCTCATCCTATTACCTTCACATGTTTACTTTCATATCATGGTAATGTCACATCATTCATACATATCTCATCTTGGGTCAGCACAAAAACACCCACATAAGAAGACATATCATGATCTCATTAAGAAATTTAATCAACCCCATCCCACTCTTATTCAACTTGTTCTCATAGAAGTTACTGCTTCGGCAACCCTAAGGTTTTTGAATAAATATTGATCATATTATTGACCATATTTGAAATACTTTGACATGTAATCATTCAAAGATTGCTACAACTTGTAAGACATTACTTGAACACTCTCTTCCTCCTATTCATAAATTCTATTGGTACATTGGTTAGTCTAAAGGACATAAATCTAAACTCATCATGGTCATATGGATTATGTCGTCCAATATAAATCTTATGCATTGATATTTGATCATAGGTTTATCTTAAAGGAACATAGTATCACATATTTATTAACCAACAAACCATCTATCCTAGTAGTGGTCTTTCCCAGCTATCACTGAATCATACAGAACATTATAGAATCACTTTTGTTTTTCCTTACAAACAACATTTATAGGATCATTATCAACTCTCTCTCTCTCTATAAGAGAGGAATACTTGGAATGTTCATTTAACAAACATCTCCAAACTTCACATATTTCTCATATTATTGATACATATTGGATACTAGGATTCATTACCTTGGTATCCACCTCATGCGCTATAAGGAACTCACACCCTTATCTCATCTACGTTTACCAACATAACAAATATCAAGACATATAAAAGGAGTCTTCCTAATTATTGGAAGGATCAAAAGAAAAATCATCACAAACTTTATGATCGTGGAACCATAGTCCAAACAACATGATTCTATAGTAAGATATCCATCCTCATGTTTAGAATGAATCCACACATACCAAGCAGCAATGATCCACTTGAAATATGTGCCCTAGAAAGGAAAGACACAAAGGGAAACATACTTCCCACATCATAGCAACATTGTTCAGGGGTCACTAGCAAAAAGGTAACCAATTCTATTTTCATTATGCATATTACAACTTCTTATGTATCATTTTATCTTTTTATTTTTGGTTCCTTGCCATTAGAATAGGAGTCATCATGATTAACATATCTCATTACTTCTTCCTTGATGACTATTTATCCCACTAGTATGTTATCTTATTTTATTATGTTTTTCAACCACTTATCAATAGGTTAATCATCATATTCCACATTTTCTTCATTAAATCGGGATCATCTCCCTTAATTTCTTTCACAGGCCATGCTGATTTTCCGTTAACACTTTCTTACATACATAGGTTGGTCTGAGATTAACTCAAGTTCTACCTTATTTCTTTTCCATTGTTCCCATTCATCTTCTCATTTCATACTTGTTATAGGAGTTCTTTCCATCTTATGTGGATTTCATACCTTGATTCACTTTATAAGCATAGACTTATCTATCTTTTATTTTATTATATTCTTGAATCAAATCTTCAAGAACTCCTCTTTTCCTTATTTCTATTCAGATTTAGATTTCATGGTGTTGTATCTTTCTCTTATAGTTACCAAAAATTCAAGTTTTGATAGATAATGATGCAATTCTCATCTTCTTTAAGGTAGGATTGAGATATTCACACCATGATTTCTTATTCATTATGCTCTTTAGATTGTCTCAAAATGATTACTTGATCAAAGTAATTAGAAAGATAACAATCTAAGAGTTCCATACTTACCTTTCTTCAATAATTGAATACCTGGCCATGGCACCCAAATACTGAGATTAGGCAACATGCACCATATTTTTATGTCACGTTTCTAACTTAGACATCATCTTAGTCTTAAGTACTAGTGTCCCTGTAGACTCATTGAACCTAAAGCTCTGATACCAACCTATTAGGACCCGTCACGCTAAACGAGATTACTCAAAACATAAAACACAATCAATCACTAATTAATCACATACCCAAAAATATGGGTAAATTAAAACCGATTTCAATGTCAACACTCACTCAAAAACATTTGCATGAGAGACCAACATTTCTTATATCCATACTATGCTAACAAAAGTTTGATTCGTTTGAAACACCATATACAAACTTTTCCTGCCCGGACCTGAGAGTTTAGGGATGACTCTAGGACACACTAGGCATCTAATCAACTTTCTCAAATATTCATTATTGTAGTTCCTCTTTACTTCCATGGTTTTGTTGTCATCACTGTAGATTACCTAAAAAAAATATGGCGAACCACAAGGGTGAGACCCATGTCCCAGTAAGAGATATAACCTCCAACAACGTTTATTGATTACAACATTTTTAAGTAATTAAACAGTTAAGCAGTTTAATCAGATCTAACAAATAAGATCAACAATATTGATGATTAACAAAATGCACAATGGAGCAGGTAATAACTATCATCATTAGCCATAATATCATCCTTTATCTTGTTTGATAATATAAGCAATTCAGTAGTTTAAGCAGTTCTAGCACCATGAGCAAGTCTAGTAACACAACATAGCTAACAACATGAGCATGTCTAATTGGTTGAACATATCAACATTATAAGAAGAGATAACAACATAAGCACAATTACCTGGATAAGCATAATTAGTAGTTTATGCATCTCTAGTTACAAAGGCATGGCTAGCATGCTAAACATAACTAACAACATGAGATATCTAGCATCATGATTATAATCAGTCGTAGTAGTATAGTTATCAACATAAGTATGACTATTGTATATACATGTTTACAATCTTATGATCCACAACATAAGAATAATTATTATCTCTTAATTGCACTAAGCATCATCTTTATGTAAAGAGAACAAACAAGGGTTATCATACAATGTGAAACGTCGTGTATAACCCTAAACAAATATGTTACACAGCAGTATTAAATCTTTTATTACACCCTGGGGAATTTGAATCGTACCATTCAAAGTCCAACCGACCCCTGCGAAGGGCTATTCAGTTCCGTACAAGATCTAGGAGTGTCGGTATCCTAAGATCTCTTCCCCTCGGCCAGTACGAGTAAAAAGGCAGTGACAAATCAGTCAAAGCTGCCACCACAATGACATATTGTCAAGCTGAAAACCACTAGTCCGACCTTGGTACAGGTCACGACACTAGAAACTAGGGTATTCAAACCCAATCACTGAGGTACAACCGCATTTGTCCTCTAATCACATCATGTTATAATCATCGAGACACGACCACAACCGTTCTCAATCACATCAGATGTATGAGGCATGACCATAGCCAACCTCCACAATCTGCATTGTGGATGACAAGGATATATCCTCAACCTACCACCCCCACATACTCAACAGTATGTGCTCTGAGTTTCCCTTAGGAATACTCATTTCACCATCCAGCAAGTTCTGACACTGAAGATGGTTCTATAGCACAGGGAACTACATGATTAGAGTTGCACTTGATTATTTATGCCAATTGGGTGAATTAAGGCTGCATCAAACAAGTGGACATACAAACACTAATTCACTTCTAGCAAGCATATAAATGTCAAAACTTGAAAAGATATAAAATGTGTGAAACATAATTTCTCATCTCATCATCACATGGTACTATTCACTTGCCACTCATGAGATTACACCAGTCATCATATCATCACAAGATATAAATCCTTTTCACTATATCACAGGGTATCAACCCTTATCAACATAAGAGGATTACACCTCATTCAGGGCTCAAACATGCCCAAAGGTCATTAAGACCATCATATTATTCCTTGCAAGATCATCATTCTCTTTGCATGCCTTATACAAGGCTCAACAACATCAATTATATATAATACACCAGATCAACACAATATTGCATTTATGAGCTAGGTGGTATTCATAAAAAATCATAGTAGGGTTATATTAACATTAAGAACTATCCTTTATTACATCAACATGCAAGGAATCTAGATATGATTAACTCTCATCATATTCATTATGCACTTGTTTAGCTTAAGAAAGTATCAACCATGTAGATATAATAACCACCAATTAACATATCAAGGTTATGATCATAGTAAGGAAGTTATTCTACCATCATTCTATCATATAAGAATGTTAAACATGAATACTCATCTTTATCTAATTGCATTAGAGTTAGGTTCAACATGATAAATTATATCAATGTTACTAATCAACATTCATACCCAAACCCTAAATCACATCATCCTCATTGGATCATGGATGCATAAGGTGAAGCATAACCATCACATTCCATACTATTCTCAAGTATGAACCCACACATAAATCAAGGTGTAGCCATCAGGTTATAGCATACTAGGGTTTCAACAATAATACAGTATTCCATGATTGTATTAGTCATTCAAGGACTATTCATACCCAATTACCATCATTTAGTTATATTAAAGCTAGGTACAATAAGCTATACCTAATTAGGGTTAGATATCAACACAATATGGTTATCATCCCTTCTATTCATATGAGTGAATAGGTAAGACTAACTTGTTAAGGGTAACCCTCCATTTGTTCCATCATCATTCAACCCATATCACCATACCACAATGTCACCCAGAACCATTGGACGTTTAAAAGGTAAGACCTTTGGTTGTTTAATAAGTAAACACCTTAGATAAACCACCTATGAAATCCTTGATTTGTGCTCTAGAAAGAGTCACCATCTAACCCTAGACATCCCTTGATTAACAACATAAAAAGTTCCATTAGAGTAGGGTAAAACCCACAATCATCTATTTAGTTAAAACAAGCCATCCATTGTCAACAATTAAGCTCTGTAAGTTGATCATAAAAAAGAAACAATCTAAATCACATTATTAGGACCAAAATATTACATTAGCCATAATTCCACCTCAATGGAGGAATAAATAGTAGATCTCGACCATTGGGTCAAGTTCACATGTTAAAACCATCAATTACAGTATAGGTCTGACCATTGCATCAAGTGACCCAAGAAACCATTGGACTAAGGCTTAATTGATGCTAAAACTATATGATTAACTCACTATCGATTGTAGAGACCTAATCCACCATCATTAGTGATCATTAAATCACTATAGGTTGTTAGATCAACAATATATTCATTAATCAACATCAAATATTAAGTTGATGTCATCATTGATTGATATCATCAGTGGTGTACTTAATGATTGATCATTATACTTTTAATTGATCTAAAACCTGACCTAAGGGGTGACCATATGTTGTCACCATCATTTAAAACCTTTGATCATGACCATAAGTTGTTATGAATACAACACCATAGGGTTGTAGCAATGGTACCATCATCTGGTCATGGTTTATAGAAGAAATCAGCTCTAAATCCTAAAATTGACAATTGTTTGATAGGTGCTTAGCACCATAAGTTGTCAAAACAACCTAATCCAAGTCGCATTATACCTTAGGAATAACATACACCTGATCATAGGTTCATATATAACTGAAATCAGAACATGGAACATTATAAAAATCGAAATCCAAGTCAAGCATAGTTTTTTAGTGCATGGATCATCATTTTCAAGCAAGAACATGATCTAGAAAGCTTATGGTAAGCAATAAACATGGAGCAAGTTATAAAACTTGCCTCTAATGAGAATATGGAACCACACATGGAAGAAATCCAAGAATAAGCTATGAATTCATCCATCAATCACCTTTCTTCATCAAATGAGCAAATCCTAAACATAAAGAGTAAGAAAGGTAGGGTTTTAGAGCTTTAGAGCAAATTCTACTATGGAACATTTTTCTGGTTGTGCACTACTGATTTCGACATTTAATTGAGTAAACTAGGTTTGATCAATCGTATAATTTCACTAAATCCCATCACACATATCAGTCAACTAATTAGTGTCGAGCATGCGTTAATAATTTAAACGTGCAAATTAGGAGTCGAGCAGTGTTGGCACTGCCCGACACCCGGGCAAACACTGACATCTGTGAATAACACTACTTTTAACCAAAATGTATGATTATTTGAATTAAATTGTGTGAATGGGAGTGAGATTCTACTCACTGCGGTTCGAAACGTCCGGATTCGACTGGAATTGCATCGAGACACCTGTTTTCGGGGTTGTCTTCTATCTCCGGGTTTCCAAACGTACACAACACACAATCCCTTGTTTTGGGGCGTCGTTCGTTGATAAAGCTGTGGATTCAAGCAAGGACCTCAAAGACAGACTTAACGACGTTGTTCCTCGGTGTTGCCTCGCATCCATGGCTGCTCAAGATCATGGATGTATCTCCTGCTGCTCGAGCTTGCTAGGGCGTTGCCCAGCAGGTTGAGTGTTGGTTGAGTGTGGAGAAGGAAGGAGAAGACAAAGGTTTTGCTGGCATTTTTAAACGGCCGTCAGAAGTCATATTCAACCACCATTGATGCTGTTCCGAGTGTTGGCCACTGCTCCGCATAGATGTTGTTGCTCCTCTGGTAGGGCACTGCCCCTTGAGCGCAGGTAGTCGCAATAGGGCGAAAAAGGGGAGGGAGGAGTGGAGGCGACATTGTAGGCTCCAAGGCGTCGCTCCTAGCTGCTAGACACTGCAGCTAGGTCGATCGACGCTGTTTCTACTCCTGCAGATCAGAGGCACCACCCCAGCTGGTAGAAGAGCCACTAGGGTGAGGTATGAGAGGGGAAAGAGTGGTTGAAGAAGAGGGGAAGGTAGAGGAGAGGTGGGCACAACCAAAATGGGGCTAAGGGGCTAAGAAACGCCCGCCCTAGCTCCCCCTGTGTCGCATCCGATCAGGCCTGCTAAGCACCGCTTAGGTGGTTACTCTGTAATTCGATCGTGAAGAAGATAAGGAAGAAAGGAAGAAAATGGTTAATAAACCAAAATTTGGAAAAATTGCAAATTTGACCCTGGAAATTGAAAAGGTCATAACTTTCCCCTCGTAGGTCCAAATCTAGAAATTTCTTTTGCAACTTATCAAGCGTGAGATCCACTACAATCTCAAAGCAAGAAAAAATACTAATTAGACTGTAAATCTCGATCAAAGCTATGATGTGTTATTTACTTAAAAAATTTTATGGGTCTTGTGAGACATTTTATGCTTTGTTTCCTAGTAAGAGGTAATAAGAGATTAAATGGGATTTGAGAGCCATGTGAGATGCTTGTGTAGCAAGTATCATGTTTACCTTGGTCAGATGACCTGAAGGTGTTTAGTTACCTGATAAGTGGTAACAAGTGTTCTTTGATGAACTGAGGGTTTGAATACCCATATTTCATAATCATGATGATGAGATGTTAAGTGATGAGAATGCCATGATGAGATAAGGAATTGAGATCCCAATATGTTATAAAATTTTGAAAAGTACTTGATAGAAGTGTTACACATTCTTTGTAGATTTTGTCATAATAGTTAATGTTTGGAAACATGTCTGAATGCTAAAAGAATATGTAATTCACTTAATTAATCAAGTGAAATCTTATCATGTAGAGCCCTGACCATAGATCCATCATCGTCAGTAATTGGTGATGGAGAAACAAGTTTTCCTACGGAAACTCCTGGAATGTATATTTTTGAATATGTGGGGGTAATGGGTGAAAATATCCTTATGCCTCATAGGAATGACTGAGGGCCATATCCTATGTACAAGAATGGTTATAGACCATATCCCAATAAGAGTATGTCTATGAGCCATAACTCCACAATACCAGGCATTGGCTAAGGGCCATATCCTAAAAAGAGTATATGCTACTGGCTATAACTCTATAGCAAAGATGCCAGTATACCCTGGAAAGCTATTTAGCAGAGACACAAGATGTCCTACATACGATCTTGTACTGACCAGGACAGATGAGGTGATGGAGTCTGACTCTTCCATTGACCTATGTATGGTACTGATGCTTTACTTAATCATGGTCGGTTGGAGCATGAGCAATATACCTCATCTCCTTAGGGCATAAGTATGATTGTAAAATGTAATTAGCCGTGTAGCGTATTTGCTCAAGGATGAAATACAGAAATTACTGGTTGATGTTACATTGCTTATTGTATCCTAAGGTGGATAAATATTATACATGTTCTTCATATTCCTTATTAAAAGAATAGATGATCTACTGCTCATCACTTTATAGTTGTCATACTTTAAGAGGTGACATTGCTCTATTCTGCTTAATAATGATTAAATCCTGTTGTTTAATGAAGATTCCTCTGTTCAGTTTATTGCTATTAATCTGAAATAATAATGTTTCTGGCGGAGAGTTATATCTCTCGCTGGGACAATTTTCAATTGTCTCACCCCTATGGGATCCAACCTTTTTAGGTAGATGAGGTAGAAAAGGAAAAAACCCTATAGCAGGGGAAGAGCAGCAGCAACACCAACAGGGACAATAGTGATTTTCCAGGTGGAGGCACTGGCTGTCATATTTTTTATAGAGAGTCCTATGTGTCGTCTCTGTACTCTCAAGTCCTCGGAGTTAGTAGTTAGTACTTTTAATGAATTGATCTGAGATTTTGGCTTGATGCCTCGAGGTTCTTATACTGCATGTGTATAGTTTTAACAGAGCATTTTATGCTTGTAATCTTTGAGAAGGGGTAATACAGGATATGTACTTATAAACCAAGATGTAAATAAAATACATTGGTTCTTGATAAAAGAGTTTTCCTGTGTTTGGATCTCTTTGTAAATAGTTTTAATTTTTAGTGATTTCTAGTATTCAGCTGTTAATGATCGCTTCCGCTTAGTTAATAACATTTTGTTCGGATGGATCACCACAATTTAGTGGTATTAGAGCTCTAGGTTCGTTGAGTCTACAGAGACATAGGATTGAGGTTGTTGAGTCTATTCTAGTATCTTCTAGTTTATCTGATAGTGTCTTCTGCTCATATAGGAGAAGAAGAACTTAAAGATGTCTGGATCACATGAAGAACATGGTGCTGAGAGTAGTATTGCTGCACCAAGAAGAGGTGCAAGGGACCAGACTAGGGAGGAACTAGAACCTGAACATCCCCAGCTTAACCAAGTTGCACTGGAAAACCCAGCTTTCCATGATCTGTTTGGGCAGTTGGCATCCATGACGCATATGGTGGATAGGATGCTACCACCTGCATCAAGGGCACCAGCCCATAATGAAGGACAAGGAGCCGATAAGACTTTTGAATGACTTTGTCAGGTTGGAGCCACAGAATATGCTGGTACAGCTGACCCAATAGATGCTGACATGTAGCTGAATGAGCTGGAGAAGGCTTTTAGAATCCTTAATATCCCTGAAGCAGAGAAGGTAAGGCATGCAATGTACCTTTTATAAGGGAGTGCTGGCCACTTGTGGACAATAGAAGAGGGAAAGAGGCCAGGTGTTGAAATCAGATGGGAAGAATTCCGACGAGAATTCGTCAATAGATACTTCCCCAAGATGTTTCTAGATGAGAAGATCTCTCAGTTTGAGAGGTTAAGGCAATGACCAATGAACATTAGTGAGTATGAAGCTAAGTTCATGGAGTTTTTGCAGTTCTGTCCGCATATGGAAGCTACTGATGAAGAGAGAATTTGGCATTTTGAGAAGGGGTTGAATCCTGAACTGACCACTCCTATGTCTGATTTAGAGAACATGGAGAGGTTTGCCACTTTTGTGGAGTCTGTGAGACGAATAGAAAGGTCAGTGTCTGAGAAGCGTCAGGCCCACAGTCAGAAGGTGTATACTCAGTTCCAAGGATAGAGGTCTGAGAGTTTTAAGAAACCGAGGTTTTCTGCACCAGTAGCACCACCGAGGTTCAATACCCAGACGTAATGGACGTCAAGTAGGGGTAGGGGCCGTAGTTTTCCTACAAATAGAGCCCCCAGTATTGCATCAACGTCAGCAACTGGACCTTTTAGACCATATCAAGAGAATAGAACCTGTCATCAGTGTAGATAGGTAGGACATCTAGCAAGGGATTGTCCAGTTGGGAACACAATGGTAACCCAACCACCGAGGCAAAGTCAACAAGGTCATCAGAGGAAATAGGGTTCGAGTGGCGCTAGAGGACGTGGACAAGCATCCCAAGCTATTTCATCAGCACCCAACAACCGGGAATAGGGTCAGCAACAAGCAACAGTGAGATTCTACGCGATGAATCAACTCGAAGCAGTAGTCAACCCTCGAGTTGTGACAAGTCAGATGGAACTATTTCATTCTGATATGTCTTCATCCTACTTCATATATGTTTTAATTGATCCGGGTGCTAGACATTCCTTTATCACTCGAGAAGTGATTCATGACTGCAATATGACTGTCAGTCATAGAGCAGATAGTCTATTGTTAGAAACCCCTTTATTGGGATCTGCATTGCTACGGGAGGTGTGTTCTCCCTACATTCTTTCCTTTTCTGAACATCACATTTAGGTGGATCTTATACCACTTGAGATGCACGGGTTCAATATAATCCTTGGGATGGACACCCTAGAAAAGTATAAGGTTGTCTTGGATTGTGATTCCAAGCAAGCTATGTTTATAGATGACGGTGACACATGGATCTTTTAGGGAGATAGAAAGATTCTTCCAACCTGTCTAGTGTCAGCTATGGTAGCTGAGAAGCTGATGAGAAAAGAATGCTTTGCATTCTTGGCACATGTGGTAGATACCAGAATATAGATTTCTAATCTTTCTGAAGTTCTGATAGTTAGGGAGTTTGAAGACGTGTTCCCTGAGGAACTTCCAGGTGTTCCTCCACCCTGAGAACTTGATTTTGATATTAATCTAATCCCAGGCATGCAACCAATAGCACAAACACCGTATAGAATGGCACCTACTGAGATGCAGAGCTCAAGAAACAACTACAAGTGTTTCTTGAGAAAGGTTTTATCTGACTGAGTACTTCACCATGGGGTGCTCTGGTTCTCTTTGTTAATAAGAAGGATGGATCGATGCGGTTATGCATTGATTATAGATAGTTGAATAAAGCAACCATAAAAAACAAGTATCCTCTGCCAAGGATCGATGACCTGTTTGATCAGTTGTGTGGTGCAACTACTTTCTCTAAGATAGATATGAGGTCGGGATATCATCAGTTGCGTATCAAGGAGAGTGACATACCTAAGTCTGCCTTTAGGACAATGTATGGTCACTATGAGTTCATAGTTATGTCATTTGGACTAACTAATGCACCAGCTGCATTCATGGAACTCATGAATAGAATCTTTCATCCTTTTCTTGATCAGTTCATAGTAGTCTTCATAGATGACATTTTGATATACAGTAGAGATGCTCAATAGCATGAGAAGCACCTCCATCAGGCTTTAACTTTGTTAAGAGAGCATAAGATGTATGCTAAGTTTAGCAAATGTGAGTTTTGGTTACCAGAAGTTTGTTTTCTAGGACATGTAATATCTACCTCAGGTATCCATGTTGATTCTAAGAAGGTAGAATCTATCCTGCAATGGGAACATCCTAATACACTAACGGAGATACGCAATTTCCTAGGACTGGCAGGCTATTACAGGAGGTTCATTAAGAACTTCAGTTCTATAACTTTACCCCTAACCAAGTTGACCAAGAAAGAGGTTCCTTTTGTCTGGAATGACAAGTGTCAATATTCTCTCCAGCTGTTGAAAGAAAGGTTACTGTTGAAATAAAGGTTAACAAGTGCACCTGTACTAGTGTTACCTGAGCAAGGGAAGGGGTACATAGTTTTCTGTGATGCATCTAAGAATGGCATAGGATGTGTGTTGATGCAGGATAATCAAGTGATTTCTTTTTCCTCTCGACACCTTAAGAAACACAAGGAGAATTATCTGACACATGATCTAGAGCTAGATGTTTTGGTTCATGCTCTGAAGATCTGGAGACATTATCTCTATGGAGAAACATTCTAGATTTTCACAGACCATAAGAATCTAAAATATATCTTCTCACAACATGAGTTGAACATGAGACAATGCCGCTCGATGGAGTTAATCAAGGACTACAATTGTACAATTGATTATCATCCAGGGAAGGCCAATGTAGTGGTTGATGCACTAAGTAGGAAATCATCATCACCAACCTTAGATAGAGCATAGTTGAGCTCCTTAGTGTGCTTTAAAAGAGATATGCTTATCTCCTTGAGGCAAACCAATATATAGCTTAAGGTATCATTGTTAGCTGGGCTGTTAGCCGAGATGCAAGTGAAACCTACTCTGAGACAACAGATTAAAGAAGCACAACAAGATGATGTTGTAGTTCAGTAGATCATGTCAGAGTATGGTAATGAGAAACATGATGGCTTTCATGAGTCATAGGATCAGGTAGTCTGTTACCATGGTAGGATGGCAGTACCTAATGCCAATAACTTAAGAAAGTTAGTCTTGGAGGAAGCTCATTCTTCGATGTATGAAATGCATCCAGGAAGCACCAAAATGTATCGTAACTTGAAGGATATGTATTGGTGGCTAGGATTAAAGAAGGATGTAGTTGAGTTTGTTATGCGGTGTCCAGTGTGTCAGTAGGTTAAAGCTGAGCATCAGAAGCCCACAGGAACAATGCAACCTTTGCCTATACCGTAGTGGAAATGGAATCATGTGACCATGGACTTTGTGGTTGGTTTACTTAGAACAACAAAAGGTCATGATTCCATATGGGTGATAGTTTATAGGTTGACTAAGACATCACATTTCCTTCCTTTCAAAACAACCTACACTACTGTGAAGCTTGCACAGTTATATATAGATGAGATAGTGTGGTTGCACGGGGTTCCAACTACAATTGTTTCTGATAGAGGTCCCCAGTTCATGAGTCATTTTTGGTAACGACTACATAGAGATTTGGGTACACAGTTAATATTTAGTACTACCTTTCACCCATAGACGGATGGACAATCTGAGAGGACCATACAAACATTGGAGGATTTGCTTAGGGCATGTGTCCTTCAGTTTGTAGGAAGTTGGGATCTACACCCGAGCTTGATAGAATTTTCTTACAATATTAGCTATCAACACAATATTGATATGGCACCATATGAAGCATTATATGGTAGACGTTGTAGATCTCCTTTATGTTGGTATGAAATAGGAGAATATCAACTTTTGGGTCCTGAGCTAGTGCAGCAGACAACTGAGAAGATTAAAGTAATACAACAACAATTAAAGACTGCACAGGATAAACAGAAGTCGTACGCCGACAAACGGAGAAGACCTTTAGAATTCCAAGTGGGAGACAGAGTATATCTCAAGGTCTCACCTTGGAAAGGTATCCTTAGATTTAGAAAGAAGGGAAAGTTAGCTCCTAGATTCATGGGGCCTTATCCAATCATTGAACGGATTGGAAAGGTAGCCCATAAGCTAGAGTTTCCACCTGAGCTGCATAAGTTGCATCCAGTGTTCCATATCTCCATGTTGAGAAAGTGTCATCCTGACACAAAGTTAGTTTTGCAACCTGTGGAGGTAGAATTAAACGATGATATATCATATGTTGAAGGACCTGTGATGATCCTTGATAAAAGAATTAAAAAGTTGAAAAAGAAAGACATATGTCTTGTGAAAGTTCTTTAGCATCACCGTGGCATTGAAGAAGCTACGTGGGAGCTAGAGGAAGAGATGAGGAGGAAGTACCCTTCTCTTTTCTCTTGATGATTTCAGGGGCAAAATCCCTATTAGGGGTGGATAATTTGTAACATCCCTGACCTGGGTTATGCTTTAACCCTAGGTGTTTTATTTAAGAAAGATAATTATATGCTTGCTTTTACCTTTTGAAAAATAATTAAGGCTCAAGAGGAGCTTATGTTTCACTTTTAGTCCTTTTTGAATAATGTGAAAATAATGTTTTGCCTGTTTTGGACTAAAGTGCAAATTACCCAAGTTGAGGGGTTAACTTGCAAATGTTATATGGTAAAATGTTCCTCAAGTGTTATAGCATCACAAGAATGAGAATGATGTATAGGTATGGCTTGTAAAAGCTTGAGCACCAAGAAAGGGCTTATTAAGCAATGTTTGTGCATTAAAACCTAGTTTTGGGTGTAATGTGCAATTTACTTAAAACCTAGGGTTCAATATGCAAAATACCAGTTCTTGGGAGTCCCTAATGTTTCTTGGTATCATTTAGAGACAAGAAAATCAGAGGGGCATCTCATTTGAATCTCTTCAAAAGAGAGAGAATCTTGATATTAAAATAATCAAGATTTAAGCATAATTGAAACCCTAATTTAATTTAATGAAAAAAATAATTATATTAGTGGAAGTGCCCTTCAACCAAAAATGTAATGGTTGAATTTGTATAAGTATGAACGTCCTTGTGCCTTGCAATGGCACCGAAATATCTAAAGTAAGTGGAGAGCCCACTCACATTAGTTAAAGAAAAAGTAATATCCACTCATTTTTGGATATTATTATTATATTGATTAAGGTGCTTAAAATGGTTGCTTTTAATTCAAGGATAAATGAGAGGTTTTTGAAGGAGAGTATGATGGCTTCGTATGCAAGGAAGTTAGGGGGATAAGTGGCACACATTTTGGGAATTAAAGGATTTTTATAACACTTTCTCTCTCTTGAAATTCCCTTACATACATCCCATTTTTCATCCACATAAAAGACTCTTTTTTGACTCTTCTTTCTTTCCTTGCTTTGTCCGAACACAAGGAAGTTTAGGAGAAATAGGAGGATGCATCCCAACCTGTAGGTAAGCTCCTTAATAATCTCCAACCTTGATTTCATGGTGGAAATCAAAATTCAATGCTTATTTTCTTCTTTTCTCCATTCAATCTTCAACCTTAGCCATTCTTTGCATCCAAATACTTGATGACGGACCTTGGAAAGTTGAGGAAGCTTCAATTACCATTGAAGACGTGAATATTGAAGCTTGGATTCAACTTTGAAGGTGGGTTAAATAACTTGAACCCTTGAATATTATTATTGATCTCATTTCTTCATCAAATGTTGATTCCTTATTCATTCCCGAATTTCCTTTGGATTAATTGTTGAAATCACCACAAAGATCACAAAAAATTTCGTAGGTTTGTAGCTTGAAGATGATGATGTCATATTAGCACACACCTCAATAAAGACCATGAGCAGACGGTTTGCACTTTGATGACCAAATGGTCTCAAGACTGTTTGGTGATCAAACAGTCTTAAGACCATTTGAGAGCAAATGATCTCAAGACCGTCTGAGGTTAAATGGTCTCAAGACCATTTGAGGTCAATTGCTGATGTCGATGATTGAAGATCCAATGGTTCTAATTGATATAATTAAAATGGATTCAAGAATGGTTGATCCATTGATTACAAACCCTAATCGAATTGAATGGTTGAAACCCTAAATTGATTAAGCCGATTTCTAAATTGAACGGAACAAACGGTCTCAAGACCGTTTGAGGGCAAACAGTCTCAAGACCATTTGAGTTCAAACGGTCTCAAGAACATTTGAGGTCAAGTGGAGTCATGAATGGATGAAGATCCAAGGGTTATAAGTTGATATACTTTCAATGGTCTTAATGTTGAATGGTTCATTGAGTGGAAGCCCTAAAACAATTGAATAAGAAACCCTAATTGATCCATTCAGTTTCAAGGTGGTTTGGACCAAACGGTCTTGAGACCGTTTGGAGGGCAAACGGTCTCAAAACCGTTTGATGTTCAATCAGTTTCAATAATGGGTTGCTCATTCGGTTTCAAAGGTTGAAAGCACCGACTGGTTTCAAAACCATTTAAGGTCAAACGATCTCAACCCTAAGGTAGGCAAACAGTTTCAAAATAGTTTGAAGGTCAAGGAGGTCAAGACCGTTTGAAGGTCAAATACTTCAAAACCATTTGAGGGTCTAGTACCTCAAGACCGTTTGAAGGTGTAATTGATTCAAACCATGTAAGTACAATTAACCCCATGATTGTTAATGGTGTTTATCAAAGATAATTACAATGGTTGTATTTTTAAGGTACTGGGGTGATTAGTACCCTTAGAAGTGTAAACCTTTGATGCTTATGAAAGAAATATCTCAATACACCATGATAACCCTAAATGTGTGTACTTAAATGAAGGGTTGACCTAATCTAATCAAGATTGAAGTAATCAACATCCTAGAGAGGATGAGAGAGAGAAGAATTCATACATGTATAATAATCATGTAGTGGTTAAACCTCAATACTCTCAACATGAATAATTATGTAATTAGGGTATGATCCTTGATAAAGAGATCATGAAACCCTAATCGAGAAGGTTGATGAGCCCTAATCCTAATTTAGGGCAATGTTAGAGAAAACCCTAATGTAGTGATGTGATGTTAGACCCTAATTAAGGGTGATATCATATGAAACCCTAAAGTAGTGATATCATATGAAACCCTAATGCAGTGATGTGATGTGAGACCCTAATTAAGGGTGATGTCATATGAAACCCTAATGCAGAGATGTGATGTGAAACTCTAATCCAGGGTGATGTTATGTAATGCTATATGAAATCCTACCCTAATATAGGGTGAAGGTATGTGAAACCCTAATTTTGGGTTATAGTGCATGAAACCTTAATCTTGGGCAATATGATGATAATCCATAACCCTAATTTTGGGTAATGGGATGAGTATCCCTAATTGATATGAAATTTGGAAATCCTAACCCTAATAAGGGAATAGCGATGCTACTCTTACATTGCATAGTGCGGATATGTAATTGATATAATTTTTATCATGTGTACTAACCCTGCAGATATCATGAGATGATGAGCATAGCTAGGTATGAGCTATGATGTGTTATTTACTTAAAATTTTTTATGGGTCTTGTGAGCCATTTTATGCTTTGTTTCCTAGTAAGAGGTAATAAGAGATTAAATGGGATTTGAGAGCCATGTGAGATGCTTGTGTAGCAAGTATCATGTTTACCTTGGTCAGATGACCTGAAGGTGTTTAGTTACCTGATAAGTGGTAACAAGTGTTCTTTGATGAACTGAGGGTTTGAATACCCATATTTCATAATCATGATGATGAGACGTTAAGTGATGAGAATGCCATGATGAGATAAGGAATTGAGATCCTGATATGTTATAAAGTTTTGAAAAGTACTTGATAGAAGTGTTACACATTCTTTGTAGCTTTTGTCATAATAGTTAACGTTTGGAAACATGTCTTAATGCTAAAATAATATGTAATTCACTTAATTAATCAAGTGAATCTTATCATGTAGAGCCCTGACCATAGATCCATCATCGTCAGTAATTGGTGATGGAGAAACAAGTTTTCATACGGAATCTCCTGGAATGCATATTTTTGAATATGTGGGGGTAATGGGTGAAAATATCCTTATGCCTCATAGGAATGACTGAGGGCCATAGCCTATGTATATAAACTGTTATGGACCATATCCCAATAAGAGTATGGCTATGGGCCATAACTCCACAATACCAGGCATTGGATAAGGGCCATATCCTAAAGAGAGCATATGCTACAGGCTATAAGTCTATAGCGAAGATGCCAGTATACCCTGGAAAGCTATTTAGTAGAGACACAAGATGTCCTGCATACGATCTCATACTGACCGAGATAGATGAGGTGATGGAGTCTGGCTCTTCCATTGACCTATGTATTGTACCGATGCTTTACTTAATCGTGGTCGGTTGGAGCATGAGCGGTATACCTCATCTCCTCAGGGCATAAGTATGATTGTAAAATGTAATCATCCATGTAGCGTATTTGCTCAAGGATGAAATATGGAAATAATTGGTTGATGTTACATTGCTTATTGTATCCTAAGGTGGATAAATATTATACATGTTCTTCATATTCCTTATTAAAAGAATAGATGATCTACTGCTTATCACTTTATAGTTGTCATACTTTAAGAGGTGACATTTCTCTATTCTGCTTAATAATGATTAAATCCTGCTATTTAATGAAGATTCCTCTGTTCAATTTATTGTTGTTCATCTGAAATAATAATGTTTCTGGCGGAGAGTTATATCTCTCACTGGGACAATTTTCAATTGTCTCACCCCCGTGGGATCCAACCTTTTTAGGTGGACGAGGAAGAAAAGGCAAAAACCCTATAGCAGGGGAAGAGCAGCAACAACAACAACAGCAATAGGGACAGCAGTGATTTTCCAGGTGGAGGCACTGGATGTCATATTTTGTATAGAGAGTCCTATGTGTCGTATCTGTACTCTCAGGTCCTCAGAGTTAGTAGTTAGTACTTTTAATGAATCAATCTGAGATTTTGGCTTGATGCCTCGAGGTTCTTATACTGCCTGTGTATAGTTTTAACAGAGTAGTTTATGCTTGTAATCCTCGAGAAGGGATGATACATGATATGCACTATGAACCAGGATGTAAATAAAATACATTGGTTCTTGATAAAAGAGTTTTCCTGTGTTTGGATCTCTTTGTAAATGGTTTTTATTTTTAGTGATTTTCAGTAATCCACTATTAATGATCGCTTCCACTTAGTTAATAACGTATTGTTCGGACAGATCGCCACACTCAACCCCCTTTGAAGCAGCCTTCTTGAAGTAACCGCAAGAAATCCTTGGAGTATCGTTCACCGTCTTTAAGTAGCTCCACCACCTTGAGATAGCCTTCACCTAGAAGTAGCTCCAACCTCCTTTGAAGCAACCTTCTTGAAGTAATCTCAAGCACACCTTCAAGCAGCCTTTACTTTGTTGAAGTAGCACCAAGCAACCTCCTTTCAATAGCCTCCAACTCTAGGAGTAGTCAAGGAGAACAAAATACAATATAGAATAAATAGATTGGAAGAAAGAAAATACTTATCCAATGAAGTACATTGCTTTGATCCTATATCAAGCGTTTAGATCTCCTATCCACTTAGGATGGACATGGCTATATGTGGTGGCTAGGAGATTGTAACTATAGGACATAATTCTCGAGCACAAGGATGAAGACGGTAAGTGAATTCTAGCTTTGTTGCTCTCAATAGTGGATGCTCGAGTGTAGCTTAGATGCTTTAGGTGTCCTAAGGCCCCTCCTATTTGTTGGAATGGTTTACAAGTGTCTAGGGACATTGTAGGGAGTGTCTACAGTGTTCTTAGTGCTTAACTAGTTGTTAGGTGTACATTAGTTGGTTAGCAATTGCTAATTTGTTCGTGCTTGAAAAGAACAATACAGAACCCTGCTCGATCAACAATTTCATCGATCGAACTGTGTCTCGGTTGAGATTTTCTTTGACCAAGCATGGGTTTAAAAAAAAGTGTTGCAACATCTATTTACAACTCCCAACTACCAACCACTCAGTCTAACAGTCACAAGCTTTAGACTGAAGCTTACTCGGTCGAGATTATTTTTGATTGGAGACTATTTTAGAGCACAATTGTGTAAGTTGTTGAACAATTCACTAAAGTTTGACTGAGGTGGTTCTCGGTCGATAAGAACATCGACCGAGTGTGTCCAGTCGACAAGTTCTTTGATCGAGGGTGTCCCTATTTTAGACTTTTGAATCACCTACTAAGTGTGTGTTACAATGTGTGTTGGTGACTCTAACTTTACGGCAAAATCTATCTAAGGGTTATAATTGGGTAGGGAAGATCTAACACTTGATTTACATGATGTCTAAGTACTTGTACATTATACTTTTGTACAAGTATTTACATTTGAGTACAATCATGAACATTTATACAGTTAAGCATATTTGATCTTCAATTTGCATTTATCTTCATCTTCCCTCTAAGTAGGATTTCCTTATTCCTTTGAACCCTGAAATACTCAAATAACATGTTAGATCCAAAGTGTGAAATGCTTGTCATAATAAAAACAAAGGGTATATTAATGCCCAATTTAGCCAAAACGACTGACATTCACTGCCACCAGTTGATAGGAGTGACGGATGAGAGTCCATTGGTCCTACCCCTAGACCTTTGCCTACTCCCTCTCTTCTATTCCTAAAGTTCCTCCCACGACAGAGAAAGGAATAAGGAGGAAAGGAGATCGCCAGCACTGTTGCTTCAACCCAGGGGGCAACAGATTCATGCCATTGGTTTTGGAAACTGCCCAGTCACCATCTGTGTATCCCCTGGTCCTCTGCTTCAACTTTCTTTCCTTTCTCCATATTCTCCTTCCTATACTTCTCCATGTCTCCATACATTCGTAAAGCCAAAATGCTACTCATGAGAATGAGTGGATCAACTCTTTACTTGAGTTGGGAGTAGCCACCGAGGCTCTCCCAACATGTATATACTTACATCCTTTTGAATATATATATCCTTAGCAAGGGTTATCACCATACTCTTATTCTTAAATGGTTCACTTGTATGCTTAGCTACCATTTTGTGATGTTTGATTGTTAATGCCACAAAAGAGTAGTATTAAGTTTATCTAAGTGTTATGGAATTGCATGAATGTATGAAAATGTTGGAATGCTAAAGTTAATGGTCATATGGTTTGCTTTTTGATTGTTTGTTTGTCATCTCGAGAGAGAGAGGCAACCTTAAAATATAGATCTATCCTAAGCTCGTGAGAGGAGGGAATAGACATAAATGATGATTTCTTGTAGTCTTGCTAAGGGTATATAAAAGGGTGTGAGTATTGCATGTTGGTGAGACACCTTAGTAGGTGAAACTTGATCCAAGTTCCCTTCCATATTTTGGTTGCATCCTTTCCTATTTGATTTTATTCTTATGTTTTGTTTCTTTTCTTTGCTTTTGTTATTTTGTTTGGAGTGACTTAGTTCCTTTGGGAATGCCACCTTATTCTACCTTTTCATTTGGTGTATTTGAGTCTGAGGCTCTATGTTCCTAGCATATGCCAACATTGTCCCTGTGGTTCGACCCTGATCTTCTAGAGCGAACCCCGTACAATAGTTGCGGGGGCCTGAGTGTTGGGTTATAAATCTAAGAGTCTGACTACTTTAGATCTGCTCCATTTTGGATGTGTGATTTAGGCTGGTCTATTTTTTGGCACCGTTGTTGGGGATAAGACAAAATGTTACTATTGGGAACATGAGTCTACTCACTATACATCTGTGCCTCAAGCTTAGCAATAAGCTTGACTACATAAAACTCTAAATTTGCCACATCTAGGTTGCTTAGAATTTCATTTTATACGTCTAGTTCTCTATCTTGACTGTGCGATCGATTTAGGTAGCCTGAAGGGAAACAAATTTAATCAACACCTCACCCTCTTTACACGACACCATGCCGCCTCATAGAGATGATAGTCTTACTGGGGAGGATTGGAATGCAAGAGTCCAACATAATTTCCTAGCTCCAGAAGCTAAGAATAATGAGAGGAACGTCACTCTGATGGTCATCACCACGAGGAAGAAGATCATGAAGAACGACGAGAAGAGGAGTGACACCATCACGAGCACCACCATCACCTCCACAGAAGGCATGTAAGGAATCACCATGAATGTGAATTTGAATATGATGACCAAAACATCAAAGATGAAGATGAAGAGGAAGAGAAGACTCTTAAAGAGTTAGCCGCAACTAGGGCTAATGAACCAAAATGCCCTATCGTTATCCCATGATTTGATGCGGCTAATTTTGAGTTGAAACATGTTGTCATCTGTATGATCCAGAACAAGCCTTTCCAAGGGAATTTGAAGAACGGATAACCTTACAATCATCTTGACACCTTCAAAAACATATGCGACACCATCAAGATGAGGAGGGTGCCTCAAGAAGTCATATATTGTAAAGGATTCATTTTTTCTCTTAAAGATAAAGCTCTGTCCCAGTACCTTAATCTACCCCACCAGTCTATAGATGGATGGAGGCCCCTCGCTGATGCTTTTGTCACTAAATTCTACCCCAAAGAGACGATAATTTGAAATAGGAAAAAAATCACTTCCTTCATGCAAAAGCCTGGAGAAAACCTTCATGAAGCTTGGGAACGATATTAGGAATATTAAAGGGGTTGTCCTCACCACAATAATTACAAATGATTTTTGGTGACAACATTTTACAACATGTTAACTCCCACAGATCAGACCTTGCTGAATGCAGCCATCGGGGGTGATTTCCTTGGAAAGAAACCGAACAAAACAATGAAGATCATTGACAACAAAGTTGCATTTCAAGCTGACATGGAGTATGAGAGAAGTGATAGAGGCTCAACAAAGAAATTTGGATCTGAAGGGCCTTCAACCAAAGCCAAAGCTCTGGAAACCATCACGACTTAAATTCAGGAAGATTGCCACAAACATCAAACAAATAAAATACACTGGAGGCAAAGGTAAGAAACTTTTTGAAAAAGTCTTGAAGTATGTCACATGTGGTGAAGTAGGGCATGGAGTCGACAATTGTATCTATACACGGTTGGAAGAAAGTGAAAGTGAGGAAGAGACAAAAAATGTCTCTTATGCAAATTTTAAATGTCCATACCATCCATGATTCAATTATGGCAATAAAGACGTTGTTGAGAACTCTCATCAACTGAGTGGTTCATCTAGATTACCTTCAGGATTTGAGAAGAAAGGTGGACCAACTCAATATACCAGAACTACTAGCTATCAGTCAAATAAGAACAACTATCAACATCAAAACAAAAATGCTAGTCATCAAAATCAAGGATAAAATCAAGGTCAGAATCAGACCAAGGATAACAACCCGCCTGACATGATCACTCAATTGTTCGATTTTGCGAAGAGGCAAGCTTTGGTAAATGACCAACTTACCAAAAGTGCCATCACCAACTCAAGAGTGGTAACCATGATGCAAACTCAGATGGTAGACATGAAAATGTATCATTGACAAATTGATCAACAACTAACCCAACTGGCAGAGCTTGTGAAGAATCCTTCAACGAAAATCCCCTCAAACACATAGACCGCCAAGATGGCCACCCTTAAATATGGGAGGATATTGGAAGATTTTGGTACCAATAACACCGTAGAGGAAAGAGAACCTAATGAACCACAACCTGAAAAAGTAATTGTGCAAGAAGAATCTGAAAGAGAAGAGCCCACTGATGAGGACAAAGAAGGAGAGAAAGGTAAAAAGAAGAAGGGTGCAAAGGTCAAGAACCCAGATCCCATAGAAGAGGCCTTTACACAAAGAATTCCCTATGCCCCGAGGGTCCCATTTCCCTACAAACTGATTAAAGCTCATCTGAAGAAGAGATACAAAAAGTTTTTGGAGGCAGTAAAGAAGTTACATATGGATATACTATTTCTAGATGAAATTGAGGAGATGCCTACATATGCTAAATTCTTCAAGGACTTAATCAAAAAAAGAAGGAGAGGGGACCGCATTGAGATAGTACAATTGGCTAAAATGTCGAGTGCCTTTTTTCAAGATGAGTTTCTGACAAAGAAGAAAGATCCAGGGGCATTTAATATACCATTTTGTGTTGGACATAACGCAGAAAAAAAGGGTTACCTGACTTGGGAGCAAGCATTAGCCTTATGCCACTGACCCCAGATATAAGGCCTAGATTGATAGATAAGGTGAAAACTAAATGAGAATTGAGTTAGATAATCACACCTTTATGAAACCAATGGGAATAGTAGAGGATGTCCCAATTCTGGTTGAGTGATTCTTTATACCATGTGATATAGTGGTGATCGATATTATTGAGGACCCAAAGTTCCCTATGATATTCAGAAGACCCTTCCTAGCCATAGGAAGAGCTCTAATAGATGTGGCAGAAGGGATTATTACTCTACAAGTTGGTAATGATCACATAGATTTCCATGTACAAAATGCAATGAGGAGACCCTCTCTATTTGAACCAGCTTACTTCATGGATAATTATAACCAATATTGTGAAGAAGTGCAAGAGGATAAGGCCATTATGGATCCACTCATGCGGGCCTTGAATAACCCTGACCCTAGTCTGGAAGACCCAGAAGTGGTCGAGGTTCTGGACTACTTGAATCAACCTGATGAAGAGGAATTCAATGACGAGGAAGAAGTAACCTTCAAAATAGTGAAGTACGCATCACTCGAACATACCCTTGAAGAGAAGGAAGCACCAAAACCAAAGCCAGAATTAAAGCCACTTCTTGAAGGGCTGAAGTATGAATTCCTTGATGGTGAAGAGAGGAATCCAGTGATAGTTAATGCAGATCTGACAGATGAATAAATAGAAAAGCTATTAAAGGAACTCAAACTATATAGGAAGGCTATAGGATATTCTATATAAGATATCAAGGGCCTCAGTCCAGCTCCATGCAACACAAAATCATCCTGGAAGAGACTACTGAACCATTGGTTCAGTTGCTAAGGAAATTAAGCCAGATGTTGAAAGAAGTAGTAAAGAAAGAGATAATAAAATTGTGTGATGCAGGGATTATCTACCCCATAAGTGATAGTAGCTGGGTCAATCCGATCCACTTTGTACCAAAGAAAGGAGGGATGAGAGTGGTGAAAGGAAGCAATGGGGATGAAATAGCCACTTAGACAGTTACCAGGTGGAGAATTTGTATGGACTACCAAAAACTCAATACTACCACAAGAAAGGACCACTTTCCCCTACCTTTTATCGACCAAGTTCTAGAAAGACTTGAGGGGAAATCCTAATTCTATTTTATAGATAGATATTCTGGATTTTACCAAGTCTCTATCCACCCTGATGGTCAAGAAAAGACAACTATCACCTGTATCTATGGGACGTACGCCTTCAGAAGAATGCCTTTCAGATTATGTAATGCACCCACTATTTTTCATAGGTGCATGATATCCATGTTTTCAGATTTCTTAGAGGACATAATGGAGGTATTCATGGATGACTTCTCAGTATATGGGTTAGACTTTGACAAATTCCTTGAAAAATTGTCAAATGTCTTACAAAGATGCGAGGAAAAGCAGCTTGTGTTTAATTGGGAAAAATTTCATTTTATGGTGATGAAAGGAATAGTCCTAGGGCAAAAAATCTCTGAAAAAGGCTTGGAAGTAGATATGAGTAAGATAGAATCGAAATCAAAGTTTCCCCCACCAAAATCCATCACATGAGTGAGGAGTTTTCTGGGACATGCTAGATATTATAAAAGATTCATCAAAGATTTTTTAGAAGTTGTGAAACCTTTGTCAAACCTCCTTGTTAATGATTTTGATTTTGATTTCTTTGATAAATGCCTCAAAGCATTCAATTTTTTAGAAAAATGCCCTGATCTCATCCCCTATACTCCAAGCACCCGATTGGGGATTGCCTTTTGAAATCATGTGTGATGCCAACAATTACGCCATTGGAGTTGTACTAGGGTAAAGAAAAGATAAGAAGCACCACACGATCTACTATGCTAGTAGAACTCTCAATGAAGCTTAGATAAACTACACTACAGCTGAAAAAGAAATTCTAGTAATAGTATTTGCTTTCAATAAGTTTAAATCCTACTTAATAGGATCAAAGGTGAAGGTGTATACGGATCACAGAGTGATCAAATATCTTGTATAGAAAAAGGACACAAAGTCGAGACTGTTGCGATGGGCTTTATTGCTACAAGAGTTCGACCACAAAATCATTAGACAAGATAGGAATGGAGAATGTGGTGACTAACCACTTGTCTAGAATAGTATACACTAAAGAAAATTAGATACCAGTGAATGACAATTATGCAAACGATGCCTTGATGATGGCCAAGTCGGTCGAACTGAATCTTCCTTAGTTCTTTGAATTATGTAATTATCTGGCTTGGGAGAAATTGCCTCCCGAGATAACCTATAATCAGAAGAAGAAACTTTTCTCTAAACTAAAGAATTATTATTGGGATGACCCTCTTCTATTCAAAAGCTTTTCTGCCAATTTATACTGATGTTGTGTACTAGAAAAAGAGGTGCCTCAAATCCTCAAGGAATGTCATGCCTCACCTTATGGAGGTCACCATGGAGGCAAAAGGACTACATCTAAAATCCTACAATTAGGTTTTTATTGACCAATGATCTGCAAGGATGCAATGTCTTTTTTCAAGTCTTGTAAAGAATGCTAGCAACATGGAATATTACTAGAAGAAATGAAATGCCTATGTCTGACTGGGTGAAGGTAGAGATCTTTGATGTTTGGGGGTGGATTATATAGGACCCCTCCCCTCCTCCAGGGGAAACAAGTACATCTCGGTTGTAGTAGATTATGTCTCTAAGTGGGTAGAAGCTGTAGCAACTCCCACTTATGATTCTAGGGCAGTTGTGAGACTATTTGAGAAGACCATTTCCCCTAGATTTGGGGTTACACACACTGTCATTAGTGACGAGGGATCCCATTTCGTGAAAAAGCAGTTTGAAGCACTACTAAATAAGTATGGGGTTAAGCATAAAGTAGCCACACCATACCACCCTTAGACATCAGGACAAGTTGAAGTTTCAAATCCATACATTAAGTAGATATTAGAGAAAACCATTGGCAGACCTGTAAGGATTGGTCCATGAAGTTAGATGATTCCCTATGGGCATATAGAACAGCTTACAAAATGCTGATAGGTACGACCCCCTACCGACTCATCTATGGAAAGGCATGCCATTTGCCAGTAGAAATAGAGCACAAGGCTCTTTGGGCCATCAAGTTCTTAAATATGGATCTAGACAAAGCTGTAAAGAAAAGGTATCTGCAGCTTCACGAGCTTAAAGAATTGAGGCTACATGCCTATGAGAACGCCCACATCTGTAAGAAAAGAAAAAAGGTGTGGCACAATGCCCACATAAAGCATAAGGATGTCTCTAAAGGAGACAAGGTTTTGTTGTTCAATTCAAGAATCAAGTTATTTCTAGGAAAACTAAGGTTCAAATGGTCCATACCCTTCTCTGTTGTCAAGATTTACCCATCTGGGGTGATGGAGATTACTAATGAAAATACTGGTACTTTCAAGGATCAATGGGCATAGAGTGAAAAGATACTATGAAGATGAAGTTTTTGTGAGAAGATCAGAACTAGAGCTAGAGGAGCCCAGGCCTGCTCCAGCTAAAAACCCATGAGAAGCTTGAAACAAGAGTCAAGCTAAAGACTTTAAATTAGCACTTCTTGGGAGGCAACCCAAGGATTTCCCTTTTTTCTATATCTTTCCTATCACTTTTCCATATAATAAACTATTAGTATTTTAACAGGTCTTGATCTAGTGCCTTTTGAATCTAGTAAGTAATAAATTTTTGTCAAAATTTATCTACAAAAAATGTTTTAGATTTGGTTGTTAGAATTTAGTATGAAAATAATAAACTTAATGAAGTCTGTAAACATGTATTTCATTACATGAGTAAATTCTGTCGGACCATTGGTTGATCTCAACCATCAGTTGGTAACTGGAACACCCACCAGTTGATATCACCCTGCCTCAACCATCATTTGAGTAAGTCAGAACCACCACCGGGTGATTACAGTAGGCTCTCCATTGAACGTCAGTCACAGACGAGCCATCGGCTATTCAAGGTGCCTTCACCACCTGCCAAGCCATCAATTGATGGTCGAAGTGACCGAAGAGCCCACCAAAACACACAGTGGTAGACCAAGCGATAGAAAACTATAAAAGGGGTCCGACTAATCCTCTTCTGCCTTCCTTTTTCCAATCAACCAAGCTAAATCCCACCAGACTAAGCAGTGGAGGAAGCCAAAGTGACAGAGACGACTCTCCCAATCGTTAGTGTCGAACAAGAGAAAGGAATCCCTGACCAAGCAAAGGATGCTAGAGCGACGCTTCTGAACCATTGGTGAGCATGACACCAACGTCGACAAGGCAACCCCTAAAACTTAGGGTTTTTCCCTAACCTTGTGCTTCTATCTTCTTCGCCTTCCTTCTTCCTGAACGATCTGAATCGTTACATCACCATCGATCAAGCTAAGTCTTGGCTCACTCTAACCACCGCATGTTTCTATTTACCATCATCTATTTCCATTCACCTTTGCCAGGTACCACCAGCTGTTCAGACCTGGTACCACCATCTGATTCAAACCATCGCCTGATATGACATCACTGGTAACCATCAAATCATACGATCGGTTCTAACCATCAGGTGTATCGACCTTTGCCAATTCTTCTTCTGATCCATTGCCTACCTGACCATTGCATGTTCATGAGCTATTGCTTGATCCTACCACTACATGTTCATGAGATATTGCCTGATCCTACCACCAGTTGTTCTGAGCCATCGACTGAGCATATGTCTTTTCCTGTTTAACCTATCGAACCATCACCTGTCCATATTTCCACCACCTACTCAGATTTCCACCGGGGGAACCTCCAACCTTGGTTCAACCACCAGTTGAGGGAACCACAAGTTGAACTTTTCACTGCCTGTTCCAACCTTCAGTTGAGGCCATCAGTTTTCACCTTTGATAGTTGTTTTACTATTTTAACTACTAGCTGATACCATCAGTTGCTATCATTTAGTTTAATTGCTTCACTAAATATTGCTACCCAGCAACTACAAATCCTTAACCTAACATATTTTCATTCCCTTTTACCTGTATAATTAATCTAGCTAGGGATACTTAGTGTATCTACAAGAATAAGATGCCAGGAACATAGGGAAAGATCCAAGTGCATGAATCTGAGTACACCACGAAGGTGAGAGCCTCAATGACCGCAAAGGAAATGGAGAAAGTGGAAAAAGTGAAGGCTGAACATGTGAGCTACATTGAACAACATGGGGAACCCACTCTAGAAAGCATAAAGGCTAGATTGGAAGCAAATAGAGAAAAGATCTTATCTGAACCAATCCCGTAGGATTCAAAAGAGGAGGAAGAAAAAATAAAGATAGAGGTCTCTGAGTACACACCATCCAAGGAGGTGCCAAATCCCTAGAAGAGGATTATGCCAGAAGCTGATGAGGAGAGGCCCAAGAAAAAAACCAAGATATCTGAGGAGCAAGCATCATTCAAGGCCACAACTATATAACCTCTTATACCCGCAAACATACGCAACCAACCAGCACATACCAGCATAAGAGAGCAACCTCACAATCAGCTGGTGCCCAAAGATGAAGACCACCATGAAATATGGTGTGACATATTCAACAACATGAAATACAAGGTAGTTATATATGGTGACCTTAGGACCTTATAGCAAATGGGGATCTACCAGAGTATATAATAGAACTTCAAGAAACTAGGAATATAGAAAATTTGTTTCACAAACATGACCTCTTATGATGATTTGACACAAGAGTTCATGTCCTCCATCATTAAACTACCCATGGATAGGAGTGAAATCTCAGAGTGCGGGGGTGAGCACAAGCTACAAGTAGAATTATGAAGAAAGACTACATCCTAATAGAGAAGTGGTTTAACACAGTCTTCATAGACTCATCCGAACAAGCAGAGTGTGCTAACAAAGCACGAGGTGATAAAGATGAATAGGGGTTCACAACTGAAAAAACCTGGGAAAATCTCTCAGGAGACCCCAAATATAGCTCTGGCCAGTCGAAGGCCACAATGATGCACTCTAGATTCATGAGGGTAGTGCACAAAATATTTGCAAACTCACTGATGTTCAAATCAGACACAAGAAATGTAACCAGGCTGGACTTCCACATTCTATGGAGCCTAAGGGAAGGAATGACAGTTAATCTAGGAAAGATACTAATAAAAAAGCTAGTTGCGACAATGGGAGCAGATGGTCCCCACGATTTCTGCATGGGGGGTCATCACATAAATAGCACACCAATTGGGCTACCCAAGAAAGCTTAAGTACTTCCTATGATCTGAAGGAGATACATTGGTAGACGAAAAGTATCAGGTCATAGAGAATGTCCTAGAAAGGACACAAAATGGATACTCCTACCGGTTCTATAGAACAAAACTCTTGCTACCCCTCCGGAACTAATCAAATATGACCTAGAGAAGCACATTTTCAAGGAGGAAGAGATCTTGAGGATGACATCAGGAAAGATTATGACCATCAAAAAACACCAAAAGGAGATAGACACCAAGCAAACATCTAGAAAAAGGGTGCTCATGCGAGTCCCTGAGAAGCCAATAAAGAAACCACCTTCTCCAAAGGTGGTAGAATTGGAGACCGAAGATGTAGACATCACCTAGCAAGTTGCTACAACTACTTCCCTAGAAGTAGTTGAGCATAAGAAAGGGACAAATACCAACCAAGAAGAAGCTATGAGGCCTTCAGTGAAGAAGGCAGAGAAAGGAATCAAGATGGATGGGCAGAGAGTGGAAGAAAAGATAGGCATGCCTAAGAAAGAGGCGCCACAATCAGAACAAAGCTCACATCAAGGAAAGGAGTCACCCAAAGTCCACAGAGAAGGGCAAGAAGTAAGCTCATTTGACAAACCCAGACTGAGGGTGACTGCATCAAAAAAATTCATGGAGATAGGATGGGAGATTGACGATCTCTGTGAGAACATCTCTAACTCTAATTTGAATTTTTCAAATATAACTACAACTCTTTTGTCACTAATAGTGCAGGTACATAAACTGACTGAGGACATCCAACCTATCATCAGTCTTCCACTATCGATGCAGTAGCTAGCTGCAAACCAACTACAGTTAACGCAGGCACTGGGTGGAGTATCAGGTGAACTCACCACCCTATGAAAAGAATGAGACGAACTACGAGAAGAAAACATGAAGCTCCAAGAGAAAGTAGAGAAAAGAAAGAAGAACTCACCACCAACTATCAACATGTCTGTGGAGGTACATCAAGAAACTCCCACAGAACCAACATCAACTGCTAATTTACACCTCAGAACAGACATGCTGATGATGGCAAAGATGAAGACGGAGCAAGAAGAGCCTAGGGCTGAGGTGACGACATCCAAATGCACCCTACATGCAGAACAAGAAGAGCCAAAAACTTATACTAGCAACAAAGGAGCACCTGTTGAGGGACATGGCACAACCACATCCCCAACCTTGCCCTGGCACTCAACCAACATCAATGAAGATAAAGGGGTCAAAGCACAACCGAAGTAAAGTGCCCCTATATCGAGAGAGCCTGCAATAGTGGGAGAGAATGACATCAGGATGCTACAATCAAAAGTGAGGGGGGAGCTCACTGAAACAACCAAAGATGTAATGGATGGGCTCGACCTACTATTTAGCTACAAGATCCCACCCCCACATGACTATGATAGCTTTATAAAAGAATTACTTCTGGATGAACCAATAATGGGTGAAGGATTATCTATCTCTTTTGAGAGAGAAATAGAACAGATGATATTTGAAGAAGATATGGGAAATCTAGACAAAATGTTTGTTAAAGCACCCATGAAACCAAAAAACCCAATCTTTCCAAAATTACCCACAACCTCAACGGACGTGAACACACCACTCCCACCCGCACCACCCCCGCTGCATGTAAGATGGCCGATATAGATATGTCATCAGTTATGGGTATGATGATATGAGACATCCGTGTCCTGGACAACATCCTCAATGACGCTAAGCTAGGATAGGATATTGTCTACCACAATGACAAATATAGTCTAACAAGAGGTGATTTACATTCTGCTTTTATATGTCAGGAAAACATAAGCAAAACCCTTTTCATGATATTGTGTGGGACAATAATAGAGGAGTACACACACATAGACAAAGATGGGACGGTATTCAATGTAACACCTAATCTGGCAGCAAACCTACTCAAGGAAAAAGATGATACCGCATCGGTAGGTGAGCTATAGGAAGCCCTCTACTGAAGCAGATCATTGAAGTTCATCACCTTACCCTGCAAAGAGTTCAACCATTGGCTGCTCATGGTGGTTGACATATCTGAAAGAAAAGTGCTCACTTACAACTTCAATGCCAAAGACCTACCTTGTGGATAAATGGTCTTTGAAAAGGCAGAGCACAAAATAATACAAGAAATCCCTACCCACCTGAAAAGAATGATATAAGGAGTAAGCAGGTGGTATAGCCCCAATTGGAAGGAAATTACCATTGAATGCAATTTTGCCCAAGAAGGACATAATTTAGAGGACACTTCCTTTATAGAAATGAGGTTAATCAAAGCCATCAACTAAGGAACACCTATGGAGTAAATTTGTAATGAAAATTTCCACACCTTGCAAGGGAAATACATCATATAAATCATCCATGATAGGAGATTCTTCTACAAGAGAAAAATGGCAGACGTACCAAGGTGTATGTACTCCCTTATTCCTTTTCCTGAAAAGATGCCTTGGAGAGAGGAGCTCAAAAAGCTCAAGTCTTCATAAGAAAGAAGGACATCACCAATGCCACCTACTTCCCCACTACCACCCAGTGTAGCACACTTAACATCTATACATGCTAAGAGGGAACCACCTCAACAAGTCCCTTAAACCCCAGTGGAAGTCCCTATCACTGCTGAGCGGGAACCAACCCCAGAAGTTGAAATGATGGCAACCCGACTACCAAAAATGCAACCAATTCTAGTCATAACCTCCACTGATGTCATAATAGCAACCTCACCTCCAGAAGAACAAGCTGTCGAAGGAAGTGAGCTACACACATAAGAAGAACAAATTGCTAAAACACCAGAAGAACTAAAACCGACAGATGTCACAACGCCTACTTTTGAGAACTTTGATGAACTGGTGTGCTATGGCTTATCTGTGGAAGAAGTCTAATTCCTTCTAGATGTTTTGTGACCATGGGAGGATGACTTCGTAGTTATTTTTTAAAGAGAAAATGTACAAATCTTGCTCATAGACCTTCGTGACATCTTGACAATAGGAGGGTACATGAAAATAAATGTCATGATAGCTTGTCAACAACTGCTATCCGAGGATTTCACCAATGTATACATGGCATTTTATGAAATATTGGGAAATGTCATATCAAAAAAGGAATCGAGCGAGAACAAAAGACTGACAGAGCACTTAAAATACAATGTTCCCTGATGGATTTTTGTGCTGATTTTACATGATGGACATTGGACACTACTAGAAGTAGACACTATCAATAAGACATCCATCTTATATAACATCTCTGATGCTATGTTCAGTAAAAATCACACAAAATATCACAAAAGAACCAACAACGTCTTTGAGGAAAGAGCTGCCCTGGTAGCCAACAAGATTACCGAATTGATCAGAATATTTTTCTATAGAGTTCCAGCTGATATCACATTCAAGAAACTGTAGTTCTATCACAGGTGTCCACAGCAAGAACCTCTTTCAAATGACTATGTATTCTACGTACTTCATTGGATACAGATGATGACTTCAAACCAAAAGGTTGAACAATGTCAAGACGGCTACTACTGCCACCTCTGAGGTCAATATGTTATGAAAATCCTAGCTTCAGAATGGTCAACCATACACACTGACCTATAATTTTCCTATTCAAGATCAACCTCATTCTTTGACACCCTGTGGACGATAAGTTTGGGGAGGGGTCTGAACAGGAGAACATGGTTTGTCTCCACTCTATCCACTCTGACACTGATTATTTTTTATCCCACTTAACAAATTTCAACAAATTTTTGACAAAATATGATCGGCCTAATTGGCTAGTTGTGGCTTGATTTTTTTTACGTGCATATAAATACCCTTGTTGAATTTTTGGTATACAAGTAGTTTTAAAAAAGTAAAATTTGAATCCCTTTTTCCAGGATTGTATCATAACCCTAACTCTTAGACTTTCTTGTCTTCAGGCTAGCTCTTAGCGTAATTATTTCAAGAATGAAAGATATGGGATTCTTAATCTACTTAAAAAAAATTCGAGTATAATAATATCTTCACATCAGCCTAACCCGAGATAATGTAGAAGGCACATGTATGTTAGTCAACTAAGAAGAAATCTCAAGGAATGGAGGACTCAGCCTACCACACTCCTGATTGACACCATGGTTCCAAGTACAAGTAGGAAAACACATAACCCTGGCAAAAGAGGAAATAACTACCCCTTCTAGTTTTCAAAATCCCTGCTTTGGGATCTAAAGAGGAATGGTAGACCAACTGTCCCTAAAAACCCATTATCCCAAAGCCGGTGAGCATGAATAAAAGCTGAGAGGAATAAAATCATGAGAGTTGTGCCTGGGAAGATGTTGAAGGGATCCACCGGGCCAGTGTATTGCTACACTCATGAATACAGATATGTCGTGCTCGGTAGGGGAGTCTGGAAGTCAACGTTTACACACCTACATTCCAAAGGGAACCTCACACAACCACCTGACATTACATCAGGGCCCTCTAGGGAAGCCTGGCCTCTAAGGGAGCTTAATGGTCGAGCGAACCTAAGGAATGTAGGAAACACTGATGCCTCAACCTACCCAAGCACAATAGCTAGGATATCCAAAAAAATAATAGTTGGGTGTGAAAGCTACTTCTGCCAAAACTTTGCGCAAGTACAACTTGGAATAGGTTCAACTATGCATCATGAGGGAGGAACTTTCTCATAAAGAAAGTCATGGCAAATAATATGGGTACTGCAACTCCTAACTAAGAGAGAGAATCTTAGGTGTCAATGAGCCTTTGACCTGATGCATAAATCATGACTTTAGGCTGACATTATCACATTTTCGCACTCACATAAACAATGACCAATAATTCCCTTTGAAGTCATTTGATGCTTTAATTCTAATTGTTAGCCAGAGGACATGCTAGACTCTAAGTTTGAGGGAGTTTATAACATCCAATTTTGCAGATATTATATGCCTTATTTTATCCATATTTCTCCACTACATAGGAAAATTTATATCCACTTCCCTCTTGCCTAACATATATTCTCCCTATCTTATATTGACAATGACAATGACGTCAGATGCAGGAAAACAAAGGACTACAAGCTTGATTATCAAAAGAAGAGCCATCACCGGATGAAAACCGATGATCCTTGATTAGCTATTGGTTCACCCCGACCAAATGTTACCTAGTAGCTCCCTTCCATGCCATCGGTTGATAACGGTAGTAACCCATTAATCGATGGCGCATCTATGGGAATCACTTGGTGGCATGTCTGCTTTCGTCAACCGATGACACTCCAGTGCCCACCAACCACTAGAGTGTATGCACCCATCAACTGATGGCACACCTATGAGCGTCACCCGGTGGCGTGTCTGTGCCCATCAACCGATGGCACACCTGCAGTCGTCACCTGGTGACCTGTGTGCATCTGTCAACCAGTGACACTCCAGTACCCACCAATCGATGGTGCATCTATGCCCATCAGTCGATGGTGCACCTACTGATGACACTTAATGGAGGCCCTGTTAGGTACCGTACTCGGGAACATTGAGCACATGCCCCAAGGATGGGTACCTGGGAGGCTTGGGGCACAAGTAAAGGACCCCAGACTGACACCTATAAATAGGAGACGACCAACTACGTAAATAGGTCATCATCACACACCTTGCTCCTGATTTGATGCTACTGACCATACAAAATGAGCTGAAGAAAGAAACTACCATTGACTGAATTTTGCGGCCACCGACTGATAGGAGCAACAGATGAAAGTCCATCAGTCCTATGTGCAAATATCCACCTTCTCCCCCTCATATGTTTCTAGAGTTCCTCCCACGAAAGAGGAAGGAAGAAGGAGGAAAGGAGATCTCCAATAATGTTGCTTCGACCCAAGGGGCACAGAACCAGGCCATCAGTTGTGGCCACCGCTTGGTCACCATCGGTGCATCCCCTGGTCCCCTTCTTCGACTTTCTTTCCTTTATCCATATTATCCTTCCTACAGTTCTCCGTGTCTCCATACATTTGTAAAGCCAAAATGCTACTCATGCGAATGAGTGGCTAAACTCTTTACTTGGGTTGGGAGTATCCACTAAATCTCTCCCAACATGTATATACTTACATCCTTTTGAATATATATATACACACACACATATATATATATATATACACACATATAAATGGTTATCTCCATACTCTTATTCTTAAATGCTTCACTTGTATGTTTAGTTACCATCTTATGATGTTTGATTGTTAATGCCTCAAAACAGTAGTATTAAGGTTATCTCAGTGTTATGGAGTTGCATGAATGCATGATAATGTTGGAATGCTAAAGATAATGGTCATAGGGTTTGCTTTGTGATTGTTTGTTTGCCATCTCGAGAGAGGCAACCTTATAATATATTTCTATCATATGCTCGAGAGAGGAGGGAATAGACATAAATGATGATTGCTTATAATCTTACTAAGGGTATACAAAAGGGTGTGAGTATTACATGTTGGTGAGAGACCTTATAATGTGAAACTCAATCCAAGTTTCCTTCCATATTTTGGTTACATCCTTTCCTATTTGATTTTATTCTCTTGTTTTGTTTCTTTTTCTTTGCTTTTGTTATCTTGTTTGGGGTGACTTAGTTCCTTTGGGAACACCACCTAATTCTACCTTTTTTTGGGTGTATTTGAGTCTGAGGATCTACGTTCCTAGCATATACCAACCTTGTCCCTATGGTTCAACCCTGATCTTCTATAATGAACCCTGTATAATAGTTGTGGGGGCCTGAGTGTTGGGTTATACATCTAAGAGTCTGACTACGTTAGATCCACTCCAATTTAGATGCGTGATTCAGGCCGGTCAATACCAACAAGCGTCTCTCTGCTCTATCTAAATCCAAGGCATGTATAAGATGTACCCTTAAGGTACCTAAGAATATACTTGACTGCATGCCAATATAGCTTTCCTGGATTGGACATGTATATGCTCACCATGCTAACTACTTGTGCTATGTCTGGATGCATGCAAATCATAACATACATGATGCTATGAACTGCACTGGAATAGGAAACACGAGACATGTAGCTTTGATCCTCTTCAGATTGCGGCGACTCAATATATGAGAGCTTCTTGAACTGATCATCTAAAGGAATATATATAGGAGATGCATCAGACATAGAGAACCACTGTGAAACTTTTTTCACAAACTTCTCTAGACTGATAAGTAACCTTCCATCTTTGCAACTTCTAATAATTTCCATCCCCAAAATTTTCTTTACCGCTCCCAACTCTTTCATTTCTGATTCGCCACTAAGTAACTGCTTCAGATTGTGGATTTTAGAAGTATATCTTGTTGTAATCAACATGTCATCAACATTGAGCAAGAGGTAAATAAGAGACTCATCAGAAAGTTTCTTCATGTATACACAAATGTCATATCTACTCCAGGAATATCCATGCTTGACTATGAAAGAATCAAATCTACGATACCACTACATGGGGATTGTTTTAAGCCATAAAGAGACTTCTTCAGTAAGAATACATGATCCTTCCTTACAACAAAAACATAACTTTCAGGGTGCTGCATGTAGATTTGTTCCTCTAAAACCATGGAGGAATGCGGTCTTCACATCAAGTTGCTCAAGATAAATCATATCTAGCAACTAATGCCAATATAATTCTGATGGAGGTGTGTTTGACATCAGGAGAGAAAATATAATTGTAATCTATACCTTCCACCTGACTGTAGCCTTTTACAACTAACCGTGATTTGAACCTTGTAGTAGTATCTCCAGGACTAGCTTCCTTCCTTTTGAATATCCATTTGCATCCAACAATCTTCTTTCCAGTAGGAGGATTTACAAGCACCCAAGTGTTGTTCCTTTGAAGAGACTCCATCTCTTCCTTCATAGATGCAATCTACATGGCATAATATGGATTAGACACAACTTCATCACAGGTAGACGGTTCACCAGAATCATTTGTTTCTTCAGTAGTAGCTAAGGCATATGAAACAACATAATCTGAATGCCTTCCAGGTGGTTTGATATGTCTTCTTGGTCTACCAGAAGCAATGTTATATGTATATTCTTTAGGAGTGTTTTCTTCAACATCATCTGGATTTTCCTATGTAACAATAGGAGGTGCAGGGTTGTATGCACTGACTTCAAGATCCACCTACTCTGTGGAACTTTGAGAACCCGTAACAAGAGAATTAACACCATCTTGTTTTGCAAAAAAAACATGGCATACTCATCAAAAGTGACATTTCTTTCAATGAAGAACTTTGATGAGTTTGGCTCAGTGCACCAAAATCTGTATCCCTTCACACCATCAGCATAACCCAGAAAAATACACTTCTTCACTCTAGGATCAAACTTTCCTTCATTTGAATAGACATATGCAGGACAACCAAAAATACATAAATTTGAATATTTTACAGGATAACTAGATCAAACCTCTTCTTGAGTTTTGAAACCAAGTGGAGTACATGGAGAATGATTAACAAGGTAGGATGCAGTAGAGATGGCTTCAACTAAAAAATATTTACCAAGACCTACACTGATTAGCATGCAACATGCACACTCTACAAGTGTCTGGTTCTTGCATTCTGCAACACCGTTATGCTCAAGTGTATGCCTAACTGTGTGATGTCTTACAATACCTTTGGATTGCCAGAAATCATTTAATTTAAAAGAACAAAACTCGATGTCATTATCTATACTTAATGTTTTGACGCACCTTCCAGTTTTCTTTTCAACTAGCATCTTGCACTTATTAAACTGATCAAAAGCATCAGACTTATGCTTCAAAAAATATACCCAAACTTTCCTTAAGAAATCATCAATGAAGGTAAGCATATATCTGGCACCACCCTTGGATGGGACTCGAGAAGGATCCTAAATGTCTGAATGAATATAATCAATAGTACCTTTTGTAGTATGTTTTGTAGTAGAAAAATTGATACTTTTCTGCTTTCCCATAATACAGTGTTCACAGAAGTCTAACTTTCCAGTACTGACGTCACCTAGAAGTCCTCTCTTGCATAATAATTCCAGACCTTTCTGTTTTATGTGTCCCAGTCTCATATGCCACAATTTGGTGGAATCCAAATCTGAAGTGATTGAGGAAGAAACAACAACAACTTCATTGGTCACAGTTTTACCAATCAACTTATACAGGTTTTCAGGAATACATACTCCCTTTATCAGAACGTCATCTCCTTTGGTAATGGACAATATTCCATTCTCAGCTTGGTATGAAAAACTGTTGGCTTCAAGCAAGCCAATGGATATGAGATTTTTCTGGAGACCTTGAACATGATGGGCATTTGAGACAGTTTAGATGACTCCATCAAACATCTTGATATGGATTGACCCAATACCAATAGTCTCATAGGTGGTATCGTTCTCCATGTTTACTATGCCTCCATGAAAGTATTCATAAGAATAAAACCAATATCTGTGTGGACACATATGGTGTGAACGTTCAGAGTCCAGAATCCAAGAAGTTTGAAAATTGATGGATGGGAAAGAATATGATGAAGCCATAAGAACATAATCTGGATCTTCACATGCTACATTAGCATCTACATGTTGTTCTTATTTTTCACTCTCCCTCTTCTTCTTTTTATATAACTTCTAACATTCATCAATGATGTGTCTGGTCTTCTTACAATATTTATAGATCTTCTTAGATTTAGACTTAGATATGTGCATCTCCTTCTTGTTGTTTCCCTTTTCTTTTGTTGGGCCCCTCACCATAAGAGCCTCTGACTGACTCCTTCTAGAAGAAGCAATTAGGTCTTTATCAACCATGGTCTTTGACGACAATGAGGATATAACATCCTCCACCTTGATTGAAGATTTCCTATACAGAATAGTTTCACAAAATTACTTGTATGAGGGGTGTAAAGAACACAACAAGATAAGGGCTTTATCTTCATCTTTGAGTTGAATATCTATATTTTCTAGATCCATAATAATAGAAGTAAACTCATCGATGTGATCATGAATAGAATTACCTTCCACTATGTGTAGTACGTAGAGACACTGCTTATGATAGAGTTTGGTTTGGAGAGACTTCATCATATAGAGATCTTCGAGTTTCTTCCAAATTGATGCATCAATAGTTTATTTGGAAACTTCAGCCAAAACTTTATAGTCCAAGGATAACTGGATGATGATAAGATCCTTATAGTCCATCTCCTTCTTTTCTTCATCATCCATCATGTCTAGCATCTTCTCAATCCCTTCTAGAACCGCAACAACTCCTTGTTGAATGAGCATACCACACATCATGATCTGTCATAGTCCGAAATTGATTTTGCGATCAAACTTCTTAATCTTGTATAGACTCATCATCGTTAAGATCTTAAACATGAAGCTCTGATACCAATTTGTTAGGTTTTGACCAGTAGAATATGATGAGTACGTGCAGAATAACAAGATGAGAAGAAAAGAGAACGATCACACAATCAAAACACAAGATTTACGTAGTTCGATTGGATAACCTACTTCATAGGAGGGGGAGAGATTTCCACTATATCAGAGAATGATTACAAGGAGGAGCACTCTCGAAAGAGGCAAAGTACACCCTGAGTATGGAGGCTGCTGTCTGTGTAAACAGAATACATGATGATTACCAACTCTAATCAGGGTACATATACTTATAGATGTAGAACCATAATAGGATTCCTATTTAGATCTAGAAAATAGATCATACCATACCACATGGGCTTCACCTCCCCGCACCCCCTTGGCATTGGTGGGCTAAGGCCCACACAATGCCCGTTAATCAGGTCACTGAAGATCCATTTAATTTTGGGACTGAATCTACAATCATATCAACATATTTCTTCAAGGCAAATAAGTCCACATCTATAAATTGTAGCATTTGTGTAGTTTTGGTCTCTCAAATAATGGCTCTGATACCCACATCAATTGTATGGTTGCACTATGTCATTATATGTGGCTGTAATAAAAGGCATTGATAAAGGACAAATTGCGACTCTTATTTTTCCAAAAGTTAGCTTGTTTCTTTCCTTCCATACAGTCCACATAATTGTCATTGTTTTAGGTTTTGCTCTGAGGATCCATTGAATGGAATCCCTTTCAATGTTATGTGTGAACTATGGATATCAATATGGTTTAGCCATATCTTACAAGTAAAATTGCATATGAAGACGTTTTTTTTTCAATATTCGCCCACATTCTCTTTACATAAAATACACATGGTGGGTCCCATGACTCCTCTCTTCCATTAGCTTTGTCCAGTGAGATTATGTACTATTGTCCTATGAGCCATATAAGAATTATATATCCAGTGGAGCACTTATTTTTTTGGGTGCATAAGTTGGCTATGATTTTCTGTATCAAGTAAAAGAGCATGTAACTTCAGGTTTTATGATACCCTATCCCCCTAGTTGGATGTGTTTCCATCTACAAAGGTGTGTTTTGTTTCAATTTATTATGCCAACTCCAGGGGAATGTTTTTCTAATTTTTTTCCTATCTGTTGAAGGACCTTAGAGGGAAGAGGGATGCAACTAAGGTAATAGGTGGTGAGTTGGGTGAGTGAAGATTTGAGTAGTTGGAGGTGACCTTCTAGGTTAAGATGATGAATTTTCCACATACATGACTGTCTTTCCATGTATATGATGATCTGGTTCCAGCAAGTATATGGTAGAGGATGTAATGATAGCGGTAACCCAAGGTACTTAATGGGTAAAGTGTTATGACCCATTTTAAAGCCTATTGGTAAGAAGTATGATTTGAGCCTAATTAAAGTTATTTGAGTTAATTTATGTGCTCATGAGGTAGTTAGTGAATCATTAACTTGATTTAGTTGAATCAAGCACATAAGATCAATTGGTGCATAATTAAGATGATTAATTTGAGTAAAGTAATAATTGGATGCAATTGGAATTTTGAACCAGTAAAACAGTATAATTAGCATGTTTTCATGCCTTGGGTTTGTAGTGGGCCTCATTCTTGAAGTTTCGCAAAAGAAATCATTTGAATCGGATATTCGAGGCAAAAGATACGAGAATTTCAAGTTTTAGGGTTGGAAATGTAATTTTTTTCCAAATTATTTTCCTTTTTAGTGGGTCGGTTGATTTTTCTTTTCCTGTAACTTATCTTCTCTTCTCCCCGACCGATAGAACAGAACACCTAAAGTGGCGCCCGAAAAGCGCACAACTGCACTTGATCATCCGTAGCAGATGGGAGAGGAGCAGGGTGAGTTAGGGCAATTTAGCGAGTAACCAAGCCCTCTCCACCTCCATATTTCCTTCCCCTTCTTCTCCCTTGCCCTAACCGCGGTCGACCAGCAGCTAGGGCGTCGGCGCCGGCCAGTCGCAGCTGCTGCTCCGCGCTCAGCAAGGAGCTTGCTACGAGCTCGATTGGTGTGAGAAACACCTCGAACCAACTGCCTCGAGTCCGGCCATGGTGCCTAACCAGAAATCCGCAGCCCTAGCTGCATTCCTAGCTCATTTCCTCCATCTGTATGTGAGGTAGATCTACTGCGTGATTTGCAGCAGCAGCCAGGAACAGTTGGGTGTGATCCATCACTCCAAAACGCCGCCCCAACTTCGGCTTGAGTTCCAGATCAAGAATCTGAAGCCAATAGCCAAGTATCAGCACCAACTTAGCTTGATTCCAGCCTGTACGTGAAGAATAGAAATTACGATTTCATTTCAACAGGTTCGAAAATTGGGCAAATACCAAGGTTGAAGACGACCCGAAATCGCCCTGAATTAGACCCTGAACGCATCTCCGGACGAATCCGGATAGGCCAAATAGCTGTGAGTAGGATTTCATTTATTTATCATTAATAAACTCAGGTGTTTGAATATTTTCTGTTTTGTGCGCGAATTACGTTGATAACAGGCGTTATCAGGCGTCGGGCAGCGTTTGGCGTCACCCGAATTTTTATTTCATAAAATGCTTCTATACGCTGTTATATGATTTAGTTTAGCATCTGATCAGTGTGGATTGAATCAGTGAATTTATATGGTTCATTGGAACTTGAAATACGTAATATGATTGATGAAAATCATAGAATTTCCTGTATTATAACTGCAATGTATACGTTGAGCTTAAAATGGACGTGTAGCATCGAAACTGGATAAGTTGATACTGAGTCATGTTTATAGATGACAGATGATATATATATGAGTTTTTAAGAGATGTGTAGAATGTGAAATAAGTATGAAATGTGATATTCCTGTTTAAATGGTTATATGTTAAATCAGTTAATAGACTTAGGTGCCCTAACACCGTAGAACCCCTTTAGATAGATCTGCTTCTTAGGGGTGAAACTCGTGTTGCAACAATAACTGTGCGGAGTCACGGTGGCACGAGGAAAGAGAGCCAGTGTTGCAACAAGAACCGTGCGGAGTCATGGTAGCACTGGGGAAAATTATGGGTTATTGCAACAAGAACCGTGCGGAGTCATGGTGGTAACCCAGTAAGACTCTCCGCCTGTGTGCTCAGGTTAGTGAGGAGGAGTCTAGAGAACTCAGAGTAGTGCTTTGAGGCCGGTGAGCCTGTGGGTCCTGTGACAGAACAGGGCTGGCGTCAGACTTAGCATTTCCCGGGTGTGTCGCTAAGTCTTGTACGGTGGGATCGTAGTTCGCTACGGATCTTCATATGCAGAGTACACTGCATATGATTAGGGCATAATAATATAAATATGTAATCATATAGGATCATAGTAAATTAATGTGTTAAAGAGATCTGAACTTTTGTGCCAATTCTTTATATCTATTATTTGTTTAAATTATCTGTTGTTGCATAGAATTGTGATTATATTCTGCAAATCTGTTATGTCATTAGATCTGCCCTGCTTGTACTGCACTTACGTTTATTTCAATTTCATAAACCTGATGAGTTGTTTAGTGATAGCTAAATGAAAAGCTATTCACTGAGCGAGTAGGCTCATACCTCTACTCAAAACATTTTCAGGTCAGCATCAGCATTAGGAATCGGAAGGATCGTTTCATCCTAACGCCTAGTCTACAAAAGGTTTGTAGTTAGTCTAGTTAGAGGTCTCTTAGTCCTTTCCCCTCGGTCCTTGGGACAGGGTGTGGGTGAGAGAGAGTATGTTTGTGGAATGTGTATAAAGATGTAAATTAACTGTTATGTTTACTTTCTGTTAAACAATGTTACATGTTGTAAACTTTGTTTATGTTCTCTAGCCAGGTTAATTGAAATGCTTCCGCAATAGTTTATTGTGTTTTAGTTTACAGCAATAATCTGGATATCATTACGAGGTTTTAAAAAGAAAAAGTTTTCAGCGATTTGTTTATGTGATAATCCCTCCGTCGCGCCCTAATCTCGTGATTAATGGTTAGTGTGAGATCGGGGTGTGACATCTTGGTATCAGAGCTTAGGTTGAGTACATAGTTACTCAGAGTCCAGGTCAGGGGACGATAAGAGACCAATAGGATTAAGGTTTAGGAGTCTTTCTTCTATCTGTAGTTTTCTAACAGGAAATATTCTGTTATATCATTGTAGATGGCAGAAAGAGGCTTTAATCGTGATGATCACGCTGAGAGCCATGTTGGCCATGATCCTCTGTACTTGGGTCCAGGTGGTGGTGACCATGTGGATGAAGCGTCCCGTATGTACAGGATGTTTCTGGAGACCAGGGAGAAGTACAAAGCTGATAGGTGAGCTTCTACTTCCACCAGTAGTAAGGATCTGATGTGATCTTATGAGCTTGTAAAGAAGCTTGGTGGCACAGAGTTTAGTGGCACTACAGATCTAGCAGAGGCTGATGAATGGTTTAGATAGATAGAGAAGGTCTTTCGCCTGATGGAGCTTCCAGAAGAGAAGAAGATTAATCATGCAGTCTACCTTTTGACAGGCGATGCAGAGCTGTGGTGGCATAGTGTGGAGGAAAAGAGGAGAGGTACAGAGCTTTCTTGGCAGGATTTTTCTGAAGAGTTTCATCTTAAGTTTTATCCACCTACCTTCCTTAATGAGAAAATCAGGCAGTTACAGAACATTAAGCAAGGAAGCATGTCAGTTACAGAATATGAAGCGCTTTTCACCAGGTTGGCGAATTTTTGTCCTCATCTTGTACCTAATAATATAGAGAGATGCAGAAGGTTTCAAGAAGGACTAAGGCCAGAAATTCGGCATACAGTTTCTGCTACTAGCAGGAGGAACAGAGAGAACTTTGGTGAGTTTGTTGAGGCTGCTAGACAGGTTGAAGAATCTGTGAATGCTGACAAGGTGTCCGAGTCTAAGAAGAGATCTGCAGATTTTAGTAGAGGACAGTCCAGTAGTGGATACAGAGGTGGAGGTAGAGGTTTCTTTTCTAAACTCGGGCGTGGCTTTAGCTGTTTCGGCAGACAGAGATCTGAGGATGTTACTTCTTTTAGAGGCAGAGGGAGATACAACCCAGAGAGACGGGGCAGTGCTTCTAGTGGACAGTCTTCTGGATCGTCAATGTCAGTAACAGGTCCCCAGAGACAAGAGGTACCGCCATGTGACAAATGTGGAAGACCACATACGGGACAGTGTTGGGGTCCAAGTTGTTATGTCTGTGGACAAATAGGACACTTCAAAAGGGAATGTCCTCAACTTCAACAAGTAGCATCACAAGCTTTCCAGCCCCAGTACCATGATGTTCCGAGTTCTTCTGTGGCTTCTGGTTCCAGAGGTGGTGGAGTGTCCAGTGGCAGAAGTGGTCAGAGAGGACAGCGTGGCAGAGGGAGAGCTTCAACACGTTTCTTCTCTTTGACACCTCAGGAAGGTATAATCTCTTCACAAGTCATTACAGGAGAGATGTTTTTGTTTAATAGTATACCAGTTTCAGTTTTGATAGATCCGGGTGCTACTCACTCTTTCATACGACGTTCTTTAGTTGGTGAACTTAATTTGTTAACTCAAGGGTTGGTAGATGAGTTAGTGTTGAGGGTTCCACTAGGTGGACCAACAGTTTTGACTGAGTTCTGTCCCGGATGCTTGCTATCTTTTGGAGGTTACACCTTTGCTGCTAATCTCATACCCTTGGATATCAATACTTTTCAAGTCATCTTGGGTATGGATTGTCTTGAGACATATCGAGTGCAACTCGATTGTTGGAAGAAGGAAGCTACCTTTCAACAAGGTGAATTTCCTTGTGTCTTTACTGGAGACAGGAAAGTTCTGCCTACGTGCATTGTATCAGCTACAGTAGCTGATAAGATGTTACAGAAAGGATGTGAAGCGTTCCTTGCTCATGTGGTTGACACCAGAGCAGAGAAAAGCACCGCCAGTGTTTATGATGTGCCTGTGGTTCGTGAGTTTTCTGATGTTTTTCCAGAAGAGTTACCAGGCTTACCTCCTGTCAGAGACATTGATTTTGAGATTCAGGTATATCCAGGTAGTCATCCAGTAGCACTGCCAGCCTATAGAATGGCACCTGCAGAGTTGAAGGAACTCAAGGTGCAACTGTAGGAGTTGCTAGATAAGGGTTTCATCAGACCCAGTTCTTCTCCGTGGGGTGCTCCAGTCCTGTTTGTTAATAAAAAGGATGGTACCATGCGTCTCTGTATAGATTATAGGCAACTGAACAAGATCACTATTAAGAGCAAGTACCCTTTGCCGAGAATAGACGATCTGTTTGATCAGTTGCATGGAGCGACGATCTTCTCTAAGATAGATTTGAGATCTGGATATCATCAGCTCAGAATAAAGGCTTCTGATATTCCCAAGACAGCTTTCAGAACCAGGTATGGGCATTATGAGTTTTTGGTCATGTCGTTTGGGCTGACCAATGCCCCAGCAACCTTTATGGATATGATGAATCGGATTTTCAAACCGTTCCTAGATCAGTTTATTGTAGTCTTTATAGATGATATTCTGATCTACTCCAGAGACGATGTACAACATGAGCAACACCTGAGAGTAGTGTTGCAGTTGTTGAGGCAACACCAGCTGTATGCTAAGTTTAGCAAGTGTGAAATCTGGTTGGCTGAGGTAGCATTCCTTGGACATGTTATCTCGAGAGATGGAGTTAGTGTTGATACTAAGAAAGTTGATTCTGTGCTTCAGTGGGAACAGCCTAAGACTCCTACTGAGATCAGAAGCTTCTTGGGATTAGCAGGTTATTACAGAAGGTTTATACAGAACTTCAGTGTGCTAGCATCACCCTTGACACGTTTGATGAGGAAGAATGCATCGTTTGTTTGGTCTGATAACTGTGAGAAGAGTTTTCAGATCTTGAAGAGGAAGTTGACCACATCGCCAGTGTTGGTTTTGCCCAAGGCAGACAAAGGTTATACAGTGTTCTGCGACGCTTCCAGGAGAGGTTTGGGCTGTGTGCTGATGCAGGAAGGCAAGGTTGTAGCCTATGCATCTAGACAGCTTAAGAAGAACGAAGAGAACTACCCTACTCATGATCTCGAGTTAGCTGCTATAGTTCATGCTCTTAAGACATGGCGTCACTACCTGTATGGTGAGACTTGTCAGGTATTTATAGACCATAAGAGCCTGAAGTATATCTTCACTCAGAAGGATTTGAATTTGAGACAGCGCAGATGGCTTGAGCTGATTAAAGATTATGATGTGACAATCGATTACCATCCTGGTAAAGCGAATGTTGTAGCAAATGGCATGAGTAGAAAGTCAAGTTCAACAGCTGATGCATTTTCTATGGCATGTTTCAAAAGAGACTTGCTTGTAGATATGCGAAAGTTGAACTTAGACTTGGATGTGACTGGACAGAGTGGGTTGATTGCTCAAATGCAGGTCAAACCTACTTTCTATGATCAGATTAAGGAATTGCAACAGAGTGATAATGAGTTGTGGCAGGTTATGCAGGATATGTCGGAAGGTAAAAGAACAAAATTCCGGTTTTCTGACGACGGAGTGTTGTATCTTCATGATAGGTTGTGTGTACCTGGGAGCAGTGAGCTGAAAGAGCAGATTCTTGAAGAAGCACATGCTTCTATGTGTCTATGCTTAAGAAATGTTACCCTGGTACAGAAAAGATAGTTGACCCAGAACCTGCACAGCTTAGATCAGATGTGTCCTATGTTGAGGGACCAATCCAGATAGTTGATCAGAGGATCAAGAAGCTTAAGAACCGTGAGATACCATTGGTGAAGGTTCTGTGGAGGAATCATAACCTTGAAGAAGCTACGTGGGAGCTTGAATCTGAGATGCGTAGCAAGTTTCCTTTTCTCTTTTAGGAATTTCGGGACGAAATTCTTATAAGGGAGGGAGATTGTTATGACCCGTTTTAAAGCCTATTGGTAAGCAGTATGATTTGAGCCTAATTAAAGTTATTTGAGTTAATTGATGTGCTCATGAGGTAGTTAGTGAATCATTAACTTGATTTAGTTGAATCAAGCACATAAGATCAATTGGTGCATAATTAAGATGATTAATTTGAGTAAAGTAATAATTGGATGCAATTGGAATTTTGAACCAGTAAAACAGTATAATTAGCATGTTTTCATGCCTTGGGTTTGTAGTGGGCCTCATTCTTGAAGTTTCGCAAAAGAAATCATTTGAATCGGATATTCGAGGCAAAAGATACGAGAATTTCAAGTTTTAGGGTTGGAAATGTAATTTTTTTCCAAATTATTTTCCTTTTTAGTGGGTCAGTTGATTTTTCTTTTCCTGTAACTTATCTTCTCTTCTCCCTGACCGATAGAACAGAACGCCTAAAGCGGCGCCCGAACAGCGCACAGCTGCGCTTGATCATCCGTAGCAGATGGGAGAGGAGCAGGGTGAGTTAGGGTGATTTAACGAGTAACCAAGCCCTCTCCACCTCCATCTTTCCTTCCCCTTCTTCTCCCTTGCCCTAACCGCGGCCGACCAGCAGCTAGGGCGTCGGCGCCGGCCAGCCGCAGCTGCTGCTCCGCGCTCAGCAAGGAGCTTGCTACGAGCTCGATTGGTGTGAGAAACACCTCGAACCAACTGCCTCGAGTCCGGCCATGGTGCCTAACCAGAAATCCGCAGCCCTAGCTGCATTCCTAGCTCATTTCCTCCATCTGTACGTGAGGTAGATCTACTGCGTGATTTGCAGCAGCAGCCAGGAACAGTTGGGTGTGATCCATCACTCCAAAACGCCGCCCCAACTTCGGCTTGAGTTCCATATCAAGAATCTGAAGCCAATAGCCAAGTATCAGCACCAACTTAGCTTGATTCCAGCCTGTACGTGAAGAATAGAAATTACTATTTCATTTCAACAGGTTCGAAAATTGGGCAAATACCAAGGTTGAAGACGATCCAAAATCACCCTGAATTAGACCCTGAACGCATCTCCGGACGAATCCGGATAGGCCAAATCGCTGTGAGTAGGATTTCATTTATTTATCATGAATAAACTCAGGTGTTTGAATATTTTCTGTTTTGTGCGCGAATTACGCTAATAACAGGCGTTATCAGGCGTCGGGCAGCGTTTGGCGTCGCCCGACTTTTTATTTCATAAAATGCTTCTAGATGCTGTTATATGATTTAGTTTAGCATATGATCAGTGTGGATTGAATCAGTGAATTTATATGGTTCATTGGAACTTGAAATACGTAATATGATTGATGAAAATCATAGAATTTCGTGTATTATAACTGCAATGTATACGTTGAGCTTAAAATGGATGTGTAGCATCAAAACTGGATAAGTTGATACTGAGTCATGTTTATAGATGACAGATGATATATATATGAGTTTTTAAGAGATGTGTAGAATGTGAAATAAGTATGAAATGTGATATTCCTGTTTAAATGGTTATATGTTAAATCAGTTAATAGACTTAGGTGCCCTAACACCGTAGAACCCCTTTAGATAGATCTGCTTCTTAGGGGTGAAACTCGTGTTGCAACAATAACTGTGCGAAGTCACGGTGGCATGAGGAAAGAGATCCAGTGTTGCAACAAGAACCGTGCGGAGTCATGGTGGCACTGGGGAAAATTATGGGTTATTGCAACAAGAACCGTGCGGAGTCATGGTGGTAACCCAGTAAGACTCTCCGCCTGTGTGCTCAGGTTAGTGAGGAGTCTAGAGCACTCAGAGTAGTGCTTTGAGGCCAGTGAGCCTGTGGGTCCTGTGGCAGAATAGGGCTGGCGTCAGACTTAGCATTTCCCGGGTGTGTCGCTAAGTCTTGTACGGTGGGATCGTAGTTCGCTACGGATCTTCATATGCAGAGTACACTGCATATGATTAGGGCATAATAATATAAATATGTAATCATATAGGATCACAGTAAATTAATGTGTTAAAGAGATCCGAACTTTTGTGGCAATTCTTTATATCTGTTATTTGTTTAAATTATCTGTTGTTGCATAGAATTGTGATTATATTCTGCAAATCTGTTATGTCATTAGATCTGCCCTGCTTGTACTGCACTTATGTTTATTTCAATTTCATAAACCTGATGAGTTGTTTAGTGATAGCTAAATGAAAAGCTATTCACTGAGCGAGTAGGCTCATACCTCTACTCAAAACATTTTCAGGTCAGCATCAGCATCAGGAATCGGAAGGATCGTTTCATCCTAACGCCTAGTCTACAGAAGGTTTGTAGTTAGTCTAGTTAGAGGTCTCTTAGTCCTTTCCCCTCGGTCCTTGGGACAGGGTGTGGGTGAGAGAGAGTATGTTTGTGGAATGTGTATAAAGATGTAAATTAACTGTTATGTTTACTTTCTGTTAAACAATGTTACATGTTGTAAACTTTGTTTATGTTCTCTAGCCAGGTTAATTGAAATGCTTCCACAATAGTTTATTGTGTTTTAGTTTACAGCAATAATCCGGATATCATTACGAGGTTTTAAAAAGAAAAAGTTTTCAGCGATTTGTTTATGTGATAATCCCTCCGTCGCACCCTAATCTCATGATTAGTGGTTAGTGTGAGATCGGGGTGTTACATAAAGTCTCCTCTTAGAATTGGAGAATATGTTTATCTATCAATCAACCCATAACTCATGCATGTGCCAATGATGAATGAGTCCTGAAGATTGATCTTAAGATCTGAGAGACATGAGAAAATTCCAAGTATGCAAATGATGTTGATGATTTGTGAGTGATGTAACCCTATTTTAGGCCTTCATCTTGTGTCTTTTTGGATTATGATCACATCAAAATAGGGTAGATTGCAAATAAATTCCCTCAATATGAAATATCATATCAAATGCACTTATGGCTACTTTTGTATGTTTTTTAGACACTCATGCATGCATTGAATGCAAAGGAGAGAGATGGATCTCAATCTTCCCCAAGCATTCTTTGGATGTACAAGAATTGACCTGAAGCAATACGGAGCCATTTGATAAAGATTGGAGCTAAGATCAGTAGCTTGGGCCCCCACCTCGGATGTGATACATCACCACGGTCATGCTCAAATGGTTTCAAAAGTCATAGTGAAGTCACAAAAATTGTACATGAATGCCCACAACTATGGTTGCCCAAAACAGCCATGGCCACTGAAGACAACATGATCATGGCTAGTAGAACAGCCGTGGTTGAAGCTCTCCATCACCCTGTGGTGCCATGCCATGGCCATGGTGAAACAGACCAAAAACCAATAGTGAACCTGCACAAAATACACATGAATGGCCATGGTGATGGCCATCAGCACGACCGTGGCCCATGAAGGCTACTTCACTCGTGGGGTGGTCCACGATTGTGGTGAGAAGAAGACAAGACATGCACAAGAAGTAGAATGATTGTGGCACCATCCCTCCACCATGACCATGGCATCTTCCACGCTCGTGGCTACTCCATATATTTCCCTCTACCTCACAGCATACATCCACCATGACCGTATCATCCCCCATGATCGTGTCACTCAACCCCCACTACGGATGGGGTAACCACCTAACACTACCTAACCTTTCCACTACATTTCCATTTCTACCCCCACTTAACCTAGTGCTTCCCCACCACCTATATATACATAGGTGGAAGCCACAACACGAGGTTACCCATTCCTTAGCTACTCTCTAGCATTCATTTCCACCTTCCTTGCATTCAAGAGCTTCACCTACTTCCCACCTTCCATTTTCACCTCATTTCTACCCAAAACCTTAGTTTTCTAGGGTTTTCCACCATAATCCTCTATATTCTCATGCCATTTCCATCTCTGCAGTGTGGTGCTTTATTCTACAACAGCTAGGAGGTGAAGGAGAAGGGTCTTCCATGAGCTACCATGATGTTCTACCTCTTTCTTCTCTCATTTTTGCTCTTTTGTTTAGTTATGTGTAGCTAATCCCCTTGTGGTGGGCTATTTGGGGCTAAACTGTTACTTTGATACCATGTTGTGGAAAAATAACTTGTAATGAACATATTTCCATTCTATGATGATTGTCACTTGCTTTTATCTCATTTTCGATTATCTTACTTGTGATTCATGCTTTTAAACATGGATTGTTTTGTGTATGATGCTTGAAAACACCTAGATTCTAGGGGAAATGGATTCTATGTGGCTATCTAAGGAATTTCTCCTAGGTCCAAATAGTGGATCCCTAGATAGCACCCTATATTCCTACATACAAATCCCTTCTCCTACAAGTAGGTATGAGATCTAAGTAGCTAGTGTATGAGTGATTAGTGAAATTGCCTAGAGTTTTCTAAAGGCTAGAGGGTGAGTAGCATGAGGTGAAACACCCTCATCTCTATCCCCATTCCTACCCTTGACTATCAATTTCCCTAATACCACTTACCTTAGAAACCAAGATTTGTCAAGTCCTATTTGAATTACACCTAGCCCTAGTTTCCCAACTAGTAGCATAGGGTAGATTTAAATAGCACTTACCTTGTTGTTTGGCTTGACAATCTACATTGAATACATAAGGCATGCATGCTATGTTAACCTTCCCACTAATATCTTAGTATCATTTCCCAAATAGCCCATCTCTCATTGATATTGTTAAAACTCATCTTGCTCTCTTAGATTGTTAATGCTAGCTTAGTCAATTGCTTTCATTGCCTCTTAGTTAATTACTTATATTTATATAGTTAGGTCTTTCTTGAGTAGTTAGTGCTCTTCTGAGCTTGCTAAGTGTTAATCTTGATAGTTAGTGATAACTTCGGTCATCTATTTCTCTAGTGCTTAACTTGCATCATTAGTGTAACTTAGTTGTGGTTCCTTGCTCTTGCTTAGTTAATTGTCTCACCTTATTGATTAGACTTAACTGGTTTAGGGTAACCTAGGATTTTGGATAAATTAGTTTCCTTTATTGATTTCAATTGCTTGCAACATTAGAGTAATCAATCCAAACTACCAAAAAACCCTAAAAACCCTACACTCCACATAAGGAACATAGTTTACACTAACTTAGCTCTAGTGCTCCCTCTCTCCTTGTGGATCGACCATTCTCTTACCACTTGCCTATACTACAACATGACCCCGTGCACTTGTGGGTAATGTGTGATTGGTTTAAATGAGTGTGTTGGACTAGGTTCATTATAAATTTGAAAGATCCTCGTGTGTTTCCTTTGGTTGCATCTAGTCACCATCTATTTGATTAGTGTATGACCTTGGGAGAAATACTCCAAGATTTCTAGCATCATTGCTGGGGAGTAGAGGTGCTCATCTTAGCTAGTTAGTATAGCTTAGTTTTTCATACTTCCCTCAACATTATTATTCTTTGCTTACTTTTGCATTCTTCTAACTTGGCTATTGCTATTTGTTTGTGTACTATGCAGGTGACAACTGTACGACCCCTGAACTGAGTTTTGGAGTAACCCTATTTGCTTTGGCTTGACCATGTACTTATAACCTTTCTATAATTCTTTGAGACATTATTAGGTCTTGTGGAGAGCTTAATTTTCAAGTTTGAGTTTGTTTGGATGATTTCTATGCTTTATGTACTAGTTTTGGTGCAAATTGCAATTTACCCAGAGTAGGAGGTTGATGTGCAATTTGTCATTTATAGAGTGTTCCCTCTCTTTCTTGACATCATCCATAGGATAGATAAAGAGGTGAGTGCATTGTTTGGACCTTGGTTGAGAGTTGGCACCCTTAGTGGTGATCAAGGTTTTTAGGTGATGAGTGTCTCTACCTAGGTGTGCCTAGTGAGTTGTATCAACCTAGGTCATGACCTAGGGTGTGATTTGGTGGGCGTCACAGTTGAGAAACCCCCTCTAGGTGTTGAGGTTGTGACCAAATTGGTCTTGGGTGGTCTTGAGTCGAGATGATTTCCTTCTTATAGGATGTCTCGACCTAGGTTTTGAGGTGATCCCTTGTCTTGACCTAGTGGTGATGGACGGTGTTGTCGCAACCATGGATGGTGAACCATGGGAGGGTCGTGACCGTGACCATGTGGGTGACCAAGGTGGTTAAGACCCAACCTAGAGTGTATCACCATGTCTTACATGTTAGGCTTAAGTGGTTGCATGTTGGTCTCTTGAGTGGACAGGTGTCCCTTTAGTACCTTGGAGTGTTAATACCTCATATCTTGCCTTCTATCTCATCCCCTCATCTATATAACCCCTTATCTCTCAATTCTAGTAACCCTTTCAGCCTTCCATCTTCTTTCTTTTTCTTTGCTTGTTCTTGAAGCTTGGTGGAGCAAGGAGATCCGACCTTGGAGCTCTTAGTGACCAACCTCTTCTTACATGTGATGCTTGTGATGACCATAGCTCATCTTCAACCTTGGTAAGTGTTTATCTTTTATGATGACATTCCTTTTGATCTCCTACCTCTATCTCCTTCTCTTTTCTCGGCCCTAGACCGTGATTCCTTCATGGTGATCATTTTGGAGGGAAACTTCTCATCACAAGGGTCATAGACCATGTTTTGACAAGGTGGACCCAAGTGTGAGGAAGTTTTCTCCTCTCTTTCTCTCTTTTCCTTTTTGGTTCGACCTAGAGATTTTTTCTCTCTTTTCTTGGGATGGCTTTGACCTTGGTACCTTCTTGTTCTTTAGGTGCTCTTGTGTATGAGAGTGGAGCCTTTGGTTGAGCATCTTCAACCCTTAGATCGTATGCTTGGATCTCTTGATTTTGGAGCTTGGAATCCTTGGTGGTGATTTTCTTAAGGCAGGTGATATAACCTTTACCCTCTCTATTAATGCATATTCCTTTGCTTTCATGTTGATGTCTCTCTCTCGAAATCATGTTCTTAATATGCTAGTAAGTAGTGCCATGCTCTAGAACTTGTTTAATGGCAGTCATCTTGCTTAGATTAGTAGAAATCAGAAACCCAAATTTCAGATACCCGATTATGGTGATTTTGTGTTATAGTGATATTCCTCTATCTTTTGACCTTGGTATTACTTTCATGCATGGTGTTCATTTATCTATATGTTGAGGGAGGTTAGGTTCTATTTTGGATACCTTGATCATTGTTTTCTCTGCCTTGGACGAGATCCTTTCTTGGTGGTTTCATGACCCATGACCTAGGGTTCTTGGTGATCGTATGCATGGGCTTTTCCTTCTTAATGATCATGGTTTACCCTTATTCTTATTTATATTTTGAGACAAAGACATCATCCCTTAGAGTGGTTGAGACACCTACCCCATTTGGTTGCGACCATAATTAATCTTGGTCGAGATGCTTCCCTTTTGATGTATTGTACCTAGTGTTGATGGAGGTCACAACAGTTGATGTTGATGGACATGTTGACCCATGTTTTGTCTACATTGTTGCCCTAAGTTTTTGGGATTTGATATTGGTCGTGACATACCCGTGAGAGAGGTTGCAATATGTAGTCTTGGGTCGTGACATGATGCCATGGCTTGAGGTCGAGACAGTCGTGTCTCTTCTTGAAGTGTGCAGGTGTTATGTGATGATAGTATGACAAGTTCACACCCTATATGTTTTATATCTTTGAAAGTGTACCATGCCCTTACCTTTGTAGTGATAGTTATGGTTTTTTACATTATAGCTTTATTGATGCTTGAAGACACTTAATTCACATAACTAAACAAGTGAATCTTAAACACACAGGTGCCCTGTGCCATAGATTCTTTCTAGTTTCAGCCTTAATTGCTGGATTGGTGAAACAAGTTTTACTCAGAGCACATATTTTTGAATATGCAGGGGTGCAAGTCGGGTATCTCCTTGTATCTCTAATTACAGGTTGTGTGAGACGGACATGCGTGAGCCAATCTCATTGTGATATGGATGGCCATGTGTGAGACACTCCTTCTTTGTAGAACATGCATGCGTGAGCTTGTTCTTCTAGCATCGTTACCTGTACCAAGGTGGGTTGGGTGTTGTTTTAAGTGGACGACCATGAGTGAGCCGATCCTTCTGTTGACTATAAGTCACTTTTGTAGTTGACTAACACATCTATGTGGTGTTACTCTCATGCTGACTGGGAGGTGATGGAGAGGTCGTGGATTCCAGCTCTTCCATTGACCTTATATGGAACTAATTTTAACTTAGTAGTGGTCGTTTGGATTTGGATGGTACGACTTAAATCCTTAGGGCAGTAAATAGAATATGTAATCAGCTGTGTGGCATGCTTGCTTAGGATCAAATATGAAAACATTGGATAAGACCTTGCTTTGCTTTTTTATAACTTGGTTGGCATAAAATATACATGTACTTCATATTCCTTCTTAGTTTATAATATATACTACTGCTCCGCTGTAGCTACATGATCTACATAGATGATAATAATTTCCCTACTTATATCAGTAATTGATTCTGCTTAACATCATTATAGCTTTACTTCTATTCTTTAGTTACTTTATCTGTACTTTAATAGTTTTGGTGGAGAGTTATATCTCCTACTGAGATGTTTGGTCTCACCCCATGGGTTCTCCACATATTTTAGGTGGTCGTGCAAGTGATCATGCAACTGAGGCAGAGCAACAACCAGAGCAGTAGATGAGAAGGTTGGAAGTGTTGCTAGTCTTTTGGTGTAGAGTCCTAGAGTCATCCTTGTACACTCAGGTCATAGGGGTGTTTTCTATGTGTTTGTAGTTATGTTATCATCATGAGGTTTTTGGCATGAGTGCCTTTATTGTATAGTTATGGCAGACACACACACACACACACACACACACACACACACACACACACACACACACACATATATATATATATATATATATATATATATATATATATATATATATATAGGTTCTTCAAGAAACAGGTTGATGACATGATATACATGTATCCTGCTAAGAACTTACATGTGAAATCTTCAAGCTTGTGTGTTTTTATGAAATCTGTTTTATTTTTTAGTGTTTTTTGGTAATCTGCTCGTTGTTAGTGTTAATTCTGTGCTTGGTTTTGAGTAACCTCACTTTGTGTGACAAAGGGTGTCATATATGATGGTATCATAGCTTTAGGTTTGATGAGTCTACAGGGACTTGGGACTAGGGTTTGTGTCTATTCTAGTATCCTCCAGTCTATCTTAACTTCTGCTTGTGCAGAAGAAGGGGAGTTGAAAAGATGGTTGGAGCACACAAAGAACACGTTGCTAAGAGTAGTGTTGCTACACTAGGTGGAGGTGTAAGGAGGCAGGATGTTGAGAAGAGGGAACTTGAGATGCCCTAGATAGACCCTTTTGGGTGTCCAATTCCACTTTTCAGTCCTTAGTTGGACAATTTATGGCCATGATTACACATATGGTGGACAAAATGCTCATTCCTCAAGCGAGAGAAGCAGTCCCCAATGTGGAATCTCTGGTCTCAGGGAAGACGTTTGAGCGGTTGAGGTGAGTTGGAGCAGTGGAGTATGCTGGTATGGAAGATCCAGTAGATGCATACCTCTAGTTGATGGAGCTAGAGAAATCCTTCAAGATCCTTAGTATCCCATAGGCTAATAAGGTGAAGCACACAATATACCTTTTGGAGGGGATTAGTGGCCATAGATGGGCCATAGAGGATGAAAACAAGTCTAGAGTTGTCATTGATTGGGAGGAATTTTGACATGAGTTTGTTAGTCGGTACCCTCCATAGACCTATTTGGATGAGAAGATCACTCAGTTTGAGAGGATTTAGCAGGGATCCATGTCGATCAATAAGTATGAAGCAAGGTTTATGGAGTTGTTGAGGTTCTATCCTCACTTGGCTGCTACCGATGAGAAGAGAATCTAACACTTTGAGAAAGGGTTGAAAGCTAAGTTGTCGACGTCAGTGTCTGCCTTAATAGTAGAGAGCATTTTTCTATGTTTTTGGAGTCAGTTCGGAGGATAGAGAGGTCTATGGTGGAAAAGAGAGAGAAGAGTTTCAAGAAGAGCTTGCTAAGTTCCAAGGACAGTCATCAAGTGGCTTTAAGGAGCCTAGGTTGTCAGGACCACCAGAACAGTTGTGGTCTAGTGCACCGACTCAGTGGTCATCAAGTAAGAGTAGGAGTTGTTGTAGTTTTGCACCTGTAGGAGCCCAGAGTACTGCGTCAATGTCTGTGATAGGGCCGCCTAGGCTTTGGTATGAGAACAAGATGTGCTATAAGTGTGGACAAATCGGGCATACTAGACCTTTTTTCCTATAAAAGATGATGAGATGACCCAACAATCGAGGTAGATCTAGCATGTCTCATAGAGACAATAGTATAACATCGGTGGAAGAGGTCATGGACATACATCACAGGTTGGTTCCTCTGGACATGCCAGTGGGGGACGAGGTCGACAACAGGCGACGACTCAACTTTATGCCTTGAGTCAGCCAGAAGGAGAAGTCAACCCTTGAATTGAGATAGGTCATATGAAGTTGTTTCACTTTGATATGTCTGCATATGTTTGATATCTGCATTGGGTTGACCTCAGTAGGAGTTTGAGGTAGAGATGCAGAAGTAATACCCATCTCTTTCCGCTTTGGAATTCAGGGGTGAAATCCTTGTTAGGGGTTTATGGCTTGTAAGACCCATGACTTGAGTTTTGGGGTAACCCTATTTTCTTTGGCTTGACCATGTTCTTAGAACCTTTCTCTAATCCTTTGAGATGTGATTAGGGCTTTTGGAGGTCTTAAGTTTCAAGTTTGAACTTGTTTGGATGATGTTTGTGCTTTATGTGCTAGTTTTGGTGCAAATTGCAATTTACCCACAGTAGGAGGTTTATGTGCAATTTGCCACCTCTAGAGTGCTTCTCTTTTTTGACATCATGTATAGGATAGATAAAGAGGTGGGTGCCTTATTTGGACCTTGGTTGAGAGTTGGCATCCTTAGTGGTGATTAGGGTTTCTAGATGATGAGTGTCTTGACCTAGGTGTACCTAGTGAGTTGTCTCGACCTAGATCACAACCTAGGGTGTGATTTGGTGGGTGTCATGGTCAATACACCCCCTCTAGGTGTTGATTTCATGACCAAAGTGGTCTTGTTTGGTCTTGAGTCGAGATGGTTGCCTTCTTATAGGATGTCTCGACCTAGGGTTTGAGGTGATCCCTTGTCTCGACCTAGTGGTGATGGACGATGTTGTCACGACCATGGATGGTGAACCATGGGAGGGTTGTGACCATGACCATGTGGTGACCAAGGTGGTCTAGACCCAACCTAGAGTGTATCACCATGTCTTGCATGTTAGTCTTAAGTGGTTGCATGTTGGTCTCTTGAGTGGACGTGTGTCCCTTTGGTACCTTGGAGTGTTGACACTTCATATCTTTCCTCCTCTCTCATCCCCTCATTATATAACCCCTTATCTCTCCAGGGTAGTAAACCTTTTGATCTTCCATCTTCTTTCTTTTCCTCTGCTTATTCTTGGAGTTTGGTGGAGCAAGGAGATCCAATCTTGGAGCTCTTGGTGACCAACCTCTTCTTGCATGTGGTGACCATAGCTCTTCTTCAAGCTTGGTAAGTGTTTATCTTTTATGATGGCATTCCTTTTGATCTCCTACCTCCATCTCCTTCTATTTTCTCGACCCTAGACCATGGTCCCTCCATGGTGGTCATTTTGCATCACAAGGGTCATAGACCATGTTTTTACAAGGTAGACCCAAGTGTGAGGAAGTTTTCTCTTCTCTTTCTCTCTTTTCCTTTTTGGTACAGCCTAGATCTTTTTGCTCTCTTTTCTTGGGCTAGAATTGACCTTGGTACCTTCTTTTTCTTGAGGTTCTATTATGGCCGAGAGTAGAGCCTTTGGTGGAGCTTCTTCAACCCTTAGATCGTATGCTTGGAGCTGTTGATCTTGGAGATTGGAATCCTTGGTGGTGATATTCTTAAGGAGGGTGATATAACCCTTACCCTCTCTATTAATGCACATTACTTTACTTGCATGTTGATGTCTCTCTCTAAATCATGTTCCTAGTATTCTAGTAAGTAGTTCCATGCTCTAGAACACGTTTGATAGCGGTCATCTTACTTGAATTGGTAGAAATCTGAAACCCTAATTTCATATGCCCGATTATGGTGGTTGTGTGTTGTAGTGATCTTCCTCTATATTTTGACCTTGATCTTGCTTTCATGCATGGTGTTTGTGTACCTAGATGTTGAGGGAGGTTAGGTTCTGTTTTGGATACCTTGATCATGGTTTTCTCTCCCTTGGATGAGATCCTTTCTTGGTGGTTTCATGACGCATGACCTAGGGTTCTTGGTGATTGTTTGCATGGGCTTTTCCTTATCAATGATCATGGCTTGCCCTTAGTTCTTTTTCTATCCAATACATCATCCATTAGAGTGGTCTAGACACCTACCCATGTTGGTGATGACCATATTTAATCTTGGTGAAGGTGCTTTCCTTTTGATGTGTTGTACCTAAAGCTGATGGAGATCGCAACACTTGATGTTGATGGACATGTTGACCATTATTTTGGCTAGGTTGTTGCCCTAAGTTTTTAGGACTTGATCTTGCCCTGGTCTTGGTCGTGACATACCCTTGAGATAGATCACGACATGTAGTCTTAGGTCGTGACATGATGCCATGGCTTGAGGTCGAGACAACCATGTCTCTTCTTGAGGTCGAGACACCTATGATCTAAGAGGTCACGAAGGGTTCTATGCTTTTGGTGAATGGAACCCTAACTCTAGGTGTCATGGTCGTAACGTGGTCTAGTTGGTGTGGTCATGACCTAGTTATATGGAGTTGTCAAGACAAGATGATGATAGGTGGTTGAGAGGTATGCTTGGACACATGATGATATCCTTGTATGAGTAATACATAATCCATGTAATGTGCTATTTGGATAACATCTAATCTACCCTAATCATGTTCTTTAACCCTAAGGATGCTCCAAGATGATGGAAGATGACGAACCTAGGATTAGTGGTTGAATTTAGATTCAAAACCTTAATCGGCTATGGAGGTAAAACCCTAACCCTAATGATGAGTAATGTGACATGCTTGATTCTCTTTCTTGGAATGACTATTATGATATGATGATTTCTCTCTTTGGTTGTGAACCACTAACCTTGCAGTTTGAATGTATGCCAATGTTTGGGTATGCTATGGTGATGGTTAGGTATAATTGAGGCATGTGTAGATAATGATGTGACACATGGATTTAGGATGTTTTGTCTTTCTTGTTTATCAATTTCTAATCATGCAGGTGATATGAACTTGAATATCATAGCTAGTGTATGCTATGATGAGTAGGAGGATGTGACACTGGTTGAATGAGCCTTTATGAGGCATGTTGAAATACTTGTGATACAAGAATAATGTGAATGGGTCCTATGACCTAGTGGTGGCTTGATGCCTATTGTGATGTGATACCCTCTAGTGCTATTATTAAGGAATTGATATCCCACAGTGATGTGACAAGTGATAGCCTTGAGTGGCTGAGCAACAGTGATGATGGTCTTCTGAATGGCAGTGTACATGTGTTATGTGGTGATAGTGTGACACGTTCACACCCTATATCTTTTGTATCTTTGAAAGTGTACCATGTCATTACCTTTGTAGTGCTTGTTATGGTTTTGTACATTATAACATGATTGATTCTTGAAGACATATAATTCACATAACTAAACAAGTGAATCTTAAACACGAAGGTGCCCTATGCCATAGATCCTTTCTAGTGTCAACCTTAATTGTTGGATTGGTGAAACGAGTTTTACTCAGAGCGCATATTTTTGAATATGTGGGGGTGTATGTCGGGTATCTCCTTGTATCCCTACTTACAGGTTGTGTGAGACAGCCATGCATGAGCCTATCTTGTTGTGATATGGATGGCCATGCATGAGCCACTCCTTTTTAGAATGGCCATGCGTGATCCTGTTCTTCTAGCATCATTACCTATACCAAGGTGGTCTAGGTGTTGTTTTATGTGGACAACCATGCGTGAGCTGATCCTTCTATTGATAATAAGTCACTTTTGTAGTTGACTGACATGTCTCTATGGTGTTACTCTCATGCTGATTGGGAGGAGTTGGATAGGTCGTGGATTCTGACTCTTCAATTGACCTTGTATGGCACCAATTTTGACTTAAGTTTTCGGTTGAATTTGGGTGATACGACTCAAATCCTTGGGGGTAGTAAATAGAATACACAATCAATCGTGTAGCATGCTTACTTAGGATCCAATATGAAAACATTGGATGAGGCCTTGCTTTGCTTTTGAATAACTTGGTTGGCAGAGAATATACATGTTCTTCATATTCCTTCTTAGTTTATAAAATATACTACTACTCTATTGTAGCTACCTGATCTGCATAGATGATAATGACTGCCCTTCTTATATCATTAATTGAATCTGCTTAACATCATTTTAGCTTTACTTCTGTTCTTTAGTTACTTTATCTGTGCTTTAATAGTGTTGGCGGAGAGTTATATCTCCTACTGGGATGTTTGGTCTCACCCTGTCGGTTCTCCATATCTTTTAGGTGGTCATACACGATGAGGTGGTGATTGTACAACTGAGGTGGAGCAGCTGCCAGAGCAGTAGCTGAGAAGGTTGGAAGTGTTGCTAGTCTTTTGGTGCAGAGTCCTAGAGTCGTCCCTGTACACTCAGGTCTTGGGGGTGTTTTTGATGTGTTTATAGTTATGTTATCATCACGAGGTTTTTGGCATGAGTGCCTTTTACTGTATAGCTATGGCAGATGTGTGTGTGTGTCTATATATATATGTGTGTTCTTCATGCAACAGGTTGATGACATGATATACATGTGTCATGTTAATGACTTACGTGTGAAATCTTCAAGCTTTTGTGTTTTTATGAAATCACTTTTAATTTTTAGTGTTTTTCAATAATCTACTTGTTGTTAGTGTTAATTCCGCGCTTGGTTTTGAGTCATCTTGCTTTGTACGACAAGGGTGTGACAACACTTATGCATCCTTGTACGACGTTCAACCTCTAATTCCTTGGTCCCCTTTGACCCTGAGATAGATAGAATAAGACATCAACAACACCACAAACAACACCATCAATTTGAAATGGAAGGCGTAGATTCTCAAATCCCTCCTGGGGGTGTCCCATAGAATACTCCTGGGGGAGTTCCACAACAACCCAACTACCCTCTTTACGACTACTTCACCTCGGGGAACTACACCTCCCCAATCACCACCCTTGTTGACTAAATGTCAGGTCAAAAATTCTCCATCCCACCAACTCTTCTTAGACTCCTTCCTACTTACTACAGGATGGAGAACGAGAATCTCTACCACCACATTGATGCTTTCCTGGAAACTTGCTCAAACTTCCGTACCCCAACTGCCATAGATGATTATATAAGGACCATTTTTCCTTTCTCTCTTAAATAAAAAGTAAAAGAATGGTATATGCCCAAGACCGAGCCACTGACATGGAGAATGCTCAAGAAGTTCTATGCAATATCAAATCTAACTCAAATGAGAACGTGCATCATTTCCTTCACCCAGAGGGAGAATGAACCCTTCCATGAAGCTTGTGAAAGATTTCAAAATCTCTTGTGTGACTACCCTCATCATGAAGTTCATTTGTGGCAGCTAATGTAGTCACTCTACACTGGGCTTGTTGAGTTGAGTCAGACTATTGTTGACTCCTCCTATGGAGGGACATTCATGGCTAGGTCCTCGTAGGTGTCTTGGCCCCTATTTGAGCATCTAGCTAAGAAGTCCTGCAAACCGAGCTTCAAGCAAGGGAGATCACCTTGATAGGAACTGGGTTCCTCCCCCTCCTCCTCCAATTCCAGTTAGAGATGAGGTCAATCCTCAAATGGTAAAGATCTTGGCTGATATGATGAACATGGTGAATGATAGAGTTGGGGGTTCTACAAGACAATCCACCATGGCCATTGATTCTGTTAATGAAGAAGTGAAGGCATTGCAATCTTTTGACTACCGCAATTACCAAGGGTCAATGGAAAACTCCTACAACCCAGAATGGAGGAATCACCAAATTTCTCTTGGAAACAACAAGGTGAAGATGGGCAAGGGCAACCAAGACAACACCATGGGCCAAGACATAGTTCAAGGTTTGAAGATGAAGTCTTGGGAAGATTGAGGAGCCTCGATGATGTGAAGAAAGATGTGTCCACTCAAGGGAAAAATATTTTCCACCTCGAGCAAAGACTTGATCAAATCTCACTTTCATTTGCCCACCATGAGGAGGGAAGACTCCCCTCCCAACACATGTCCAATCCCAACAATGCTAGTTGAACCATGGGAGCTCCTCAAGGTGCATATGGGCCACCACAAGGACAAGTGCCCACATTAGGCCAATATCAAGGACCACAAAACCCCTACGCTCCTCCACCTCTGCAACTTCCATTCAACTATCAATACACTCCACCTCCACCACAATCATACCAAGAACCCCTTCCACGATATCAATCCCCTCCGTAACAACCACAACAATCACCTACGTAATAGCCCCCACAACAACTGACTTTCATTCTCCAAACCCAAACCCCCTCACCAAAGACCACCACCACCACCACCACCACTATTATAACCTCAATTTTGCATATGTTTTCATAATTGAATTGTAAAGATTTTGTGAATATGGACTTAATTGAAAAGGTTGTATGCTTTGCTTCAAAAGATGGATTTCTTTGAAAATCTCCCTTTTTATAGGAATTTCGTAATTTCTATTATTAGATTAATCCAATAATGGATATAAAAGAGAAGAAAAGAAGAAAAGTCCAAATAAAAGGAAAAGATACAAGATAATGGATATTAAGCAAAGTAATTATGAGAAATACATAGAAATCTCTAGAAAGTGGAATTAATGGCCACAATTAAGTAAATTTCATTTCTATGTGATTTCTAATAAAAGAAATATGAAAAGAGGAAAAAAGGAAATAAAAGATAAAGAGAAATCCTTTAATAAAGAAATAAGTAAGATAATGAGAAATAATGGATGTAGATGCTTCTAGAAGGATAATAAGCATCCTTCAAAAAGGATTTCGAAATCTTAGGATTTCTTGGGTTCCAAGGAGTCCAAGTTGCAGAGATAATGCAACAAGAAAGAGAAAAAATCAATTAAATATTGCTTTATTAAGAGGGAAATATGAGATGATAATGAAATTACAAGAAATATGTGAAAATATGGATAATGGATCCATCTTGGATAATATCTCGGGTCCACATGGTTTCTAAGCGTAAAAGGAACCAAAATAAAGAATACAAAAGATTAAGAGAGACAAAATATGCTTAAAATATGTCTTATTAAGAGATAAATTGCATATAAATAAAAACATCTTATACTTTCGAGTTTGAGTCCAAAATTTGGTAAAAGCGTGGATTAAGTCATTATGGACTTTTCCTCAAAATTTGAGATTAAAAGGATAAACGGTTTGGGAGATATGAATTTTGTAAGTTTCCTAAAGTGTAAAGGATAACATTAAATGTCACCATTTATGTTCTAGTACGAGGCTTGCTAGCCGTTGGATTAAGGATCCAACAGTGGCTACTCTTCATCCAGATTAGGAAAATGGGAATAGTAAACCATGGGATCGAATCTGTGTATCTCTTTCCCTGATCCATCAAGACTCCTGAGGGTTGATCATTGGTTTTGGGAGTTTGAATCGGACCAGGATGACCCCTGGTTCCGCAATTTTAGCACTGGGACTAGAGTTTCCCCAAAGAGGTCCACCATCTATGGAGTTTAACCTTTTTGAGGATTGTTCCAAGGATTGCACCTATATAAGGACCCTCCTTTTCGCAGAACCAGAACCAACAAATAAGTTGTCAAACTCCCTCTCCACGAAGCCCTCTTCTTCCTCGGTAGTAAGTTCCCCTTTCCGTCCCCTATTTTGTTGTACTCTTGCAGACGGTGCCAGGAGGAAGTCCATGGTTCGGGGCTCGCGGTTGCATGATTCTGAGCATAGGTGCTCCACGAGCAGGAGGAGGCAAGGGCACCGCCTGACCTGCCCCAAGTAGGTTCCACGAGGGAAGCAAGGGGTCGCCGCCCAGCCTGGTCTGAGTTCCCCTACTGAGCAGAGGAAACAGAGGACGGGATCCCTGTCCACGTGAGGGTGATGATGCAGGGAGCAGGCAACAGGGTTATCAAGTAGTCGGATCCAAGCCAGGATCTGTGAGAGAAGGAAAAGAATCAAAATAGAAGAAGAGAAAAGGGACATGCGGCGCTAGATTATTGGCCCTAAAGGTAATATCTTTGAAAAATCTTAATTATTTATTAGTGGCTCCAATGATAGAAAGTTATATATGAAAATTGATCAAGAGAATGAGAGGAATCCAATAAAAATGATATTAAAGCTTGATTCCATTCCTAATTGCAAAAGTACATTAAGTTGATGAAAAGTGCATTAAAGTTAGGTTAAAAATCATAATTGAGATTAATGGTTGAGTCTATGATGCTTAATTGGTTAAATTGAGTAATAGTAACCTGTTGAATGATAATGATACACTTGAATCTGATCTAGATGAGTAATTGCACGTTTTAGGGTTTCAAACCAAGTATGTATGATAATGCATATAGAAACCCTAATTTAGGGTAAAAGAAGAGATGATTATGTCTAATCGAAATACATGGAAATATGTGGATAATTGTTGATCCTAAGCCTGTTAGGAGAGATAGGACATGATAATTACATTTTATAAGTAGTTTTTCTTAATTTGGTTTTGTAACAATAAAAGTGATGGCAAAACCCTAATTGCATGTGAAACCCTAAAAAGAAGTAGAAACCCTAAGGAGCAAGTTAGATTGGATAGATATTGATAACATGAGTAATAAAAGGAAATTGTAAGATTATTTCAGGATCTTGTTGTATGTGCTTGCTTGCTTGGATTTCTTACTTGCATGGAATATTTCTATCTCAAATCAGTAGAATAGGTATGTGGTTAATTATGGTTAATTGCATTAGTTTCCCGAAGGTTTTCTTGGATGATTGATCGCATTGAATGCAACCTATCAGTTTGGATGTTCATACTTGCAAATCATAAAGTCACTATGATTATCACAATTATGATATAAATGTGTATTCTCGCACCTACATGCCACCCTGATGGATGATGCCAGAAGGTCAAGCCCAGGAGGGAAGACCCATGGGCACCATGAGTGGTGACCCCAAACACCAAGCACGAGATTGAGAAGGTGGTCTTTGTTGCATGACTAATGGGCACCATGAGAGGTGACCCCAGGCACCAAGATCATGATTGAGAAGGTGGCCTTAAGTCAATGGCAAAATAGAAACCCTAATGGGGGTATTCCATGGTTAGGGAAAAAGCGGTGGAGATTGACACATTGAAAATGTAATTTGAATTGTTAACTACCTTGATTGTGATAAATATGTTGTTAGCCTTATGTTTGATATTTTGTTTGTCCACGCATACCGGCATATTCATTTATGCTGATCGACATTTTGTTTGTCGGCGTTTTAGGTACAATGTTGAAAAGGACAAACAGTAAAGTGACATATTGTGAAAATAAGAATTAAAGTGCAAGGAGGATTAGATATAATAGATTCAAGCTGTGGATAGAAGTAGATATCCAAAGTTTTTAAAAGGTATGCAAAGTTTTATTTTATACTAGCTTTCAGTATAGTTTTGTAGAATTTTATAATTATTATTGATTATTTGTTGAACCTTTAATCCGAAAATTAGGATAACGTCTCTGACCTCTTAGTATCCCTTAATTGGGGGTTACTGGGGGTGGGTTCGTTACAACCACCATCATCCTCATGAACTTCCCCTTCTTCCATTGAGCAAGTGAATATGGTGTCAGTCATATGGGGAAAGATAGATGTTGGATAATCCATGGGAAGGGAGGATGATATGACCGAGGCTCGTGAAGAAGAACCACTACCAGAGAAGTCTTGTGGGGAATCTAAGAGCATCAAAAACCCTATTGTTCCATTCTTGCTTGAGAGTGCCAACTACATCAAAGTTCTTGCTACAACATCAAAGATTCCACAAAGTCCCCCACCACTTTTTAAGAAGACAATATTGAGTGTCCCACCTTTTGTTGAGAAGATACTTCCCAATATTCCACCATTGCTTGGGGATGCACCCCAACTTGTTCTATCCTTGTTTGAAAAATAAGAATCTGTTGCCCTACCATTTTATGGAAGTTCCATGGGTACCCAAAGTTTCACCATCCCAACCATTTTGAAAGAGATAAGGCTTGATATGTCATTCTATGAGGAGTCAATGACAATCCAAGATCCACCCCATGAGACAAGAATTTCCATCATACCACCCCAAGGTCTACAACTTCCTTCCAAAGGTGTTGAAATAAATGGGAGATTTTCCGAAGATGCCTTAGAAGAATTATCCACCAAAGTCAGACATAGTTATGCTTGGAGCTTCAGAGAATCCTTGAAACAAAGGATGGTAGGCATCCAAACATTCTTTTCCTTGGTTAAGTATGTTTGCACGGGGAGGAGGAAAGTGATACTGATGTCGCCCAAAGAGATCATAGCTATAAAACAAGTGAACTTCATCATGGGATGTGGCTTTCCAGAGAAAAGTAATGACCCAGGAACCCCTCTTATTACCTGCTACATCAATCACCAAACTGGAGAATGTGCTCTCCTAGATCTAAGCTCAGTCATGAGCATCATACCATTTTACATCTACCTGCACCTGAGCTTAAAGAAATTAGAACCAACAGATTGTGTCGTAATACTGGGGGATGGATCCAGGAGATCGCCTATGGGCATCTTGACAGATGTGACATTGGCATTAGATCAAAGGGTAAATATTGCCTTTCCAAATGATTTTTTGATAATGAACATCGACCTAATGAGGGATAAAGACTAAATTGTGTTGGGAAGACCCTTCTTGTCAACAGTTGGAGCCTAAATCAATGTATGTGCAGGCACTCTGACAGTCACTTATGGAAGGATGAACATAGACTTCCTTATGTTCACTGTGGAGAAAGGCACAGGTTGGGTGAGGTAGATCTAGGCACCAGTCTAGAATACCCTGATCCCCTGGAACAGTAAAGAAAAAGTCCTTATTTAAGATCATTGTACACTCCGTGGGATGCAACCCATGTCGTCAGAGCTTTATAAAGGGTTACCTTAGAGGAGGAAGGATACACATGGGGTGTGAAAACTTGATGAAGTAAAAGCAACAAGCCTGGCGGAAGGCTCTAAATTTAGTGCTAGTGGAGGCAACCCACATGGTTTGAGATTCTCAAACCTTGTTGCTTTGTCATAGCTTTGTTTTTTCAAAAATACACACACTCACCATACTTGATAGTTTTGATGTTTGTGAATCGTGTTAGAGTAGGTACAATGGAGAAAAGATGAGGCATGAAGGATCTAACCGAAGGGAAGATCAAAATTGAAAAGAAGATGGTAAGACATTGAAGAAGCTATAAGAAGAAGTCAGGAACGGTCGTGCTTTGCAGCACGACTGTGTTGCTTGCAAGCCAGAATGACCGTGTTGCAGAGCACGACCGTGGTGGCCTTCCCTACTCACCTAATTCTATGTTGATCTCTCCCTTCACTTTGCAGTGGTCTTCCACTATTCCATACCATTTATCCTACTATTTTAAACTTCTATTTCACGCTGAGGACAATATGATTTAAAAGTTTGGGGTGGTAGGACGGTAAGCCCTAGTTTTGCCTTATTTTGCCTTTGATAGTCCTCTGTCTACATTTTTACAAGATGATCAAATAGTTTGACTAATTTCATACTTGTCTATCCTGACCTTGTCTGTTTTTATTGCATTCATGCATACATGTAGTTTTTTTTCATGCATTTTTAGTACTTTTTCAAAAAATTTGCTCCTTTGACCATTCCATCTCATGCATTACATTTTCATGAAGATTTTGGTAATTTTTGTGTGTTTTAGCTAGAATTTGTTGATTTATGCTTTAAATTCCCTAAAGTAGGTTTGGATGTGATTAAATGTAAATTGGCACCATTTTGGCCAATTTTGCCCAAATTTGGAACTCCTTGTCCAAAAGAATGTTTCAACTTAAATCTCCAATTTTTGAACTAAAAGTTGTTGAACTTTGACAAATGCATGTCATATTCTTAGATTTTATTACTAAATGGTCTTTATTGTTGTCTTTTTACATGTGTGTCACCTCTCTTATGTTTGTGAATGTTTTGGTTGAATTGTGAATTGAGCAAGTTACAAACACTTAGTGTCAATGGAATCACATGATAAACATATGAATCTCATTTTGTTCACTCATGTGGTGTGATAATTTTTGATGAAGTGTTGGATTAGTTTTCATGCAGGAGATTTTGCATTGAGAACCTCACGAGTGACCCCTCTTTTACCTGACTCTTCTTGCATCATCTTCATACCCCTCCACCTCATGAAAGGATGCCTAAATGCACATATTTAGCCTTTGACACCTCCAAAAGTTTGGGGTGGCTATATGTACATCTCCCCACTTCAATATCTCCACCATATGCCCTATCCACACCAAGGGAAAAAGAAAAGAAAAAGAAAAAAGAAAATAAAAGATGCTCCTATTTCAGGGCATCTAAATAAATAAAAGTTGAGTGTTAAAGCATCCAATCTCTTACCGCAATCCTTTCTTCCATTTTCATACCCATTGAGCTAGAAAACATCAAACCTAGCTCACTCCACCCTTTTTCTACAACCAGATGGGTCACTTGGTGTGGTTTGAAACATAAGACTGAACACATGAAAGTGAAATAACACTCCTAGTCATCATTGATTAATGCCATCGTGAAATGGTTTACTCGAAATTACACGAGGGCCATATATATAGCTTGTGTGTTCTGTAATCTATATTTGAAGTTTATATACTCAATGCTCTTTTCATGATTGGATTGTGAAAGTGGAGAGTAGAGAGATGGAACAAATGCACTTAGTCACTTTTGAGACCATTTAGTCAATAATCATCTTTTGAAATGCATTTATCATTCTTGTTTGATTGAAAGAAACTGAAGAGAGAGACTAAGTTGGAGCATACTTGAGGACAAGTATGTTTTAAGTTTGGGATGGTGATGCAGCTCTATTTTAGGGGTTCATCTTGTGTCTTTTTGCATTATGGTCACATCTAAATAGGGTGGATTGTAAATAAATTCCCTCAATATAAACTATCATATCAAATGCACTTATGGCTATTTTTTGCACGTTTTTCAGGCACTCATTCATTCATTGGATACAAAGGAGAGAGGTGAATATAAATCTTCCCCAAGCATTCCTTGGATGTACAAGAATTCACTCAGAGAAAAAGGGAGCCATTTGATGAAGATTGGATCCAAGATTAGCAGTTTGGGCCCCCACCTCAGCCGTGCTACATCACAACGATCATGGTGAAATGGTTCCAAAAGTCACATTAAAATCACAAGAATTGTACATGAATGCCCATGGACATGGTCACTCAAAATGGTCGTGGTCACTGAAGACAACATGACCATGGCTGAAGCTCTCCAACACCCCCATGGCGCCATGCCACGACCGTGGTGAAATGACCTAGAAACCAACAGTGAACCTGTGCAAATTACACATGAATGGCCATGGTCGTGGCCATCAGCATGACCGTGGCCCATGAATGCTACCTCACATGTGGTGCGGTTCATGACTGTGGTGAGCAGAAGACAAGATAGACACAAGAAGAAAAATGACCATAGCACCATCCCTCCACCACGACCGTGGCCACTCCATATATCTCCCTCTACCTCATAGCAGACCTCCACCATGACTGTATCATCCCTCATGACCATATCACTCAACCCCCACTACGGCCGTGGTACATCACCACGACTGTGGTGACCACCTAACCCTACCCAACTTTTGCACTACATTTCCATTTCTACCCCCACTTAATCAAGTGCTTCCTCACCACTTATATATACATAGGTGGCAACCACAACACAAGGTTACCCACTCCTTAGCTACTCTGTAGCATTCATTTCCACCTTCCTTGCATTCAAGATATTCACCTACCTCCCACCTTCCATTTCCACCTTATTTCTACCCAAAACCTTAGTTTTCTAGGGTTTTCCACCACAATCCCCTATATTCTCATGACATTTCCATCTTTAGAGGGAGGTGCTTTGTTATACAACATCTAGGAGGTTAAGGAGAAGGGTCTTCCATGAGCTACCATGATCTTCGACCTCTTTCTTCTCTCCTTTTTGCTCTTTTGTTTAGTTATGTGTAGCTAAGCCCCTTGTAGTGAGCTATTTGGGGCTAAAATGTTACTTTGATACCATTTTAGGGGAAAATAACTTGTAATGAACATATTTCCATTCTATGATGGTGGTCTCTTGATTCTATCTCATTTCCCATTATCTTACTTGTGATTTGTTCTTTTAAACATGAATTACTGGTTGTATGATGCTTGAAACACCTAGATTCTATGGGAAAATGGATTGTATGTGGCTATCTTAGGAATTGCTCCTAGGTCCAAATAGTGGATCCCTAGCTATCACCATATATTCCTACATACAAATACCTTTTCCTACAAGTAGGTGTGAGTTCTAAGTAGCTAGTGTAAGAGTGTTTAATGCAATTTCCTAGAGTTTTCTAAAGGGTAGATGGTGAGTAACATGAGGTGAAGCACCCTCGTCTCTACCCCCATTCCTACCCTTGGCTCTCAATTTTCCTAATACCACTTATCCTAAAAACCTATACTTTTCAAGTACTATTTGAATTACACCTAGCCCTAGTTTCCCAACTAGTAGCATAGGGTAGATTTAAATAGCACTTGCCTTGTTGTTTGGTTTGGAAATCTAGATTGAAGATATAAGACATGCATGCTATGTTAACCCCCAACTAATATCTTAGTATCATTTCCATAATGGCCCACCTCTCCTTAATATTGTTAAAACTCATCTTGCTCTCTTAGCTTATTAATACTAGCTTAGTCAATTACTTTCATTGCCTCTTAGTTGATTACTTAGATTTAGATAGTTAGGTCTTTCTTGAGTAGTTAGTGCTATTCTAAGCTTGCTAAGTGTTAATATTGATAGTTAGTGATAACTTAGGTCATCTATTATTGTAGTGCTTAACTTTCATCATTAGTGTAACTTAGTTGTAGTTCCTTGCTCTTGCTCAATTAATTGTCTTGGCTTGTTGATTATACTTAACTTGTTTAGGGTAGCCTAGGACTTTGGATAACTTAGTTTCCTTTCTTGATTTCAATTGCTTGAAACATTAGATTAATCAATCAAAACCACCAACAAACCTTAGAAACCCCACACTCCACATTAGGAATATAGTTTACACGAACTTAGCTCTAGTTCCCCCTCTCACCCTGTGGATTGACCGTTCTATTACCACTTGCCTATACTACAACATGACCCTGTGCATTGCTGGTAACGTGTGATATGTTTAAGTGAGTGTGTCAGACTAGGTCCATTATGAATTTGAAAGATCCCTATGTGTTGCCTTTGGTTGCATCTAGTCACCATCTAGTTGATTAATGTGTAACCTTGGAAGAAATGCACCAGTGAGTCTTTGGGTTTAAGAAAAATGATGGAGTCATTCACATAATGGATAATTTGTCATATTCTAGGTGTCAGGATATCTATGAGATTTTTACTAGTGGCAATGGAAATTTGTTAATGATAATGGATGCAACAAAATGATGAAAAGATAGGGTGAGAAGGGATCTCCTTGTTAGAGCCCATTTGAGATGGTGAAGTATGCAAAGGATGTACCATTAATAAGAGTGGAGAAATGACATGTGTTGATACATGATTTAATCCAGGTGATTCGTCTGGTTGGAAATCCATATACTATCATGCAATTAAAAAAAAGTTCCAGTTGATGTTAAATGCTTTCTCAAAGTCAAGTTTCAGTCTGAGTAGGGGTATATTTCTAACCTTACAATCTGTCTAGTTTTTTTGACCCATAATTTATGCATCATGTATGCTTCTGTCTTGAAGGAAAGCACATTGTTGTAAACCTAAGATATCTGTTAGGGTAAGTTTCATTGGGGTGCTAAGAATTTTAGTTATGATTTTGGATGATGTATTGATCAGGCTTATGGGTCTGTATTGGTTGACAAGGGCAGAGCTTGTCTATTATTTTTATCAATGCTATGTATGTCTTATTTAGTGGTGTCATATGTGATGACATGTCCCCATGTTTGTCTATGTAGTAGAAAAGCTAGTGGAAAGAGTGTTTGATGTGGTACCATTAGCGGTGATAGAATTTTTAACAAAATCCAAAGAGGCCTGGTGATTTTTTATTTCTAAGGGAAGTCATAGCTAGTTTAATCTCAAATTCTGTGAAAGTATTTATGGTAATTTTGCATCAACTATTTTTTATTGGGCAAGGATGTTCCAATCAAAGTGTACGTATGTGGAGTGTTGTATTCAATAAATCATTTGAATTCTCAAATATGTGTCACAATCCTTAATGATGAGAGTTTTGTTAAACATATGTGTCTCATCAATGTGTAGACTATGGATGAAAGAATTTTTCTTATGACAGTTGCATATAAGTGATATAATTTTGTGTTTTTATCACCTTCTTTTATCCACATGATCTTAGCACAATGTTTCCACATCGTGACATTAATATAGTCCATTTACTCCCAATCATATCTAAGAGTATGTATAAAGGTTGGATCTATCGAGGGTTCACATTCCATAGTGAATATTTTGTCTTGGATCTCACTGAGGTTTTTTTTCCGTATTTCCATAATTATACTTGTTCCAATGATGCGATATGTGTCTGATGCTTTAAAGAGTTTTTAATATGTGTATACCTAGACTATCATCATAAAAGTGGTGAATCCAATTCTCGGTGATGATATATGTGAAAGTTGGATTTTTGTTCCAAAATTTCTCAATTGGAAGGGTTTTAGTCCCCATGAGGTAATTTTGGTGTTGAGAGTAATTACAAAAGTGATCATATATGGGTATGAAATGTTCTAGGATAGTAGTGAGGGGGTATATGGAATCCCATGATCGAGAGCATAGAAAATTGTAATATACCAAAACCTACCTTCCTTGTCCTGAAAACCCTAATTAGGTGCCCAAGGGGTATAGTCCTTAGTTTAGGACAAACATGGTACATTATATACTCTACATTGGACATGGGATGAGAAGATGTCTTATTTGACTTAATAGAGATACTAGAATCTTAATATAAAAGATTGGGTCTTCGTCACCCTTGACCTTAATTGGATGCTTATAATAAGTAGTTGCTACTAAAATGGTTAATGTTGAATATAATAAATAATTGGATTTTTGTCTACTAAAACCTAAATCATATAATGTAAGCAACTCATACCCAAAAAATAAACTGACAAAGTAGAATTTAGATATACATTTAATAATACATGGCAAGTTTCATATAATACATATACATGCATATGTATATATTAATATGTTGAATCCTCAAAAAGGCATCTAATTCTATCCATATGTTATGATGGATATGGAAATGAGTTTGGATATATTCTATCAACAACAATGATGGGAAACATATTAAAGGACATAAAAAGGATATACAGAATAAATGGGAGTTAGTTTGTTTCTAAGTGGAAAGATAATATCACCAAATATATTTATTCAAAAGAGGCAATCTTTACTGAAGTCTCAACAAGGCCTACACCAATTCGATTTTTCTTAATAAATTCACCAATGTTGTTATTGAGAAATTTCCAAGAGTTCAATCTGATCATAGTCCTATTATCCTGAAAAACATGATATATAAGTATCATTATGTATCTTTTAGGACCAAGACATCCTGGAAGGTTCACACTGATTTCAATGAAGTTCTTAAGCATGCCTAAAACGATGAGCTGGATTGTTACAACTCCTTGAATGTTTTTGAACCTCTTCTAAAAAGCTGGGATAACTCCACATTCAAATTGAAGACTAAAAGGAAAAACAAAATTTTCAATTCCATTACTCATTTACAAAAGATGTTGGAGGAAAGTTCAGATGAAGGTTTTGAACGCAAATGTTTGGAGCTGAAACAACAATATGATATCATCTTATTGGAGGAGGAAATGGACTGAAACCAAAGAAGCCACCTAGACTGGATGCTCAAAGGAGACTCAAATACTAAATTCTACCACAACTTTGTTAATTTAAAGAGAAGAGAAAACTTTATTTCCAGACTGAAGAATGATTAGGGAATCTAGGTTGAAGATGAAGAAGACATATGTACTCTGATTAGAAGTTTCTTTCTAAAATATTTCACTACTAATATCCACCCTACATAGGTACAACTTAACAAATTCCCTACAAGCACCTATATCAGAAGGAGAATATATTACTCTAGGGAAGACTCCATCTGAAGAGGAAATTTAAAGTACCCTCATGTTAACTAACTCTCACAAGGCAGTGGGCCCTAATGGAGTTGATTCCTTTTTCTTTAGAGAAACTAGAGTATAATTAGGAACTCGGTGGTTAGTATGGACCAACAAGCTATTAAAGGTATGGTTTTTCCTCAGGAGATGTGCAATTCTACTGTTGTGTTGATTCCTAAGTGAAGTGTCCATCTTTATGCAGTCAACTTAGATCTATATCTCTTAATAATACATGTATCAAGTTGACATCCAAGATCATCATTGAAAGATTGTAAAACATCTCCCTTACTGGTTTTTTGAGTCCCAATCAAGACGTGTACCAGGGCAAATAATCTCTAACAATATAATATTAGCTCAATAAGTTATTCATTGCATGAGGAAGAAGAAAGGAGCTAAAGTCATGGTTCTCAAAATAGATCTTCACAAAGCCTATGATATGCTCAACTAGAATTTCATTTGAGATACTATCCAAAAAGTAGGTTGGCCCCCTAATGTCATCATCTATGTTATGAACTCCATTATAAAGATCCATTTTGGTTCCTCTTCTTTCTCTAAAATGAGAAAGACTTGTTAGAAATCGCCAGTTGGGTTGGTCCGACCAAGAAAGACGTGGGAGTGGAAGAACGTGAAATGTCTATTCTAGTTAATGGCAAACACCTAGAGCCCTTTAATCCTGGTCGGCTCTTAAGGCAAGGAGATCCTTTAGCTCCTTATGTTTTTGTTTTATGCTTAGAAAGATTCAGACAAATCATACAGGAGTTAGTTCATAAAGGTGTATGGAAGCCGATTAAATTGTCTACTAGAGGACCCAATATATCTGACTTAATGTATGCTGACGATATCCTCTTGTTTAGAAAGGCCTCCACTACACAAATTTGGAATATTAGCAACATTATTGAGATTTTTGATAAAGCCTCTGGTGAGATAATCTCCAAGGATAAATCACATATATACTTTTCTGAAAGAGTTGATGTTGATCTTAGACATGACGTTACAAGCCTAGTAAGACTCAAAGAATCACATAACATTGGAAAATACTTGGGTGTTCAACTATTGAGTTCCAGGCTATCTAGAAACGCTTACCTCTCCTTGGTTGACTCTCTAGAAAGTAAGCAAAACTTTTGGGTGGCTCGTCAACTTTCATTAGCTGGAAGAATCTGTCTCACTAAGTCTTATGACTTTGCCCACCTATACTATGCAAGTGACATATCTACCATCTAAAATCTACAATAGGCTTGATGCGAGTATTCGAAGATTCATATGTAATGAAAAAAATTATATATCTCTACTATCTTGGAGTAAGGTCACTAGTAGTAAAAATAATGGTGGGCTAGGTATAAAAGCATGAAGGAATGGAACAACACCCTCATCCTCAAGTCCTCTTGAGAGCTGTTAACTTGAAAAAACACCATGTCGTGCAAAGACTTTTTCTCCAAATACATTGGAATTATGGCTGCAAAACTAACTCGATGACTCCCATAGCAAGGAAAGTCTTCTATATGCTTAAATTAGCTAAAGAAAATTGGTTAAACGTGGAAATGAATATAACACTAATGGCTGGCTGGATAAGTGTCTCCCCCATAGCGGGCAACTTATTAATTTTGTCATCAAGGAGATTCTTCTTAACCTTTTAGATCTAAAAGTACATAGTATTCAGAATTTTGAAGGAGGTTGACATACAAATTTCTTAAATAATTTCTCCATGAGAACATTCTCAAGTGCCTAGACAACTTTACTCCCCTAACCCAAATATAGACAAAGACAAATTTTCTTGCACATAGTCTGAAGAAGGGTCTTTACCACTACGTCTGCTTATGCCGTTATCAGGAGAAACAAATGTATTTCTATTGCATATCCTTGGAAGAGCATACAGAACCTAAAGATCCCTCAACGAGTCAAGACCTTCCTATGGCTTATGAACCATAATGGCATGATGACCAACATAAGGGGAGTCAAGAGGTTTTTTCTTCTAATGATGACACATGTGGAAGGTGTGGAGTTGCTCCTAAAATAGTTCTTCACACTTTCATAGATTGTCTTTATAACATCCCAAAATTTTAAATAAAATAAGTTTATGGTCTTAATTACAAATCTTCAACTATAAAATTTAAAACCCGGACTTTACTGTAAGTTATCCCAAAGATTGAATCCTTTGTTGGCTAAATTAGACATTATTAAAATCCCATTGTTTTGATGATGACAAACATTTCTTTCTTGTGGTTTTAAATTGCAATTTGAGTGTTTCAGGGACAAGCATATAAGGTGGTGGATAGTGAAGACTTGGAAGATCAATTTGTTAAAATTACTTTATTTTCATGGTTGCAATCAATGTAAAAACTTATACAAGTTTATAATGTACACGTACTTAGATATCATATAAAATCAAGCATTTAGATCTTCCTATCCACTCAAAATGCTTAGATAGGTCATCCCCCAAGAGAGTATCACAACTGCACATTGATGCACACACTCAATAAATGAATACATTGAATCAGGGATGTTCTCGGTCGACAAAAACTTCGACCGAGACACTCTCGGTCGACAAACTCCTCAACTGAGAATAGACCCTCCTAGCCAATAGACTGAGTTAGAAAATTAGTTGGGAGTTGAGTTGAATGTTGCAATACACTTACTCCAGACTTACTCTCGATCGATCAAATTCCTCAACTGAGAGGCACTCGGTCGACAAACTTCTCGACTGAGAAAGTTTCTATCTGCACTTTTCAGGATTAATTAACTAGCCGTTACAAATGCAATTAGTGGACACTTAACGGCTAGTTGAGCACTAAGAACACCCTAGAAGGTGTAGAACGTCCCCAAGCATTATCAAACCACTCCTATAAATAGGACAGCCATAGGACACCTCAAAACACAACTTGCAACACAATTACACTTGGGATTCAATCCTTGTGAGAAAACAAGTTGAGCTACACTTGCAATCTATTTTTCTTGAGCTCTACATTAGTTTCCTATAGGCTGATATCTCCTATCCACTATACATACACATCCACCCAATTTGGTTAGGAGATCAAATGCTTGATATAGGATCAAAGCGATGTACTCAATTGGTAACGTTGTTTCCTTCTTCCAATCTTGTTCTTTCTATTGTATTTTGTTCTTCTTTGCTACTCCTAGGCTAGAGGCTGTGCAAAGGAGGTTGTTGGAGCTTCTTCGGTGGTGAAGGTATCTCGGAGGACTTAGGATTACTTCAAGAAGGCTGTCTCAACGGGAAGCTACTTCAAGAGGAAGACTACTTCAAGGGGGAGCTTGGAGATACTTCAAGGAAGGCTGCTTCAAGATTGGTGAGACTACTTCTAGGTGAAGGCTATCCTAAGGGTGAAGGTGTTTGTATCTTATGTAACATCCTTGCGGGGTAATAAAATACAAGTTCTTTCAAAATCCCAATTGGAAACAATTGGGTAGTGGACTGACTCCCTTAGTTTTTGCTAAGGGTGGAACCACTCTAAACGCCGTGTCTACTTCTCCAAATTTCAATTGTGGTTGCTTGGTTGAATTAATTTTAAAAATATATCATAAAACCCTATTCACCCACCCCTCTAGTGTTTTTCAATTGGTATCAGAGCAGGCTTCAAGGAGCTCTAATTGAGTCTTGAAGAAAATGGGTGATGGGGTACTAAACAACCTCAACTTGGAAGGAACACTCGTAGCTCGGCCTCCACCATTTAATGGCACCAACTACACCTATTGGAAGAGGAGGATGCAATTCTACTTTCAAGGGATAAGTTGGGACCTATGGAGAATGGTCTCAAATGCCTACACTCTTCCTCAAACAAAGTATGCTACATGGGATGCTAATACGGTAAAGTTAGCCCAATTAAATGCAAAAGTTATAAGTATCCTTTATAGTTCAGTTTCCGTAGGTGAGTTCAATAGAATTTCAAATTGTGAAACTGCATATGAAATATGTCATAGACTCTCTATTACTTATGAAGGAACTATTTAAGTTAAAAATTCCAAAATTGGTATGCTTAAACAAAAGTTTGAACAATTTCATATGGAACCATATGAGTCTATTAGTGAAATGTATGCAAAGTTTTCTTCTATTGTTAATGGGTTGAATGCATTAGGTAAAACCATTAGTGAAGAGGATCAAGTATCAAATATTCTTAGGTGCTTGCCTCCAAAGTACAAACCAAAGGTGATGGACATTGAAGAAGCAAAGGATCTTACTACATTAAGGATGGAACAACTCATTGGAAACTTGGAGGCTCATGAAGCCACCCTTGAAGAAGAAGAAATATTGGCAGCGGAACACAAAAAGGAGAAAAGAAAGGACATTACATTCAAATCATCAACCAAGAATAGTCATGACATAAGCGAAGAAGATAGTGAAGAAGAAACACTCATTGTAAATGGTAAGCAGTATAGAAGTTTTAAAACTAACAAAATTCCTAGTGTTTCTTCCTCCAGGTGCTTTGAATGTGGCAAAAAGGGACACTTAAAAGGTGATTGTCCCAAACTTAAGAAGGGGAAGAAATCATCTCACAAGAAGAAAGAAAGAGCATATAAAGCTGCATGGGATGATTCAAGTGATGATAGTGAAGATGGAAAAGAATAAGTAGAGTGTCTTATTGCTACAACAAATGAACAAGAAGAACATGTAAGTCTTTTCAATTTATCTAAAGAAGAGTTAGTTGCTATCATTGGTGAATTGCATGTTAAATATATTGATTGTAAAAAGAAACTAAATAAAGTTACTAGAACTAATGAGGATTTATATGATAAATTAAATAATATTTCTTTTGAAAAGGACAAAATTATTTATGAAAACCTTACCTTGAAATCATCTTTAAATGATTGCAATATGAAGTTGCTTACTTTAGAAACAAACTATGATCTTGTTTCTCAAGAAAAGGTTGAATTGATTCCAAAACTAAATAATTTTCAGACTCAACCTATCCTATGTACTCATCTAGATTATGATGCTATTGTTAAAGAAAGAGATACTTTATCATCTGATCTAGATCAAGAAAGGTTAGATATCAAAAAGAAAATGGATGAGATTGCCAAGTTACAAAGAGAAATTCATAGCTTGAGAAACACTGATGTTCTTGATAAGATTCTGAAAAATTCTTCTAGTTATAATGGAAAGAAAGGTTTAGAATATGTTCTAAAAGATAAATCATATCAACCTAAACCTAGAAGAACACAAGCACACAAGACCATGTGTGTACCCAAGAACAACTCAAAGAGAAATAAAATTGATTTCATTTGTTGTCATTACTACTTACATCTTGGACATTATTTGTTTTCTTGCCCATATAGGAAAAAGGATGTTGATCTAGTTTGGGTTCCCAAAACCTAGATATTTGAATATGATTAGTTGAGATTTTACCTAAAATGTTACTTTGATATTCAAATGTCTTATCTCAACTAAACTGAGCATTAACTTGCATAATTCTATAAAACTGATCTATGTTTTACTTGAAAACAACTACTGAAAATAGTACAGAAACAATCTCGATTGAGAAAGTTGTTGATCGAGACACTGTCTGTCGAGAAATAGTTCGACCGATAAGCCTGCAAAAACCTGATAAAACCTATAAAAACAACATAAAACTCGATCGAGAAAATCTTCGACCGAGATATATTCGTTCGAGACATAGTTCGACTGACTCAAGCCCTGTTGAACCTATTTGATTGATTCAATTTTCTATCAATATACCTAACTAAGATTATTAGTAGGATTAAAGGAAACCTTTTGAAGAAAAGAACTTTGAGACAAATTTTCCAAATCAAAACATATTGATAGTCTTGCATCATAAAATTCTGAGATAATGTATATGATGTTCTTACCCAAAATTACTGCAAATAATGTTTCTTACAAAGATTAATGATGTTGATTGAAAATCTATATTCTTACTACAATTGGACATGCTTTATGAGTCTTTACAACTATTACAAGCTCACATACTATCAAAAGTTTGATTAAATATGATCTTTCACATGGTTTGCCTAAAATATTCCTTGGTCAATTTTAAATTTATGAACCAATGTGCCTTAAGAAAACTTTATTGAAACCTATGAATTTGATTCAATTGGATTGAATAAATATTGCTCTTATCATCAAGATGATTATAGTAGTTCAGCTCATTGCATATATAGATGATGCTATAAAATTGAAAATGTCATTATTGCATTAAGGTAAATCTCTAAGGCACAAATGCATCTTGACATATTATGATTATCTTGTGCTTAGCTTATGGAGAAGGATATCATCTCTGTGATGCATGAATATCTTCACTATGGACTTCAAGTTTTATGTTTTGCATATAAAATCTTCTATGAAGAAAAAGGCAAGCAATATTATTTATCTTGCTTAGAACAAGAATATTAATGTTTTATCTAATTGTTTGTTCTAAGAGAAAAAATGTTACAAGTCATATGAATTTGCTTCAAGTCATTAAATACTATAAGAATAAAACCTACTTTTAAGGTACACATTTTTCTATACATAAAGGCTTAATATTCAATCAAATGTATTATTGTGAATGCTTAAATTGGAAATCTACAAAAATTGCCTCTCAGTCAAAATAAAAACCAACCGAGGGGCGCCCAAGTCGAAGTCAAGATCAACCTAAAATAAGCTTGACAACATGCTTAATTGTAAATCATTTCCTTGCACTCAATCTTAGTATATTGAAAACAAGATTTTAGTGCATAGCTCTCATAAAAGGTTAACTTATTATGATCTAATGCTTATTGACCTTAGAATCCTTAAATTATCTTGATTATAAGACTAAGGGGGAGCTCACAAACACTATCTTGACTATAAGATTAAGAAGGAGTTCGCAAAACTTTATAAATTTGAAACTAGTTATGACCTTAGTATTTTTAAAGTAATCTTGGTTATGAAAATAAAGGAGTCTACAATATTTATGAATATAATGTATATATTGTCTTTAATCAAATTCTCTAAACAAATTAGGGCTTAACATCCTGTGCATTTGGTTAGAGATACATTCGTTGATTCTACTATAAGCTTAAAAGAATCTCATATCATTTCAGGGCTTAACATCCCTTGTAAATGGTTGAGAAATTATTAAATATATTCATGAGCTTAAAGGATTCTCATGTCATTTTTAGGTCTTAACATCCCTTGTAAAATGGATGAGAAATCAATATATGTATCCATCATGAGCCTAAATGGATCTCATATCATTTTCAGGGCTTAACATCCCTTGTAAAATGGATGAGAAATCAACACACATATGCCATGAATATAAAAGGATCTCATATCATTTCAAGGCTTAACATCATTTGCAAATGATTGAGAAATAAATTGTGGCTAAATTTGACATAAAAATAAGTGGTTTGCATTGAGTATCAAATTATCAAATTAAGGGGGAGAAATAAAAGTCATAATTAATGTTTAGCTTGGTTATCTTTTTGAAATGACAAATGGGGAGAAATAATATAATATAAAATCAATAACACCAATAACATAAAGTAAAATGAGTTTCATAATCTCTCGGCTAGCACATACTTGCAAATAAAATAATGGCTGCAAAAGGTAAAATTTAGGTATGAAACTCATATGACTTATATTTTGAAAATGATTGTCATCTTCAAAAAGGGGGAGACTGTTGCCTAAATTGGACATTATTAAAATCCCTTTATTTTGATGATGACAAACATTTCTTTCTTGTGGTTTTAACTTGCTATTTGAGTGTTTCAGGGACAATCATATAAAGTGGTGGATAGCAAAGACTTGGAAGATCAATTTGCTAAAATTGCTTTATTTTCATGATTGTAATCAATGTAAAAAATTGTACAAGTTTATAATGTACAAGTACTTAGATATCATGTAAAATCAAGCATTTAGATCTTCCTATCCACTCACAACACTTAGATAGGTCATCCCCCAAGGGAGTATCACAACTTCACATTGATACACACACTCAGTAGATGAATACATTGAATCAGGGATGTTCTTGGTCGACAAAAACTTGGACTGAGACACTCTCGGTCGACAAACTCCTCGACCGAGAACAGACCCTCCTAGATGTTAGACTGAGTTAGAAAAGTAGTTAGGAGTTGAGTTGAACATTGCAATACACTTACTCCAGACTTACTCTCGGTTAAAAAATTCCTCGACCGAGAGGCACTCGATCGAAAAACTTCTAGACTGAGAAAGTTTCTATCTGCACTTTTCAAGATTAATTAACTAGCCATTACAAATGCAATTAGTGGACACTTAACGGCTAGTTGAGCACTAAGAACACCCTAGAAGGTGTCTAGAACGTCCCCAAGCATTAGAAAATCACTCCTATAAATAGGACAGCCATAGGACACCTCAAAACACAACTTGCATACACATTTACACTTGAGATTCAATCCTTGTGAGCAAACAAGTTGAGCCACACTTGCAGTCTATTTTTCTTGAGCTCTACATTAGTGTCCTATAGGCTGATATCTCCTATCCACTATACATCCACGTCCATCCACTATGGTTAGGAGATCAAACGCTTGATATAGGATCAAAGCACTGTACTCATTTGGTAACGTTGTTTCCGTCTTCCAATCTTGTTCTTTCTATTGTATTTTATTCTCCTTTGTTACTCCTAGGTTGGAGGCTGCGGAAAGGAGGTTAAGGTAGCTTGGCAAACTTAGGATTACTTCAAGAAGGCTGTCTCAATGGGAAGCTACTTCAAGAGGAAGGCTACTTCAAGGGGGAGCTTGGAGTTACTTCAAGGAAGGCTGCTTCAAGGTTGGTGAGACTACTTCTAGGTGAAGGCTATCGTAAGGGTGAAGGTATTTGTATCTTATGTAACATCCTTGCGAGGTAATAAAATACAAGTGATTTCAAAATCCCAATTGGAAAAAATTGGGTAGTGGACTCACTCCCTTAGTTTTTGCTAAGGGTGGAACTACTCTAAACGTTGTGTCTCCTTCTCCAAATTTCAATTGTGGTTTCTTGGTGGAATTAATTTTAAAAATATATCATAAAACCCTATTCACCCCCCTCTAGTGTTTTTCATCCTTTAGATGAGTTTTGGCATAGAAAGAAAATGAAATATGCTTCCTTTTATTTCTTTATGATTAAATGAGTCCAATATACATAAAAATAAAACTAACATTTATCCTCTCTCCTTCTCTCTCCTATTCTTGAAAATTGCTTAAATGAATTAAAAGAGAAAAGACTTAGAATTTGAAATATGCATATGGAGTAGAAACCTTGGGCAACAAGTTTCCCCTTTCTTTTTATGACTTTAATATAAGAGGAAAGTATATATAAATTCTCTTTTTCTCTCTCCTCCATAAAAATTTATCAAAAAGGGCATAAAATATATATCATATGAATTTCTTAGAGACAATTATTATTTATCTCAAATTTGCACCCAAAGGCTCACAAAAGGAAGTATTTGCCACTTATTTAATCAATTAAATGCACTAAATTTGAGTTTAATAACCTATATGGAAACTATGGATAAAATTTGTATGAAACCTGAATCTAACCATATAGGAAGAATCTAGACTCTTCAATTATCCTATGGTTCAAATTTTAAGTCACTAGGACTTTGTTTGACCCCCTAACTTAGTTAGATAAGAATCTATAAAAAATTAATTGAAAATATAGATTTTTCATTTACTTACTTAGGCTTTATGTTTTATCAACGTTTTATTACAATATGTTTTCCTGGCCTGGATCGAGAGTCCAATTCTAGATGGGCTCATCTGACACTTCACACACGTCTCTCCCACCTGGATCCCTATCTCGGTGGGACGCTAATACGGGTGCTTTTCCCCAACATTGTCTATGCTCTCTAGTAAACCCTTGAGAAAACTTACCTCTCCCTCACAATCCCCTCCTCATTCTGAACTGAATCGTCCCACATTTGTGGGGCTCTAGTGCACTAGACCTCTTAGACTCCTAGAGCTGTCGAGTTTATCCTCTATTTTAACTGTCAAGAAAAATCTCAGCTTCTACAGACCGTCACCTATATAAGGGACCTAAGGGAAACCTTCAACAATCACCCAAAAATCATAATCTACTGCTTTTCACCCCCATCATCCCCTAGCCCAACAACCCTACTCAGGTTGCCTTCGTCATCTACCTTGAGCTTGCCCCAAGGGTATTGCTGCCCACAAACTCAAGGAGAGCCACTAGACGATCCAAAGAGATCCTAGATCTCTTTCCCAATCTTCTTCTCTGACTATTTTGAGGTATTATGTGTTACCCCCATCTCACCCCCTTCCTATGTTTCTAAACCTTCAAGGCATTTATCCTTGTAATGTTTTCAACCACGTTGGTTCTCCCCTCATTGCCATTCTTTGACGACCCACTGTTGTTGCTTTTAATTGGGGTTTTTAAACCACTTTGGCATTTTCGGTGGCCTAGTTCCTATCCTCACCATGGTGGATGGTGGTTCTGGTGCCCCAAACCACATAACAACCTATCCTTGGGCTTGCTGACTTCTGAACAAGGTAAGGGACTCGACTATGTTGTCAATTTACAAGTAGGATGAAGGTATCAATCTTTGGTTTAAAGGTTTCCTATTGTGTTCTTTGGGTTCCAGTTCCATCGCCGAGGAGACAAAGATCCCAGGAACCAGTTTGACGTTTATGCCCTTGGATTCTCAACGAAGTTCATTTTAAACCCATGGGTAAACATGTATTTTTTAAGTCTGGGTGACTCATTGTTTGCGTGTTTTGGTTGTGTGAATACGCCTCTAAAATGACAATCTGTGGTTGGTCTAGCTTGGCGATGTGCTCAGTGAGTAATATTTCTTTTTGGATTTTATCAATCGATTTCTCTAGTTATGATTGAACTAGCTTTGAAAATTCACAACATCTTAACCATTTATCAGAAAAATACGTATAAATAGTCATTGGAAAGGATTTTCAAAGAGAAACCTGATTTTTTTGGCTTTTGCAACCTAATTTCATCATCTTTGACCATGTTTTACTAAAAAGAACCAAATTAGGGTTTAGGAGTATTAAGGCGATAATTAATATAAATCTTGTAAGTTTAGGAACTTAGGATTTGACCAAGATCAAAAGGACTAATCTAGGATTTTCTTTGCTCAAATTTAGGTAATGGGTCCATGCACTTTGAGCATTAAATAATGGCTTTTCAACTGCTTTAAGATTATTATATCATGATGTTCAAGTTAAATCATATGATAGCTATGTATTCAATTTTCAGAAATTCTTGATTTAATGTTCCCCAACAATTATTATATGATGTCTAAGCTTTTAAGTTCTATTTCAAGAAACCATGTCATGTTCATGTGAAACCAAAGTAAAGAGTAACTATTCCAAGTTAATAATGAATCATGTAATTATTTGTATTATTTTGTCCTCGCTATGTTAATGTTGAACCCTCGAGACTTATGAGTTGAAATGGAACATAGTGGCACTTACGTGCAAATTATGAGTTCAAATGGAACATAGTGGAACATATATGCAAATCATTCGATCAAGTGGAGCACTACTAATGGTACTTATGTGCAAATCACGAGCTCAATTGGATCATAGTTATGGCACTTTGGTGCAAATCATGAGTTCAAGTGGAACATCAGTTGAGCCTATGGGCCTTATGAGCACAATTGGTGCATAAGAGCAGGGGACATTATAATCAATAACTAAGAACATATTATGTGAATCTAAGATTTATTTTTCAATTAATTTCATGTTTTTTATTGCAAAGTTATTAAGTTATTATAAGAATACTCAATGTGGCTTACTCTAACGTGTTTTCCTTTTTGAATGCATGGATGGGGACGCGATGTCCGTAGAAGGAAATAATAAGAGAACTTAAACAAGGAACATAACCTCAAGGACAAATTAAGAGTTTACCCTGGTGGGGTTCCATCTACACCTTAGAAGATCTAGTATCAAGTTTCCAAAGAGGATTTATGCTCTATATTTGGCTTACCTATCATGTATTAGAATTTAGTTCAAGGATGAGATAGTTTATGTTATTAGTTTTCTCTTTCAGAGAACAATGTATGAATCTATATTTCCAAGTAACATTTGGTATTTTGTTTATCTTATTTCTATGCATATCATGTTTTGTAATGTTCCTCCAAGCCAAGTGACATATGTTATGGACAACATATGGTTTTCTTTTATTGTCATGTATGTACTTGGAGGGGCATTACAGTCTCAAGGCCAAAGTCATATGGAGTAGCCTGAATGTATGGAATAATGTCAACAATTTCTTTCTTAATGATACACAAAGCTGGATAGCATATTGGCTCAATTATGACAACACCATTCTCACTGCAATGACATGCTAGAGTATTTGTAATTTGAGGAAAAAAGAAGTTATTGAGGGACAACAATGCCCCATAAATCACCAAGTCATGTACGTTCAGACTCAAGTTTCAAAGTTTCACAAAGCATGGTCAGTCATTACTACAGCTAACACACATAAGTCAATGTCCATTTCTCTTGGCAATACCTAGTTGGATCCAGAAGCTATAATGGTAATTGTTAATGTGGCTTACAAGAAGGGACATGCTGCTACTGTTGTTGCAATTGGGAAAAGTGAAGAAGGTGATATTAGATCCAAACATACTGTTGTACAAATGGTTCACTCCGTTCTTGAAGCTAGGGCTTTTGATGTTATCAATGCTCTCTCCTACAGTTGGTGCAAGGGGTTTAGAAATGTTGTGGTATTTACAGATAGCTCCAATTTTTTTAGTTGGGATAACTTTAGAACTAAGGATTGGCCTACTTTGTCAAGGTGGAGACATGAGCTTCTGAAGAATGAATCTTTAAACTATAATTAGAGAGTCTGCTGGATCAGTAGGGAGGCTATAGATGATGCTGACACACTAGCAAAAGATTTCCTCAAAAATTTCACTTTGGCCTTCTCTAATAGGTCACATTAATGTATAAGAAGGTCCACTTCACCATCCAATTGCTATAATTCTATCCACAATCATATAGCTTCCATGAATGTAATCACCTACACTTGTAAACCCCAACTGTGTTTGCTTGCATAGATAGGGCAAGATGAATAAATGGCTTCTTGATTCTTCGTAAAAAAAAATAATGGAAGTGGTTTCATGCAAGAATGAAGGAAAATCATTCATGTGGTGATAATTCTAACAAGAATCTAATATCAAGAAATTGTTTATAAATATTTATTTGATAAATAAATATGTAAGGAGCACCTTTTAACCCCAAACCAATGAAATCACCAAACAAATAGTCTCAAAAAAATAAATTAATCCTATATTTGTATTCTTAATATTTAAGTTACCTTATGGCTAAGTTTTACAATAATTGAATCATAATTGATGCCTAAATTTCATTAAGGAGAGAAAACACAAGTTAAAATCTAAAATATCAGTAATACATTGAATGACCTCAAAACGGAAATTTAATGGAAAATTTAGATTTTACATGTGTTTATTAGTCTAGATGTAAAATTTCACTTTCATTTGCCTTTTTTGAGCCCTCAAACACTTGGGGAGAGAAAATATATAAAATAACCCTTAATATGGTAGTTAAATGATTTAATGCAGTCAATTTTGTATATATTATGTTTTTATAAATGTAACACATTTTTTTTCAATTCTCCTATGTTGGTTTCACCCAATGAATGAATTCTCTTTCCACCATAAGTTTTTTTCTGGATCCATATAGATCCTAGGGTCACAACTTTATCTCCCTCACATGTGACTTTCATTTTTCCGTAATAGTACCTAATTTATTCTCCTTTTTATTTCTACCTCTCTCTTACAATTTCCTTGCTTTCTTCCTTATTTCCATTAAGATTCTTCTCTTCTTTCCAAACCTAGGGACCCTCAATTATATAGGGTTTGGCCCCACTCCTTACAAAAATGGTATAGTCTTGCCTAGAAAGGACCACGAGTCCAAGTGAAGTCTGAGTTGGTAGTACATAGGTCAATGAGAAGATGTTCTTGAATGAATGACTCAAATCTAATATCATCCTAATGGTTTAGATATGGAATAGTAGAGTGGGGAGTATGTCTTTCTTGAGTGTTTCTGGTGAGGTTGAAGTCATCACCTATCATCCATGGTTGTATTGCATGTGTCTTGGCCAGGTAAATAGTCCTTCTATGAAAAGATTCTTTTTTGTGTCCTGACTCACCATATAGTCATGTGAATACCCAAACTAGATTGTCATCTATATTTGTGAATTTAACAATGATGATGTATGTGTCAATGTAGTGTCTGGTACACCTGAGAGTTTGTGGGTCCCGCCCAACCGCCACACCTCCACTATGCTCTAGAAGTGGTGCTTTTATCCATTATGTCATGTATTTGCCTCCCATAGTGCGTAATTGAAAGGAAAATGAGGTGTGCCTTAAATTCTTGTAGTGTGATGAGGATGATTTTATTTCCTATGATGAAATTCCTAATATGTCTATAAATGGTTGTGTGAGACACACCACATACATTCCATGTAGCTATAATAATTAATTACATATGATAAAACTCAAAAATAAATCGAACTAAAGAAAGATTTCAAAGGGTTAAATCCAATATATGCTCTAGAAAAATCATAAATGGATGTCAGTTGTTACATACTAGACCCCTCTTCAATTCTATGAGTGTATGTTGGTCTCCAAAAGTGTGTCAAAATGAATACCAAATTATTTAACAATCAAAGAAAACTCTAATGCATTTTCCCAAGATAGAATATTGTCTATACTATCCATGTCTAAATGTGAATAATAAAAATCACTCTGATCATGAATAAAGCCCATAATCCTTCTTCATCTGCAACAAAGAAATTTCTCTTCTTCTATCCCTATAGCTTATTCTCAATGCTACAATTTTGTGTATTTGTGTTGTCTATATCTTGCCCATATTTGGTACTTGTGGGATTTACTTATTATTGTTGAGTTCCTCAATGATTTTAGACTTGAGTATCTCAACCATGTCTAGGAATTCTTTGCTTTGAGGTGAAATTTTGGATGTTGGGATGAAATAATTATGGTTATTATCAGTTTCTTGTCTGGATAGATTCGAGTGAAACAAGTTGTTGTTATGTGTCCCCTTTCTTTCTAAGAACTCATACATTGAGATCTAGAGAGACTAACTCCATGGGACATGAGAAAGTTTCATCTCTTTGAGTCTTGCATGCAGACACTCTTCAACACATTATCAATGTATGAACTATGGATTAGTCCAAGAAGCCTTCTACATATATCTATATAGATCTAGATTCCTAAGATATAGTATGCACCACCTAGGTCCTTCATACAGAAGGTATTTTCCAACTAGGTTTTTACCATTTGTAGGGTAGGGATGTCCTTAGTCATCATTAGTATGTCATCCACAAACATTATGAGGAATAAAATTATGCTCCCACTAACCTATTGTAAACACAAAGTGTATATTTTGAATAAAGTCAAACTCTTTGACTATCTCATCAAATAAAAGATTCCAGTTATGAGATGATTGATCCAATTCATAGATTGACCTTTGCAGCTTACAAACTTTGTTGTCTTCATTTGGAAGTATAAAACCTTCAACTCATGTACACATCCTCAAGAATATTCTTCCTAACAAAAGCGGTTTTAACACCCATTTGTCAAATCTCAGTCACAATAGGATGCAATAGCAAGCATGATCCTAATAGATTTAACCATGGCAACTGGTGACATAGTTTCATCATAGAGAACACCTTGGACTTTTTAATAACCTTTTGCAACCAGTTGACATTTATAGATTTGTACATTACCTATCCATGTTGTTCTTGTTCTTGAATACCCATTTGTACCATATGGGTTTTAACCCTTCAGGTGGATCCACCAAGTTCCATACCTTGTTGGTGTGCATGTAGTCCATCTCAGATCTCATTGCTACAAGCCATTTGTCAAAATTTGGTCCCTCAAGAGCTTCTAAGTAGGTCATTGGCTCATCATCATATATGACCAACTCATCACTTTGTTGAGTCACAAGATATCCAAACCTCTCTAGCTCAAGGCATGACCTACTAGGTCTTTGAGTTTCATGTGCTAGAAGAGGAACTTGAGCTTCGCAACTGCTTGCAATTCTTCTTTTTCCTTTGCTACCTCCATAGGTTCAATGTTTTCGTGTTGGTCTCTAACTTCTTTTAGTACTACTTTCCTCTCACTGGTTCCTCTGAAAATGAATTCCTTTCCAAGGAATACAACAGTCCTAGAAACAAACACTTTGTCATCATACAGAATTAGAAGTAATATCCCTTGGTTTCCTTAGGATATCCAACAAAATAAAGTTAATTTGATTTGGGTTCAAGATTTCCTAGAAATTATTTCCTAACATAAGCTTCACATCTCCAAATCTCCATAAAAGACATATTGGGAAATTTCCTAGTCCATATCTTATATGGTGTCTTTTGAACTGATTTAGAAGGTACACGACTAACTATAAATGTTGCATTTCTAAAGCATATCCAAAAAAAGGAAGTTGAAAGATAAAAAAAACTCATAATTGAATGTACCATGTCCAATAGGATGTGATTCCTTCTTTCCAATACACCATCATGTTGTGGTGTTCCTAGTGGAGTCCATTGTGATACAATATCATAATCTCCCAAAAGGTCCTCAACCTCTTAGCTTAAGTTTTTCTTCACCTCAATCAGATCAAAGTTCTTCAATACTTTTACCAAGTTGGTTTTATACTTTATCCATTAAATCCTTGAACCTTTCAATGGATTCTGACTTGTGTTTCATTTATTACACATAGCTAGATCTATAGAGGTCATCAGTATATGCGACAAAGTATTAATAGACACCTCTAGCATTTATGCTAAAAGGTTAACATAAATAAGTATGTATGTGTCCTAACAGGTCACTTGCTCTCTCATTGTAACCAATAAATGTACTTTTGTCATCTTGCCCAATAAACATAACTCGCATGTTTCTATTGATTCAAAGTCAAAAAATCTAGATAACCATCTTCATAAAGTCTAGAAATGAGTTCCTAGTTTATATGTCCCAGAGAACAATGCCAAAGGTATGTTCTACTTGAGTCATCAAGTTTGAGCCTTTTGGTATTTATGTTATATACATTTATCTCAAGATCTAATGAAAAAAGATCATAAGAGATATGGGCATTGCCATAAAAGATCCCATATTTAGAAATAGAACATCAACCATTCTTTATATGAAATTTAAATCCATTCTTATCCAAACAAGATATAAAAATGATGTTTGTATTAGTGGTTGGTATATAATAACAATTCTCTAACTTTATTACAAGCCCACTGGGAATAGATAAATGATATGTACTTAGTACAGTGGTAACAACTCTTGCCCCATTGGCTTTAAGAAGTTCCACCTCTCACTTCTTTAAGGATTTTCTTCTTTTTGGATCTTACATATTTGAGCATATGTGAGATCCACATCCAATATCCAATTCCCATGATGAAGAAGCAGACAAATTTATCTCAGTGACACATATTCCTGAAGTGGAGATCTCTATTTCCTAATTATACTTCCGAAGTTCCTCTAAGTAAAGAGGGAAGTTCCTTTTCCAGTGTCTAGCCTAGTGATAGTGGTGACAATGGCCTTCCTTACTCACCCCTCCCTTCATATTAAGTGCAAAAGACTTAGGTTTTTGGCTAGCCTTAGAACCTTTCTTGGCTTTGCCTTTTCCCTTGAACTTCCCCTTTCCCTTGATGACCATTAAGATAGATTTGGGTTTGTCCTTCTTCATTTGTGCTTTGACAGTTCTCAACATTCCAAGCAATTTAGACAACAGTTCAAAAAAATTGTCATGTTATAATTCATGACAAATTGGCTATACGATTCAGGAAACGGTTGTAGAATCACATTGATGGCCAACTCTTGGCCTAAAGTAAATCCCAATATATCTAGGCTTTCCATGTACCCAATTAATTTGAGCACATGGGGACCTACTAGATCTCCATCTACCATATTTCACTTAAACAACGCCTTGGAGACATCATACCTCTCTTGCCTTTCTTTTTCTTGGTACATGTTTCTAAGATGTGCTACCATATCAAGAACACCCATGTTCTCATGTTGCTTATGAACCTCATAGTTCAAGGAACATAACATGAGTCATTTCATGTCTATGGTGTCATCATAATGCTTACTATAAGCAACCCTTTTAGCCCTATGCACATTCAGAGCGGGTTCCTCTTGCAGCACCCCACTTTTGCCATACATTTTGAGCAGAAGCATTTCACTATTGAAGGCAGGTGTCAAATCACAATACTCATTGAAAATAACTAAATAAATCATCATACATTGTATTAAAAAGATTCATACATTGTTCAAAGGCAATCTAGTACAGTTAAGTTCTTGACATAAAATTAAATACAAAAAACATGATTAAACATTATTTAAGACATACATGAAATTATCTATCAACATTAGGATCTTCTATTATACATGGCACCCCACCGAACATGTTTTTTGGAAACCTTGACCTATTCCTTAAGCTTAGATTCATATGGCTCTATCCTTGAAGTTTCCCTATACATGCGGGCATCACGCCGCCAACCATGCATGAAATAAAAACACATTAGAGTAAGTGGCATTGAGTATTCTTATAATAAGAAAATAACTTGTCAATAAGAGAAAATATGAATGGAATTGAACTGTAGATTTGGTTCACATAATTTAATCATGGTGGTTGATTTTAGTGTCCTCTACTCTTTTGCACCAATTGTGCTCATAAGGCCCATAGGCTCATCTGATGTTTCAATTGAACTCATGATTTGCACCTGAGTGTCATTATTAATGCTCCAATTGGGCTCATGATTTGCACCTGAGTACCATTAGTTATGCTCCAATTGAGCTTGTGATTTGCACATAAGTGCTTCTATGTTCCATTTGAACGCATAAGGCCCAAGCTCTCAACATTAATATGGCGAGGAAAAAATAAGACAACCAAGTACATGATTAATCAATAACTTGACAATTATTTACTTTGATTGAATTTCATATGATCAATGCATGAATCTTGAAATATAACTTGAAATCATAAGAATCATACAATAGCATTGATGCAAAAAAGATTCAAATTGAAGTACATGGCTATGCATATAGTTTAACATGATCATCATAATAATCATAAGTCAACGAAGACCAATACTAAATACTCAAAGTTCATTGACCCACTTAGTTAAGCTTGAAGCCACTCCTAACATTTCTCCTTGAGGTTAATGAAAGCTTAGATCTCACAAAATTAATATATCATTCAACAAATTTCCTCTTACTTACCCTAATCTTAGGTCATTTATGAAATCATGGCTTGATCTAATCATTTGTGGTTCAAAATTATTTAAACTTGTTCCTTATTCAAATTCATTTCCAGAGACTATTTTTTCATAATTTTTTGATATTTTATGCCTTAGCTATGATATTGTGAAGTACATGTCAATAGAAAATCACCGAAAATTCATGTAGGCAAAATTTATCCAAACTGGTATTGCATCTAGCATCATGCCCACTCTGATGTGGCCCAACCAGAGTTGTCCATCTATGAAGGGCCCGTTCAAGTGGAATTTTTGGTAGTAGGCTAGAAATAAAAAAAAAACCGATCTTACCCTTATAGGTGCGTGAAGGAAACCAAGCAAATGATGGACTGTCTTATAATTGGATTGCCCAACATCATCATCAACCTTGCGCCAAACATGAAGCATGAAAGCCCAAACTTTAGGGCAAAAATCACAATGACATGATACACTCTAGGCGGAGATTGTCCCAAAAAAAAGTGGCATCACCCTACACGATATGTTGCATCTCAACGAGACCTTAGAGCAGTTGGGGGATGGCCATAGGCCCAAATTCCAAGCTGTTGGTCAACAAGACAAAAAAACTAGTTAAAAAAGGAGCGTAAGAGCAATTACCAATCAAAATGGAGGCTCAATTGGATTGAAACTTCTCTAGGAGTTGATTCATAGCCTTCAACGCAAACTCGATGATCACTAGCATGCAGTATGCTATAAAAGAGATCTGAGCCAATATGTTGATCAGAATCACGAGACAGGCAGATCAGTGGAACAACTTGAGTGGAAAACATGATCAACATGGGACACAGTTTGTTTTTTGTGGGTTCCTATGGTGGTAAAAACATGGGTACTAATAGGCATGAAATCCTATAGAGTTATGGAGATCCACCAAAGTATGGGGATAATGGAACTAGGAATCCTAGATGGTTGGGGATCTAGGGTTGTCAATGCCTCATCAGAAATAGCCCCCCTCTAAGTTCTCCTTGCAATGAAGAAGGCAAAATGAGAGTCTGTTGGTTTTGGGTTTTGTACAGAGATCGATCAGGGATGAGAAGGAAGCAACAAATAAGAAGACAGTGGATTCCTACTGGCCCTAGAGGTGGGGTAGGAGATAAATGTCTATGGGATTGAAGAGTCCCACTCAACTCCGTACTCTGGTCTGCATGTGGCTAACAAATATAAGTGAGATTATTTCACGTGACATGTTAATAAATGGGACCATATGTTATATCAATGTATGATGCAAATATTTGATTAATTATTAGTCAAACCTATACTACTAATTGATATGGAGGGTCTAATAAAATCCTAAGGACTTCAAGTTTGAACCATAGGTCAATCAAGGAGTCTGAATAACCCTATCCATTTAGATTTTGGTTTTGATTACCATTTGTCCATCAAACTCACATAAGTCATTATCTTAATCATCATCAACTAAGCCTCAATCCCAACTATGGCGGGGTTGGCCACATGGATCCTTCTTTTCCATTTAGCTCTATCATGGGTCATATTCTGGTTGAGATGTAGAGATTCAAAATCTCTTTTTATAAGCTCTTCCCATGTTAATTTAGGCCTTCCTCTTCTTCTATTAATTGTGCTTGCCTCAATACTATTGCTTCGTATAGGCACATTAGTCGGTCTGTGTTGCACATGTCTATACCATCTGAGTCGGCCCTCGCACAACTTGTTCCCAATGCTTGCCACCCCCACTTTATTCCTGATATAGTCATTTCTCAAGCGATATTTTCTTGTCTTCCCACACATCCATCTCAACATACGCATTTCAGCCATGTTCATCTTGTTGATTCCTTATTTCTTTAATCTTAATATATAATTAAAATATGAGATAAAGTGAAATATCTTTTTCCATAGAGAGTTAGGTTTTGAGTCAAATTTCAAATGTGGATTAATTATCCACCCAAAGGTAAAATTATCATATTTTATGTCTCTTGGAGAAATTATCCTTAGAGGAGAGAGAGAAAGAGAGAATAATGCTATTTATCTCTTTATATATATTGAATTCGTTTAATTATAAAGAAAAGAGGGAACATATTTCATTTTCTCTCTCTTTATATTATATTTCAGAGAGAGTATATAATATTTGGGGTAACTTACATCAATGTTTATATTTTGAAATCAATAGTTGAAATATGCAATTAGGACCCTAAACTTATTTTGTTAAAAATTAGGATGTTATAGTTCCACCCATCGTAAATAAATTTCTTCCTCAAAATTTTCTTTTAAGTTACTACCCACCTTAGGATTTTACATATTCTATATATACTAAATCTCTAAAAAAATCTTAAAGTCTCATTAGCATACTTAAGATACAAGCTACTCATGGTTAACACAATTACATGAGAGCTTGATTAACTTGACATGATTTCATATTAGATTGGATTTTTAGTTGAGTTGATATAGTCACTCTCCTGAATACACTCAAAATGCTCATAAGACCGGTTAAGGCTCACATAAGGGTAGTTAAGGCTCACATAAGGCCATTTAAGGCTCACACAAGGCCAATTAAAGGTTCACACAAGACTATCAGATAGCTCATAAGACTGATTAAGGCTCACATAAAATGATTTAGAGGACTATATCAACATAATATGATTTCTTATACTTAAACATAGTTATCTTGATAATATGATTAATTAGCATGACCATTATTCATAGTGTTCCAATTGAAAGCATAACCATCAAAGCAGTAGAGACATCAATTCACAACATGTGTATGATTTTCATTAGCATAAGTTGAGCGATAGCATAACTACACTTTATTTGAGTAATCATAAATACATAAGCAAATATTGTACACCCGCAACCCTAAAATTATACTTGTTGTGCATGATCCACTCACTTATCTATGTCAAATTATCTACCTTTTGTAATCATTTTTGATCTTATTATGTATATGATTAGCTTTTAGGTGACTATGTGCGTCAAACTTTTAATGCCAACTCTCATTTTATTTTTCGACTTTGGATACATGTCGGATGGTCATATATCTAGAAGTGACATTTCTTATCACACTTATTTTAGCATATCCCTCGTGCACATGTGACAACACCCAAATTTATGCAATATTACTATGCATTTTACCTTATATTTTGTACCTTTATTAGCCATGATGTGCCTTGGGTTTTCTAATTCTTAGTCTTTTTGTAATTTACCTTTTTCTAATTTAATTATTTAATTAATATATTTTCTAACTTGCATGTAAAGTAAATAAATTAATAATTTTATATTGTTTGGAAAATATGAATACTCATTCATATGTTTGAAAAGGCGTCAAGACAACTCATTAAGTAGTTTTCTTAATAAGCGTTCACAATGCAAATTTAGAGAAAAGCAACATTGTACTTTATGTCCAAATTTAGAAAAATAGACGGTTTTAAAGTTCACAAACTTACTGTTTTGACAGGGCACTTTGATCAAGGAAAAGGCAACGACAAATATCCAATATTATTGATATGTCTTTCTAATTCAGGATACATGTGTGGACTTTTTTATTTATATTTAATATCATGCCTCGAAAGCAATGGAAAGGTAGTGAAATAAATTTTCTAAATTGATCAAACCAGTACGTTCCAACATTTTTAATCCATCAATCCTAGAAGCAATTGAAATTGTATCGTTGCATAATGCTAACAAAACACTGTCGACCCCTTTTATTAACGCAAGTACATAAAAGAATCCTTATCTATTTTATATTGGAAAGCTGCACAACACATGTCAACTAAATAAGATGCCCATCGTGCTCTTTTATTAATGCAAGGTCGTCGATACAGAGGCTTAGTTTTCTATTTTTGCACTAGTAATTCACGACAATGCTTCTAAATTGGAAGGTTGGAAGGCACATTACTAATAATACTGTCAACCAGCGACTCTATGCCTTATATAGACGCTCGACATGGATGTGTATTCAAATCCAGCAGCTGGTCGACAATCACATACGCATGCCAAATTAAACCATCCATGTTGCCTTGGTCTATGGAGGGCTCGACAGTCGAAAACTACTTGACTGGCCAAATCATCGATCGACGAACGGGCAAGCAATGCGGAAGACAATTTAATAGCAGCAACACCGTCATCGGCATAACCTAGCCATTGACCTGCTCTATTTAAGGCCTATTGAGTAGCACATATTGACCACGCCGCTCCATCAGTAAAATACGGTATGGGTCCCAGTGCATTAATTGCTTGACTTTACAACTTGCCACAAGTATTAACCTAAAGCTCCCATCTATTTATATAAATACCAAACAGTTGCCACTGGATAAAGATATCTCAGATTTTGGGGACAGAGTCGAAAGACTACAGCCGAGATCAAAGTCAAGTCTAGATACCATCGACCTCTAGACTTGGAAACCATTCATTCCTTCTCTTTTCTCTTCTTACCATGAGTGGTTCAAGTAGTAATCTATCTCCTTGTGTCATGAGTGACTAAACTCTATAACTTGGATTGGGAGTAGCGGTCAGGTCCTCCCAACCATGTGATCTTTCTTTCTTCTGTCTATTATAAATATTCTTACAGTTTTGTTTCTATACTCTTGTTTAATGTGTCACATGTTGATTAACTACCTTCTTGTGACGTTTGATATGAATTTATTTGAAAGCATATTTTCAGTTAGATCAGGAGTATAGATTAGTAACAAGACACAAGAGTGAGGAGTTACTATAACAAAAGTCATACGGTTATACTTGATCTTTTGGTTATCATCTCAAGAGAGAGACACCTTTAGATAGAAATCTACCCATATCTCGAGAGAAGTAAGGAATGGATATCTTTTATGACTATTTGCAAAATATGTTAAGAATATATAATAAATTGGAACAGACGGTTTTATATGTTTGAGACTGGTTTGATTAGTGAAACCCAAACTAAATTTCCTTTTCATCGTTTTACAATTATCTTCATTTCTTTTTTATCTTTCAACTTAGATTTACTGCTTAATTAGATTAATTTGTTCCTTAACAAGAACACCAAATTTATCTATTTGATTTGACTAAATTAAGTCAATATCTCCCATTCTTATTATGTTGTTCTCCTGGTCGATGTGTTTGACCTCACACTACTGCAATAAACTCCGTATTCAATTGCAGACGACTCTTAAGGTCAAGCATAAATTTGAAGTCTGATATATTTGATTGGACAATCATATTTACACTTTTGACCCAAGAAAAAGAGAAATCAACCTTTGACACACGTCTCTTAGTGCACGTCCTATACCACATGCATTTAAAAAGGATAGACAAGCACATTTACATATAACATCCTCTCTAAAACCCCATAAGTTTGTGTCCCATACCACAAACATGTTGGAAGAGAGATAGCATGCTATAATTCTAGAGTTAACATATAATTCCAAAACATCTAGGCAGGTAACCCTAATCCTCATATAAACTTACATCTCCTAACTAGATCTCTACTTTGATTTCTAATATATTTCACTTACTTCTTCTATACCTAGGGCTAGAACATGTAAATATGATTTTTTCCTGGTGGTCATTTACTTATTTACTCTGATACCATTAATGTAACATCCCACTTTTTGTATACATTCAATCACTGAGCGAAATCATTTCACTTTTGAAGGGGGATGTCACATCATGATATTCATCACAAATAATAAACAAATCACCATGCATTGTTTTAAAAACATTCGGACGTTGTTCTAAGGAAATCTGCTACAATTGAGTTCTTGAATTGAAATTAACTAAACCAAATGTCATTAGACATTATTTAATACATGCTTGAAATTATCTATGAATGATCTTCTATTATAGATGGCACCCTGCCAAGCAAATCTTTTGAGACCTTGATCTATTCCTTAAGCTGATCTTCATATGTCTCTATCTTTAAAGTTTCTCTATAGCTACGGGTATCACGCCCCCAACCATGATTGCAATAAAAACCATGTTAGAGTAAGCAAAACTAATTATTATTATAACAAGATAATAACATGGTAATAAGGGAAAACATGAATATTTGAACAATATATTTGAATTCACAGTGGTTGATTATAGTGTCCTCTACTCTTATACACCAATTGTGCTCATAAGTCCCATAGGCTCATCTAATGTTCTAGTTGAACTTATGATTTGCACCTGAGTACCTAATTCTCCAATTGAGCTAGTGATTTGAACATAAGTGCCTCTATGTTCCATTTGAATTCATCAGGCACGATGGATCAACATTAACATGATGAGGAAAAAAATAAGACAACCAAGTACATTATTAATCATTAACTTGACAATTCTTTACTTTAACTGAATTTCATGTGATCATGACATGAATCTTGAAATAGATTATAAGATTCCTATTATAACATTGGCGCAAGAAATATTCAAATTGAAGTACATGGATATGCATTTAATTTAACTTGATCATCATAATAATCATAAGGCGATGAAATCCAATACTAAATACTCAATGTGTAGTGCTAATTAATACTAATCTAACGCCAAATATATGCATATGGCTTGTGGCGACGACAGATGGTGGCACGATAATGGTGTTCTTGGAGGCAGTCCTCCCTCTCCATCTCAGAGGAGCGACTTTTCCTCTGCTGGAACTCTTTCTTCTTAATCCTCTCTTGACCTTAATGCAAAACTCGTTTGTTCTACTACCAAATCATGGGTAGATATGATGAAACCAAGGTCTTATGAAACTTCAATGGAGAAGATGGAAATCGAGATTAAAGGCCAGAAGCTCATCTATCTGGAGGAGGCGATTAGAAATGCGGAGAGATGGAAAAACTACCTCGCAAGCTACATTGTCGGGTTCAAACCTTATCTTCCGACTCTTGAGAAGTACCTATCACAGATTTGGATTCTAAAGGGAACGATTGAGGTCATGAACCATGGGCAGGGCTTCTTCTTGATCAAGTTCTCTGATGAGTTGGATCTGGATAACGTACTCGATGGCGGGTTGTATTTTGTCAGAAACAAGCCAATGGTTCTGATGAAGTGGAAACTAGGGGATGCTCTGCGAAGGTTCAAACTCACTGACATGCCTATCTAGATCCGTGTACATAACCTCCCGCTTGAGCTCTGGGACATGAAGATGTTCTCGAGGATAAGATCTTTCCTTGGTAATCCGCTGCGAGTTGACAAAGCAACTTTTGAGTTGAGAAACTTGGAGTTTGCAAGGCTACAGATCCTAATGGCGGCAGATTCAGTCTTCCCAAGTGAGCTCAAATTGGAGAGTGACAAAGGTCTTTCTCATGTTATCAATTTTGATTACGAATGGCGGCCAAACGTCTGTTCTGTGTGCAAGTTGTTTAGACACAATGACTGTATTGGGAGTGCTCCTGATCAAAGGAAGAAGATGGTGTGGGTACAAAAGAATTCACATTTTGATGCCATGAAGGTGGTTGAGTTTAGTCCTGTGACATAGACTATCTTGAATAATCTGTCTACACCTATTGATGATGAGCATGTTGTGCAAGCTATTTCGAGTTTGCCTATTACAAAGTCAGTTCCTATTAAAACACAATGAATCAAGTTTCAAGCCCTATTGCTGATGGTAGAACCCCTGTGGTTGTTGCTGGAGAGGAGAAGGAGTTCCATGTCCGTAATGACTCGTTCGAAGATACCTTACTGAACTCAAATTTAGATTCTTCTAAGGCTCACAATATTGTTATAGGGACTGTTGTTGATCTGTCTACTCCACCTTTGGTTGAACAGGTGAACGAAGATGATGGTAATGAGGTTCAAAAAGGTTATAGAAGAAAGAAAGGGAAAGGAAAGGGTGGGAAACCTCCATCTATTAGTAAGGAGCTTATTCTGAATACCCATGACGCCTTATCCAACCTGAAGATGGATGGCAAGGATGATGGCAGTTTAGAGTTGTCCCAAACCAGTGAGGTACTGGTCTCAAAGGTTTCCAATGGATATCTCCATCAATATCTTCTTGTGGAATGTCAGAGGCTTGAATCTAAAAGCCTTAGCAGTCCAGAATAAAATTAAGGAGTTCAAGACGAACATCATCATTCTTAGTGAAACTAAAGTTTGAGAATCTAAGATGTGCAAGCTTATGACTAAGTATTTTCCTGAGTATAGGTGGATTTCCAATCACAGCTCCCATGTACTGGGGAGGGTCGTTGTCCTGTGGAAGGATGCTAGTTTTGTGAATAAAATCTGTGAAACTGACCAGTCTATTCATTTGAAAGTTTCTTGTGCTAACAAAGAGTTCTTCGTCACTGTTGTATACGTGCATAACCCTGATAGTGACAGAGTAAGGTTATGGAATGAGATTGAAGCAATCTATCATAATATTGAATTCCCCTGGGTTATCCTTGGGGACTTTAATGTTGTGAGGAAAGTGGATGAGAAGATGGGTTTAGGTCCTCCCTCTATAAAATCCATGGAGGATTTTAATTGTTGCATGCTTATATTTCGTCTTTTTGAGCTCAGACTCAATGACTTTCTTTTCTCTTGGGACAACCATCAAATGGGAATGGCTTTGTGACATCTTACATTGATAGAATTCTTTCTAATGACAAGTTCATGAGTGAGTTTGATGATTTTAAGGGGTCCTTCACTCTAACATTGTTAGTGATCACAAGATCATGACCCTTGACATTGGGAAAAGAGGTAAAGTGAAGACTCCTTTTAGGTTTATCAATGCGTGGAGTTCTAGAATTGATTTTACTAATACTGTTAAGAGAAGCTGGAGTAATGATGTTTTGGGTTTCCCTATCTTCAAAGTGTATTCTAAGTTTAGGAAGCTTCGTTTGGCTCTTTCTGAGTGGAATAAATCTCATGTGGGCAATCTTTCTGATAAAGCCAAGGAAAAAGAATTCTTAGCTGCTGAAGCTCAATTGAAACTGGATATGGACCCTTCTAATGTTGCTCTCCAAGAAGATGTATGTGTTAAAAGGAAGGAAGCTCTAGTAGATAATTTGCAGGAAGAGTCTTTTCTTAGACAAAAATCGAGAGTTACTTGATTGAAAGTAGGAGACTCCAATTCGAAATTCTTTTATTCTTCTATCAAGGTCAAAAGGAACTTCAACCACATCAAAGCTTTATCCATCGATGGCACTGTTTGCTCTGATGTTTCTATCATTAAAAAATATATTATGGATTACTACTTTGAGTTATTCAATAAATCTCATGCTGTTAATCTGGGGATTCTAGACGATCTTCATTTTCCTAAGCTTAGTGATGTGGATAATCTTGTCTTGGATAGACATTTCACTATTAAGGATATTATTGATATAGTCAAGGGCCTTAATTCTGACAAATTTCCTGGACCTTATGGTTTTAATGGAAAATTTTACAAGGAGTGTTGGTGTATTATTTGTCCTGAAGTGGTCGAAGTTGTGTTCAAATTTTTCAACACTGGGAGGTTACTTAAGGAAGCTAATTAGACCTTTATAACTCTTATCCCTAAAGTCAAAGATTCAAATGAGTTGAAGAATCTCATACCTATTACCCTATGCAATGTCTTTTGTAAGATTATTTCCAAGTTATTAACTAATAGATTGCAAAGAGTTCTGCCTTCTATTATCAGTGATAGTCAATGTGCCTTTGTACAGGGCAGAAGCATTAAAGATGTTGTTCTTCTCTCTAATGAACTCATCGATGACTTTAATAAGAAAGGATGTAAGTCGAAGATGTGTATCAAGATTGATATTTCAAAAGCCTACGATTTAGTTTCTTGGGAGTCCCTATTTTATATCCTCCGTGCTGTGAATTTTCCACACTGTTGGACTGTTTGTCTTAAAGAAATCTTTGAATATATGATGTATGCCATGAATTCCTTCAAGCCTAGTAATGGAGTAAGGCAGGGTGACCCCCTTGCTCCTTACATCTTTGTTCTTGTCATGCAGATGACTTCTTCGTTACTTGATGAAGAAGTGAAGAAGGGTAATCTTAGATCGTTGAGGGCCTCTGATTCCTTAGAGGTGTCTCACTTGATTTTTGCAGACGTCCTTATGGTGTTTTCTAAAGCTGATATCCAAAGTGCGCTTGCCATTAAAAGAGTTCTTGATAAGCTTTATAGCTCCACTGGTCTGAAGATTAATGTTGAGAAGAGTGTGGTTATTTATAGCCTTGGTGTGGACAAAGTCAATCTTGGCAAGGTTTTGGGCATCAATGAAGGTTCTCTTCCGGTAAGGTACCTTGGAGTTCCCCTTTTCATAGGAAGGCTCGCCAAAATCCACTGCAGTCCTTTAGTGGACAGAATAAAAAGAAGACTTGATAATTGGAAAGTTTTTGTAAGGACCCTGACCTCCGTTTAGGGCTTATCCCATTTGCTTTGCCTAATCTTGGTTCTTAGTTGCTTTCTAATCACCTTTAGTGGTGATTAGGGTTTGGTTGTGCTTTGTTGAGAGCTGGAGGTACTACTTGCAATTAACCCAAGTCTAGGGTTGTGGAGCAAGTTTGTCACCTTGAGAGGTGTTCCCCTCTCTCCTTGCTTCCTCTAGTGTTGAGAGGAAGGGTTGGGCTCGTTGCTGGAGTTGCTTTGGGCTTGGATGAGCCTTGTTGGGCCTTGTTATGCTTTGCTTGACCTTGTTGGACCTTGTGTCGGCCATAGGTGTGGCGGCCATGGTTGTGTCGGCCTGGGTGTGTCGCCTAGGGAGTGATTTTGGGCATGCAAATGGGGTGTATCGTCCATGGACCCCCCTTTGACCCTTTGACCTCGTTTGTGTCACCACTAGTGGACACTTGGTGCTTGATGCTTGCATGTGGAAATGACCTTGGACATGTGTTTAAGACAAGTTTGAGAGGTGACATTGCCCATGGATAAGTGTCCCTAGGTGGGCGACACCTTTCCTGGTCTTGCCTTGGTTTCTCCTCCACCCTCTGCTATATATGTACCTTGTTTCTCTTGCTAAGGATCCCTTTAGTTCCTTAGTTCCCTTATCCCTTAGTTGCACGACACCTCTTCCTTTGCAAGCTTGGTGGCCGATCCTTATCTTGGAGTCTTATTCTTCTTCCTCTTGAGGTGGCCAAAGGTGTGCTTGGTGCTAGGAGCTTGGAGCTTGCTTAAGGCGGATTACATAACTCCTAACCCAAATCATACTACTTTCTTCTATATTCTTGTATGTTTCTTGTGATCATAATCGGCCATGTATGTTCTAAGATAAGCTTCTTGTTTAGTTCCACCTAGTTGGCTGAACCATGTTTTAGGGTTGAGCAACACTGCTTTCCCTCCTTGGTCTAGAGGAGTGAGCTTGAGCTTTAGTAATATGATCAATACCCCTCTCTCGTTTAAGTTGAGAGGTGAGCTTGTGTTCTAGTTGTTTGAGAAACACCTTCCTCTCACCATGGATTCGAAAGGTGATATTTTTGGTAGGTGTAGAACCATGTGGAGGTTGATCCTTGTGGTTGCCCGAGTTGTGATAGAGGTTGTGTAAAACCCTTCTCTCTTGGTTGTTGAGAGGTGAGCCGATCTTCTTGATCAATCTAGGGTTTGGTGCCCTTGTGCTTGAGGATGATGATGATCTTATTGGGTTGTATCTTACAGGATATGGCTTGGGGATGGTGTTTCCTGATACCCTCTCTTGATCTAGAGTTTTGGGTTGATATGATGAGGTTGTGTTGGGTGATACACCTTGGTCCTTGCTTTGTGTGTTGGCTGATAGGATGATGCTAGCTTGGTCGGACGATAGGCTTTCCTTTGCTGCCTGTTTGAGTTGTACCCTTGGCCGTTGTGCCTAGATGTGTTTGGTTGATGGGCGATACCTTTGTGTGTTTGGCGTTATGCCTTGTTGAGTGACCTACCTGATACACCTAGCTTGGGTAGTGGCTTGGTTCCCGATATATATTGAACGATATGGAGTTCAGTAGGCTAGTCTTGTGTTGGGCGTCATGGTTTGGTGATGATGCCCGATGTAGTGACGTATGGTAACCCATGCGCGACACATGGATGCACGACACATGGATGCATGACACATGGATGCATGGCACATGGATGCACGACACCTGGTTGCACGACACATAGGGTTCCATGAGATACCTGGAGGTGGTAGCCTGCCATCCTTGTTTCAGCTTGGCTGATATGTGGCTAGTATGCTTGGGCGATATGAGGGAAGTAACCCTACCTGATACTACTTCCAGCGAGGGTGCCCTGCCTGTCACACTTCTTGTGAGGGTAGTGGGTACTTCTAGTGAGGGTCATGTTCCACCCGAAAACTCATATGATAGTTCCTTATCATGAAATCACATCCTTGTTGTTAAAAGTTATGGTTTGTAAACCCTGGACATGTTTGATAATAGTGAGGTGGTTGATATGGTAGAACGCACCTATGTAAACATGACATATCTAAGCTCTAATGCCATGATACTACATGTGTTTATGATCATCTTGAAATCATGTATTTATAATGATGAGTAAATGACAAGATTGGAAGTATATGAGTTGCTTCACATGATGATGTGACCCATGCCTATGGTCACAAGTTTGAGGCATGAATGATAAAGTGTATAATCACCAATGTTGCCCTATATTGACAATACGATAATTCTGTTAATCTATGATGGTTTCAGTTATCTCTATGATTGTGTATACTAACCATGTAGGTGTTTTATGTGGATGCATAGCCAGGTAAAGGGCTATGAAGTATATATGTTTGAATAACACTGCATTGATAGTCACTCTTATTGATTAGATAACTTGCATGACCAATATGATGTGTTTAGGTCTGAGGACCTGAGTTTGGCTAAAGTGCCTAGTTGAGGTGTTATCCTCTAATGATGAGATCTAGGATTGTTATCCCCAGTGATGAGAATGCCTTATGAGGCAGTGGTTTCCTGTGATGAGGGATTGAGATCCAGGGATATTGTAATGGTGGTAACAATAATGTAGCTTAATGTTATATATGTGATACAACTTGATTGCCCCAACAATCCACTTAAAATACTTTAACTAATTACCATTGAATCTTTCATGTAGTTTCCCTGGCCATAGATCCATCATCTTCAGTAGCTGGTGATGGTGAAACAGGTTCTCATGCGGGTTAACCTGGAAGCACATATTATTGAATATGTGTGGTTTCTCCTAGCCGGAAATGAGGAGGTTAGAGTGCAACTTCAGTTGTAGACTCAAGATGTGTATAAGAGCATGGTGAATAGGCCCATGGCTCAGTGTGATAGAGCATGAATGCGTTCATGGCTCAGGGAACACGGTGAACTGGGCCGTGGCTCAGATATACTAGCGTCGAGACCTGTACCAAGGCGGGCTAGAGAAAGGGTAGCCTGTGGGAGCTGACCCTGTGGCTGAGGCCTCTTAAGCATGAGACTGCAGTCCTACTTTGGTTCTCGTGCACTGACCACGAGGTGGGAGGTCGTGGAGTCCAGCTCTTCCATTGACCTTGTATGGCACCGGCTTGGGTTTCGCAACCGAAGGTTGGATTTGAGCGGTACGTCTCACTTCCTCAGGGCATAATAACACGTAATCTAGCCAAATAATATTTATTGCTTAAGGCAAAACACGAAACATTGGTTGAGGCCTTGCTTGTGTAGTTGATCTTGTTATTCATTACAGTTACTTTTATGTTCCTTATGTTATGTGGTAAGATCTTATAAATCCTATCTTGTCAATCATGTTCCATAAAGAAACACTTGGTTATATGCCTTCCGTACATCTTGGTAAGCTCGATGGTAATAACAACCTTACTCTATAGACTGCACTTTTTGTACGTTTTATCAGTTATCTGTTGTTATTGTTTTATCCTTATGAAGTTTTATGGTTTCAGTGAGAAGTTATGTTTCTCGCTGGGACTGTGTGTCTCACCCTGTTGGTTTACAACCTTTTTTGGTATTCGCTCTAGACGTGGTGGTGGTCGGGGGGTTACGTCCGAGCAGTAGAAGACAAGAGATGGATATGATGTTGTTTTGGTCATTTTGTAGTAGAGTCTTAGAGTCATCCCTATACTCTCAGGTCCTTGGAGGTGTTACGACGTGGTTTACGATGTTTAGCTGATAACGCTCTGTATATCCTGTTGATGGCCATATGTGGCCCGCTATGTATATAAACAGGTGATGAACTCATGTGATGATAAGACAAGCTGATCTTATAAGCTGTGGACACACATCAAAACTTGTAAATGTTTATATAACCTGTTTTCTTGCAGGCTGAGGATCTGAATGTAATAGTTTCTTAGTTTATCTGCTTTACGAAATTAGTTTTAATTACCCTGTGATTTTGGTACTTTAGTGGTTTATGGTGTTTTCTACATGTTTTCGCGTGGCACCTCGCTGTCTGTGTGATAGCGGGATGTGTCGCCACAAGTTATGGTATCAGAGCTCTAGGTTCACTGAGTCTACAGGGATTTAGGACTAGGTTGTGTCTGTTCTTGTGAGTTTTCCAGATTTTCTTACAATTATCTTCTACCCTCGGCGGAAGAAAAAGCCAAGATGTCTGGAAACCATGAAGAACATGCTGTCGAGAGCAGCGATGCTGCATCAGTTGATGGAGCAGGAGGGCAGGCACATGGAGATCGGGTGCCTGAGGTCCCCAACTTGACCCAGCCATTCTCGAAAACCCTGCCTACCAACAACTTATGGGGCAGATGATGGCTACGATGAATCTCATGGTAGAGAGATTGCCAGTGCCTCCACTGAGAGCACATGCTCCCCATGGTGAAACATCGGGTATTGGGAAGACCTTTGAGCGGCTTCGTAGAGTCAGAGCTTCAGACTATGCTGGGACGACTGATCCAGCGGATGTAGATCTGTGGCTGACAGGTCTTGAGAAGGCCTTCCGGATCCTCGACATCCCCGAAGTAGACAAAGTCAAGCACGCTGTCTACCTCCTGAAGGGTAGTGCTGGTCACTGGTGGACCATCGAGGAGGAGAAGCGACCCGGTGAGGTGATCGGTTGGGAGATTTTTCCAGTGAGAGTTCGTCAACAGATACTTTCTGAAGACATATCTGGACAAGAAGATCAGCCAGTTTGAGCGCCTGCGCCAAGGAGCGATGAACATCACTGAATATGAAGACAAGTTCATGGACCTATTGAGATTTTGTCCTCACATGGCAGTGACGGATGACGAGCAAATCAGACATTTTGAGAAAGGCCTGAGTGCTGAGCTGACAACACCTGCTTCTGCATTGGAGAACCGAGAGCGGTTTGCCACGTTTGTGGAATCTGTCTAGAGGATCGAACGTTCAGTTAGGGAGAAAAGAGAATCCATGTCTAAGAAGAGGCCTGCTCAGTTCCAGGGATAGAGGTTTGGTGGCTTCAAGAACTCGAGGTTTTCAACACCTTCTAGGGTAAGAGGTTCCAGTGCACCGTCACAGTGGTCTCCGATTAAGGGAAGAGGATATATTTCTTCACTATCAAAGGCACATAGTACAACTTCTGTAGCAGTGATAGGGCTGTGTAGGCCACAATAGCAAGACCAATCATGCCATCTGTGTGGTCAGCTCAGGCATTGGAAGTCAAATTGCCCAAGTAAAGATGTTGAAGTGACACAACAGCTGAGGCAGAATCAACAAGAGTTAGACCGATAGCAACCCAGTAGTAGCAGAGGGTGAGGACGCGGTCAAGCGTCGCAAGTGGGATCGTCTGCTCAAGGAAGTAGAGGACGTGGACAACAAGCAACGACTCGATTCTATGGTATGAGTCATTCAGAGGAGATAGTTAACCCACGAGTGGTGGCAGGTCAGATGGATTTATTTCATTCTGATTTGTCTTCTTCTTGCTTTATATCTATTTTGGTTGACCCGGGTGCTACACACTCTTTTATTTCCCATAGTATGCTTGAAAACTGTCTGTTACCTATTAGCTATAAGAAATATAGCTTGTTGTTAGAAACCCCTCTTGATGTTTCCTCGATACTTCGAGAGGAGTGCCCATCTTGTGTCTTATCTTTTTTGGGACACAGTATACAAGTGGATCTTATACCACTTGATATGCGTGGATTCGATGTGATTCTTGGGATGGATACCTTAGAGAAGTATAAGGTTGTGTTGGATTGTGGTTCCAAGCAGGAAGTGTTTGAGGTTTGTGGAGAGAAGTGGATCTTCCAAGGAGATAGGAAGATTCTTCTGATGTGTCTAGTATCAGCATTGGTGGTAGAAAAGTTGTTGCGGTAGGGATGTCAGGCGCTCTTAGCTCACGTTTTCGATACCAAGGCAAAGGGTCCTAGCCTTGAGGAAGTGGTGGTCGTCTGAGAATTTGCAGATGTGTTTCCTGATGAGTTACCCGGTGTTCCTCCACCCCGAGAGATTGATTTTGAGATCAATCTGGTTCCAGGAACACAACCAGTTACACAGACACCGTATAGGATGGCTCCAGTAGAGATGGCAGAGCTAAAGAATAAGTTATAAGAGTTGTTGGAGAAAGGTTTCGTCCGACCAAGTATATCTCCTTGGGGTTCTCTAGTGTTGTTCGTTAAGAAGAAGGACAGATCGATGCAGCTATGCATAGACTACCGACAGTTGAACAAAGTCACGATCAAGAACAAATACCCGTTGCCAAGGATAGATGATCTGTTCGATCAGTTGTGTGGTGCTACAGTGTTTTCAAAGATCGATCTACAATCCGGATATCATCATTTAAGGATTAAGGCGGATGACATACCAAAGTCAGCTTTTAGGATGAGGTATGGTCACTATGAGTTTGTGGTTATTCCGTTTGGGCTAACCAATGCACTTGCTACTTTCATGGACCTGATGAATTGAGTGTTCCGTCTGTTCCTAGATCAGTTTGTTGTAGTCTTTATAGATGACATTTTGATCTATAGTCGGGACAAGCAAGAACATGAGCGACATCTTCGACAAGCATTGACTCTCCTTCGCCAACATCAGTTGTATGCCAAGTTTAGTAAGTGCAAGTTCTGGTTGAAAGAAGTAACTTTCTTGGGTCATGTGATATCCGCATAAGGAGTTAAAGTGGACCCGAGGAAGGTGGAGTCGGTTGTAGAATGGGAACAGTCGAAAACGCTGACTGAAGGTTGCAGTTTCCTGGGTTTAGCAGGATACTACCGGAGGTTTATAAAGTACTTCAGTGTGATCGTGTTGCCGATGACAAAGTTGACTAGGAAGGATGTACCTTTTGTCTGGAATGATCGTTGCCAACAAGCTTTCTAAAGTTTGAAGGAGAAGCTGACTAGTGCTCCAGTGCTAGTGCTGCCAGAGCCTGGAAATGGCTATGTTGTTTTCTGTGATGCTCCCAAGAAGGGCTTAGGATGTGTGCTGATCCAAGAAGACCATGTAGTTTCTTTTGCTTCGTGACAACTTAAGAAACATGAGGAGAACTATCTGACTCATGATTTGGAGTTGGCAGTAGTGGTTCATGCATTAAAGATTTGGAGACACTATCTTTACGGGGAAGTGTGTCAGATCTTTATGGATCATAAGAATCTGAAGTATATCTTCTCGCAGAATGAGCTAAACATGCGACAACGTCGTTGGATGGAGCTAATCAATGATTATGACTGCACCATCGAGTATCACCCTGGTAAAATGAACGTAGTAGCTGACGCGCTTAGCCGAAAGTCTTCTTCTCTTCCCACACAAGGGGCACAGTTGAGTTCCTTGGTATGCCATAGACGGGATATGTTTGTCTCCTTGTGGAAGATGAATGTGCAGATGGAAGTTTCCTTGTTAGTAGGACTTTTGGCACAAATGCATGTCAAGCCTATGCTGAGATAGCAGATCAAAGATGCATAACAAATAGATGATACAGTGCAATTGATCAGGTCAGAGCTCGGTAGCGAAAGGCATGCTGGGTTCCATGAGTTTGAGGATGGACTAGTTTGCTATCATAATAGGATGGTGGTCCCTGATGCTGATGATCTGAGGAAGCTAGTGCTTGAGGAAGCACACAACGATGTATGCTATGCATCCAGGAGTCACCAAGATGTATCACAATCTGAAAGACCTGTATTGGTGGTCTGGCTTGAAAAAAAGATGTAGCCGAGTTTGTGGCTAAGTGTGCGGTATGCCAGCAAGTCAAGGCTGAGCGTCAGAAGCTGGCAGGTATGTTGCAACCCCTGCCAATACCGCAGTGGAAATGGGATCACATAACCATGGATTTCATAGTTGTTCTATCCAGGACAACTACGAATCATGATTCCATTTGGGTGATAGTGGACGGATTGATGAAGTCTGCCCATTTCATACCTATGAAGATAACATATACAGCTGAGAGGCTCACTCGTGTATATGTAGATGAGATAGTACGCTTGCACGGTGTCCCAACAACGATAGTTTCCGACAGAGGTCCTCAGTTCACGAGTCGTTTCTGGGAACAGTTGCACAAAGCGTTGGGAACACAGTTGAGGTTCAGCACCGCTTTCCACCCACAAATAGATGGACAGTCTGAAAGGACTATTCAGACTTTGGAGGATCTTCTTTGGGATTGTGTTTTGCAGTTCCTAGGCAGTTGGGATGTACATCTCAGTTTGATAGAGTTTGCCTACAACAATAGTTACCAACGAAGCATTGCCATGGCTCCTTATGAAGTTCTATTTGGAAGGAAGTGCAAATCTCCCCTATGATGGTATGAGTCCAGTGAATATCAACTTTTGGGTCCTGAGTTACTACAACAGACAATAGAAAAGATCAAAGTCATACAGCAAAAGCTGAAAGCAGCACAAGATAGGCAGAAGTCTTATGCAGACAATCGCCGACGACCTTTAGAGTTCCAAGTAGGAGACAAAGTGTACCTTAAGGTCTCACCTTGGAAGGGCGTGCTAAGGTTTGGCCGGAAGGGTAAGCTAGCACCCAGATATATGGGACCATACCCAGTAATAACACATGTTGGCAAGGTATCTTAAAAGTTAGAGTTGTCGCCAGAGTTGCACAGGTTACATCCAGTGTTCGACGTCAGCATGCTTAAGAAAAGTCACCCAGATACGGGGACATTGATACATCCAGTTGAGGTTGAGCTTTATGAAGATGTGACCTATGAGGAAGGTCCTGTGATGATCCTTGATAGAATAGTAAAGAAGCTGAAGAGGAAGGACCTGGTTCTGGTAAAGGTTCTTTGGCATCATCATGGTGTTGAGGAAGCCACATGGGAGCTTGAGGAAGAGATGAGGAGGAAGTATCCCTCACTTTTCTTCCTCAGATTTCGAGGACGAAATCCCTTTGTAGAGGGTTATAGCTTGTAAGGACCCTGACCTCCATTTAGGGCATATCCTATTTTCTTTGCCTAACCCTGGTGCTTAGTTGCTTGCTAATCACCTTTAGTGGTGATTAGGATTTGGTTGTGCTTTGTTGAGAGATGGAGGTGCTACTTGCAATTAACCCAAGTCTAGGGTTGTGGAGCAAGTCTGTCACCTTGAGAGGTGTTCCTCTCTCTCCTTGCTTCCTCTAGTATTGAGAGGAAGGGTTGGGCTCGTTGCTGGAGTTGCTTTGGGCTTGGATGAGCCTTTTTGGGCCTTATTATGCTTTGCTTGACCTTGTTGGACCTTGTGTCGGCCATAGGTGTGTCGACCATGGTTGTGTCGGCCTGGGTGTGTCGCCCAGGGAGTGATGCCGGGCATGGAGATGGGGTGTATCGGCCATGGACCCCCCTTTGACCCTTTGACCTCGTTTGTGTCACCACTAGTGGACATTTGGTGCTTGATGCTTGCATGTGGCAATGGCCTTGGACATGTGTTTAAGACAAGTTTGAGAGGTGGCATTGCCCATGGACAAGTGTCCCTAGGTGGGCGACACCTTGCCTTGTCTTACCTTGGTTTCTCCTCCACCCTCTCCTATATATCTACCTTCTTTCTCTTGCTAAGGATCCCTTTAGTTCCTTAGTTCCCCTCTCCCTTAGTTGCACGACACCTCTTCCTTTGCAAGTTTGGTGGACGATCCTTATCTTGGAGTCTTCTTCTTCTTCCTCTTGAGGAGGCCAAAGGTGTGCTTGGTGCTAGGAGCTTAGATCTTGCTTAAGGTGGGTTACATAACTCCTAACCCTAATCATACTACTTTCTTCTATATTCTTGTATGTTTCTTGCGATCATAATCGGCCATGTATGTTCTAAGATAAGCTTCTTGTTTAATTGCACCTAGTTGGCCGAACCATGTTTTAGGGTTGAGCAACACTCCTTTCCCTCCTTGGTCTAGAGGAGTGAGCTTGAGCTTTAGTAATATGAGCAATACCCCTCTCTCATTTAAGTTGAGAGGTGAGATTATGTTCTAGTTGCTTGAGCAACACCCTCCTCTCACCATGGATTTGAAAGGTGAGCTTTTTGGTAGGTGTAGAACCATGTGGAGGTTGATCCTTGTGGTTGCCCGAGTTGTGATAGAGGTTGTGCAAAACCCCTCTCTTGGTTGTTGAGAGGTGAGCCGATCTTCTTGATCAAACTAGAGTTTGGTGCCCTTGTGCTTGAGGATGATGATGATCTTATTGGGCTGTATCTTGCACGATATGGCTTGGGGATGGTGTTTCCTGATACCCTATATTGATCTAGAGTTTTGGGTTGATATGATGAGGTTGTGTTGGGTGATACACCTTGGTCCTTGCCTTGTGTGTTGGCCGATAGGATGAGGCTAGCTTGGTTGGACGATAGACTTTCCTTTGCTGCCCGTTTGAGTTGTACCCTTGGTCGTTGTGCCTAGATGTGTTTGGTTGATGGGCGATACCTTTGTGTGTTGGGCGTTATGCCTTGTTGAGTGCCCTACCCGATACACCTAGCTTGGGTAGTGGCTTGGTGCCCGATATATCTTGAATGATATGGAGTTCAGTAGGCTAGTCTTGTGTTGGGTGTCATGGTTTGGTGATGATGCCCGATGTAGTGACGTATGGTAACCCATGCACGACACATGGATGCACGACACATGGATGTACGACACCTGGTTGCACGACACATAGGGTTGCATGAGATACCTGGAGGTGGTAGCCCGACATCCTTGTTTCAGCTTGGCCGATATGTGGCTAGTATGCTTGGGCAATATGAGGGAAGTAACCCTGCCCGATACTACTTCCAGCGAGGGTGCCCTGCCCGTCACACTTCTTGTGAGGGTAGTGGGTACTACTAGTGAGGGTCATGTTCCACCCAGAAACTCATTTGATAGTTCCTTATCATGCGATCACATCCTTGTTGTTAAGAGTTATGGTTTATGGTTTGTAAACCCTGGACATGTTTGATAATAGTGAGGTGGTTGATACGGTAGAACACACCTATGTAAACATGACATATCTGAACTCTAATGCCATGATATTACATGTGTTTATGATCATCTTGAAATCATGTATATATAATGATGAGTAAATGACAAGCTTGGAAGTATATGAGTTGCTTCACATGATGATGTGACCCATGCCTATGGTCACAGGTTTGAGGCATGAATGATAAAGCATATAATCACCAATGTTGCCCTATACTGACAATACAATCATTCTATTAATCTATGATGGTTTCAGTTATCTCTATGATTGTGTATACTAACCATGCAGGTGTTTTATGCGGATGCAGGTGTATACTGACAGCAAGCAACAACTCGATTCTATGCTATGAGTCAGCTGGAGGTGATGGTCAACCCGCGAGTGGTGGCAGGTCAGATGGAGTTATTTCATTCTAATTTGTCTTCGTCTTGCTTTAATTCTGTTTTGGTTGACCCGGATGCTACACACTCTTTTATCACCCATAGTATGCTTGAAAACTATCTGTTACCTGTTAGCTATAAGAAAGATAGCTTGTTGTTAGAAACCCCTCTTGATGGTTCCTCGATGCTTCAAGAGGAGTGCCCATCTTGTGTCTTATCTTTTTCGGGACACAGTATACAAGTGGATCTTATACCACTTAATATGTGTGGATTTGATGTTATTCTTGGGATGGATGCCTTAGAGAAGTATAAGGTTATGTTGGACTGTGGTTCCAAGCAGGTAGTGTTTGAGGTTTGTGGAGAGAAGTGGATCTTCCACAGAGATAGGAAGATTCTTCCGACGTGTCTAGTATCAGCATTGGTGGCTGAAAAGTTGTTGCGGCAGGGATGTAAGGCGTTCTTAGCTCACGTTGTCGATACCAAGGCAAAGGGTCCTAGCCTTGAGGAAGTGGTGGTCGTCTGAGAATTTTCATATGTGTTTCCTGATGAGTTCCCCGGTGTTCCTCCACCCCGAGAGATTGATTTCAAGATCAATCTGGTTCCAAGAACACAACCAGTTGCACAGACACCGTATAGGATGGCTCCAGTAGAGATGGCAGAGCTAAAGAAGCAGTTACAAGAGTTGTTGGAGAAAGGTTTCGTCCGACGAAGTACGTCACCTTGGGGTGCTCCAGTGTTGTTCGTTAAGAAGAAGGACAAATCGATGCGACTATGCATAGACTACCGACAGTTGAAAAAAGTCACGATCAAGAACAAATACCCATTGCCAAGGATAGATGATCTGTTCGATCAGTTGCGTGGTTCTACAATGTTTTCAAAGATCGATCTACGGTCCATATATCATCAGTTAAGGATTAAGGTAGATGACATACCAAAGTCAGCTTTTAGGATGAGGTTTGGTCACTATGAGTTTGTGGTTATGCCGTTTGGGCTAACCAATGCACCTGCTACTTTCATGGACCTGATGAATCGAGTGTTCCGTCCGTTCCTAGATTAGTTTGTTGTTATCTTTATAGATGAAATTTTTATCTATAGTCAGGACAAGCAAGAACATGAGTGACATCTTCGACAAGTGTTGACATAATCTACTCAAGTTATGGTTCAAAACTAGTGTAAACATGTTCCTTATTCAAGTACCTTTCCGGAGACTATTTTTGCATATTTCCCGACATAAACATATTTACTCTGATTTTGTGAAGTACGAGCCAATAGAACATCACCAATATTCTGTCAAGGATTCAAGCCCACTTTGAGATGGACCGACTAGAGCTGGCCAGTTGTGAAGGGCTCACTCAAGTGGAATGCGTGGATGCAAGATTAAAATAGCAAAATCTCAATCCTACCCCTATAGGTGTGTGATGAAATCCAAATAGATTATAGGAAGTCATGTAAATGGATTGCCCAACATCAACATCAACCTTAAGACAAACATGAAGCCCAGAAGCTTGAAATTAAAGGTAAAAATCATGGTGACAAGCTACACTCCTAACAACAATTGTCCCAGGAAGAGTGGGATCACTCTCCATGAGATGATGTGGTCTCAACGAAACCTTAGAGTCACTGGGAGACAGACAGATGCCGAAACTCCAAACTAATGGTCAACAAGATGGAAAATGGGATAAAAGGGGTGTAACAACAATTACCAATCAGAAAGGAAGCTCAACTGGCATGATACTTCTCATGGAGTTGATCCGTAGCTTTCAATGCAAACTCGATGATCACCAACATGCGACAGACCATAAGAACGGACTGAACCAACATCTAGATCAAGAACAAGAGTGGGGTGGATCAGGGGACCAATGCTAGCAGAAAACATGATCAATAGAGGACACAGTTTGTTTTCAGTGGGTTCCAGCGGTGGTGAATGAATGGGTACTTATATGCATGAAGTCCTGTACAGTCCAAGAGATCGCCCAAGTAGGGGATCAATGGATCTGGGATTCCCCGATGGTTGGGGATCTAGGTACGTCAAATCCTTATCAGAAATAGGGCTCGCTTCATTCGCCTTGACAAATAAGATGAAGGAAGAGTCAGGTGGTTTTGGGTTTTCATAGAGAGACCAATTGGGGAAGCAAAGGGAGTGGGAAATAAGCGGACTGTGGATTCGACCTTGGAAGTCAGTCAAGAGAGAAATATCTACATGATTTGAAAGTCCTAGTCAAATCAAGAATTGGTCCATGGATGACCAAAATCTATTGGCAATATTATTCCATATGGCATATAAATAAATGGACCATAGGTTGAATAGATGCACGAATAATCATTGATCAAAATTATATACTAACTCTACTAATTGATTTGGAGGGTCAAATGAAGTCCTAATGACTTCAAATTTGAATCACAGGTTAATCAAGGAGTCTAAAATCTCCATGTTTAGTAATATTTAGGTTTTGGTTACCTTTTATCCATCAAACTCGCATAAGTCATTATCTTAATATATAATTAAAAGATGAGATACGTGAAATATCTTTTCCTTTTTGAGTTAGGTTTTGAGTCAAACTTTGAGATGTGGAGTGGTTATCCACCCAAAGCTAAACTTGTCATATTTTATGTCTCTTGGAGAAATTGTCCTTAGAGGAGAGTGACAAAGAGAGAATATTGTTATTTATTATTGTATATATATTGAATTTATTTGATCATAAATAAAAGAAAAGAAGGAATATATTTTGTTTTCTCTCTCTTTATATTATATTTCATTTAAAGTACTCAATATTTGGGGTAACTTGCATCAATGTTTAAGTTTTGAAAGTAATAGTTGAAAATTTACAATTAGGACCCTAAACTTAGTTTGTTTGAAATTTGGGAATCTTACACCTCTGGTTTTGGTGTATCCAGGATATAGAGCTTACACTCTTGTGTGATAAAAATTCTCAAAGTCCTAAGTTGGTCATTAAAGTTCTTCCCGATAAATTTGTCCTTCTCAAGGACTAATCACAATGAAAAGGTTTTTTTTCCATTTGTCTATATAAAAGAAAAATTTTAGAAGCCAAAACAATTTTGATTTGGTTTGATTTAAAAATGATCAATGATATTAATCATTCTTTTAATTAACTATTGTTTCCACTATTTTACTTCAATATAATATAGCCCTTACTACTAATTTGGAAATATTGTGGCATACACCCTTTTAATGGGTTAAGATCCATATTTTATCTAATAATGAGTTAGCTTTGGCTGATCACCCACAACTTGATTATTTAGGTAGGCAACACTTTTCAATTACATCTGATGCAATTCTTGATAGATGGTAAGCACAGTTTTTTGTCATATTCCATCTCTATACTTATAGGTAATTAATCATATATGGTTACCTAGTTAAGCTTGACCCAAAAACCAACACAATAGAATATGCATCCTACTTTGACATACCTCATATCTATTCCCACACTTCCGTGAGATACATTGCGCATCACATTTTGACGTGCCCACACATTTTCAATCAAGTTCTTCATGTGTGCTACTTTTAAAAAGTATATAAGACTTCATATTTGATTGAGGTTTATATATATACACATATCAATAACCACATACATCTAATATGTATCATATATATACTATATCCATAAATAATAACATATAATCACAAATATACGAGCAATGGTTATGGACATACTAATGCAATATTTTGGATCAAAAAGGAATTCTGTCCACCTGAGGTCAAACATCACATGTATGAACCTACAAATAAACTCCTTGGTGCTGGAAGTAGACCAATTAGTCTGCTGGACTCCTTCAGTCAATTGGTTGGGCCTCCAATCAGTCAATTGATCCTTCTAGTCGGTGAGATAGTCTTTCTAGTGAACAATATTCTACTCAATCAGTTGATTGAACCTTTCAATCAGTCAACTGTATCCTCCGTACTGTCGACTCTACTCCTTAGTTGATTGACTAGTCTTAAATATAACTTATAAATTACCCCATTTACCAAGATCTCTAAAATAATGCTATTCCTATCTACTTATTATATAATGTAAAGTGAATTCCTTGAGTTACATTCGAAGGAAGTATGGGGGGTTAAGAATCAAATACATTTGTAGATAAAAGGAGGAGGCTTGACATGCAAACTAAGTACTTCAAAATTAAATTAAACCATTCACCATTCACACACATAAGCATCCAAGGGGGTGGGGTTGGAAATAACCATACATACATCTACTAAGAAAACATTTTAAGGTGATGAGTATGATTTGCATATATATATATATATCTATATATATATAAAGGATCTATAGGACATTCCCTAGAGTATTGTGGTATTTAACCAGATATACACATTAATCATTCAAATTTTGACATCGTATGCGACAAAATAAATGATACAATAATTCTAATCATATTGAATACATCCAAATACACAGTTAAATTATGTGGCTCTGATATCATTATTGGAAAACATGCAGCGGTAAAACACAGTGAATTTTTTTTATTCCATATTCCCTAACTAGTAGATCGCACTGACAACGACGTATAGGAAATAGGGTGCATGATACCCTGTCTTGATGTATGGGAAATAGTGACTATCCTTGCATACAAATGTGCCTCCTTGAGAAGCACTTGCATGACATCGTTGATGTCCACCTAGCATAGCAAAAAAGCTTTCCTGCCTCTACGTATTCCAACATACCACTGTGAACTCCATGTCATGCTTCTTAAGCAGATGGGAAGGAGTAGCCCTTTCGTTTTGTTGATGTGCTACCGTAAACTTACTCCCTTGATATCTCTCCCTTTCACGGGTAAGATGGCTAAGCTAACATGTCGCAAAAACATGATAAGAGTTGTGTAGAAAGCCTTGGCCATCACCCCTTTATATATAAGTGGTAGATCTAGGGTTTCCAAAAACTAAGAGACAAAAGGTCCAAATATCTTGGCTGGACAATTGTTGGGCACTGCTAGTTGGTTGACTATACTGTCCACTTGGTCAACCATCTTACTGGATATAATGAAATAACTTTGGTTGCATGATGCTATTAAATGCAATGAATAATTGGTCGGCCAACATTTGTACTCTCTTTGAACCTTCGACATTTGTAACAACATGAACCATTCAACTAGTTCAATCGGTCAACCAAACCAAGTCTCACAACCCGATCCTTTTGGTCAATCGACTAGACAATCTAGTCAACTGTTGGATGACACTATTCAATATGTCAAATAAACTCTTCATCCAGACTACTGGTAGGTACTATCGGCTTGAAATGATATTGTATAGTTGGTCTACTTAACTCTCTAGTCGATCAATTGACATTGCTACTATTATTTAGTTTGATTACCTAAACATTTTAGCAACTAAATTAAATCTTATCCATGATTAAAATCCTTTTCCCAATGCATCCTATGTGTGTGACCCTATAAGCTCTATATTACATTGGTAGTGATGTCTATAATCATAGTGTGACTTCAAAGGCAATGAGTGGTATATAGAAACACATCATTGCTACCCAAGTAATTGGATAAGTTGAAGGAAAACTTCAACCTAAACTTGTGACTAGTGTTATAGTAATTGTATGGTCCCTTTGTCATTGATATCCAGATTGAACTTAAGGCATGGAATTGTCATCTTCTTAATATTAAATATGTGTTTCTTGAATCGAATACACTATGAGATGCATGTGAGCTCAATATCACATACTGAATCACATGAGCATGGACATGCACTTCATAATATCACTTATCAAGTGGCTATGATATGACTTAGATAGGAGGGACAAATTCTATCTACACCACTCACAACAATCCCTTTGTGTCACAATGTACCCAAGCACCATTTGTATTGTAACCCTTATTCAAGGACACATTTTATGGTGTTAAAGTGCATTGAACACTATGTAATTATTGCAGTCATTTTAGTCTAAGAACCACAATCACCATTATCACATTGAGACATGATTTTAACTACAATTCAATGGTTTCCATGTATCATTCTCAAGGTAGGTTGTTCCGGTACACTTATTCTCTAACAAGTACCTATATGTTTGAATTGATATCCAATATCATGACTAGTAACATTTAGTCATCAGTCAACATATATTCTAGTCTTATGTATTATTTTTTTATATATAGCTTCTGTAACATCCCTGACCTGGGTTATACTCTAACCCTAGGTGTTTTGATTAATAAAGGTGATTAAATGCTTAATCTCAACTTGTGAAAAGTAATTAGGCCTCAAGAGGAATCTATGTTGCAATTCTAGTCCTTTTTGAACATTGTTGAAATCAATGTTTTGTTTGTTTTGGACTAAAGTGCAAATTACCCAAGTTGAGGGGTTTAAGTGCAAATTGTGCATGATAATATGTTCCTCATGTGTTGAAGCATCATGAGAATGAATATGATGCAAAGGTATGGCTTATGGTAGCCTGAGTACCAAGAAAGAGCTGATAAACCAAGGTTTGTGCATTAAAACCTAGTTTTGGTGTAAAGTGCAATTTACCCAAAACCTAGGGTTCAATATGTAAATTACCACTTCAATAAGGTCCCTAATGTTTCTTGGAATCAAGTAAATCAAAAAAAATGAGAGGGTCACCTCATTTGAATTAAGTGGGAGGAGAGAGAATTTTGATATTAAAATAATCAAGATTTAATCTTAATGGAAACCCTAATTTGATTTAGGGAAAAAATAAATGTATTAATGAAAGGACCTTAAACCAAAATTAAAATGGTTGGATTCAGATGTATGTGTGACTTGATCTTTGCAAGGACCACGAAAATATCCAAGGGAGTGGATAACTCACACACAATTTTATAAGAAAAAGAAATATACACTCACATATGGATATTAATATAATATGATTTAAGGTGCTTAATTTGTTTTTCTTTAAATCATGGATAATTGAGAGGGAAAAGAGGCAAACAAGATATCCTCGTCCCTAAGGAAGATGAGGGGGAAGAGGCGGTCACATTTTTGAGATTAATTGGATTTTTGCAAAGTACATTCTCTCTCATTGAATTTTTATAAAAGAACCTTTTACAAGCCAAATGGAAGGCTTTTTCGACCCCAATTCTTCTCCTTGCTTGGGAAATGACCAAGGCATCTTGGTAGGATAAGGAGGACGACCCCCAACCTGTTGGTAAGGTTCTTGATCCATTTCACCTTGATTCCATGGTGGAAATCGAAAATAAATTATGGATTTCTTCCTATTTCGATCTCCTCTTTAATTCTAACCATTCCTTTTCACTCAATCCTTGAGGACGAGCCTTGGAATGGTGAAAGGAGTTGCATCCACCATTTTTTCCGTGGACATGGAGATTTGGAGCTCAATTGGAGGCGGGTTTTATAACTTGAACCTTTGATTTTGTTATTGCATTCAATTCCATATCAAATAATGATCTTTTCTACATTTACAATAATCGATTTGGTTGATGAATGCAATCACCATGGAAACCACAGCAGGTTTTGTGAGTTCAGAGTTTGAAGATGATAAGTACACACCTCTCTAAATATCCAAAGGAAATGATCTTGTTTGGGTTGCTCAAACGGTTTCCCAAACCGTTTGGGAGCAACCGATTTCAAACCGTTTAGAAGCAAACTGTTTCATCAAACCGCATGAGACCAAACGGTTTCAAAACCATTTGGGGGAGTTGACCAAGGGTTGACCGTTTGCGAATCCTGTTCCTAATTATGTTTTTTGATAACCCACCACATTTGATGGATTAATTCCAAAGGAATCATGAGTTGAAGGCTAATCAATTAGGCAAACCCTAATTGAATTAAGTGCTGATTTTCTACTTGATTGATTTGATTTTTTGGGTTAATTAGCCCAAACGGTCTCAAAACCGTTTGGGAATCACCCAAACGGTCTCAAGACTATTTGAAGGTCTAGGGTTGAGTATTTTTAAGTATTTGAGGATCCAAACATATGGTATAAACCCTAATCAGCTAAGTGCTGATTTTGTAATTGAATGAGTTGATCCTTTGGGTTGATTGACCCAAACGGTTTCAAAACCATTTGGGGATCACCCACACGGTCTCCAAATCGTTTGGGGATCACCCAAGACCGTTTGGACGTCTAGGGTTAAGCATGGTTGACCAATTGAAGGTCTAAAGGTACCAAATCACTTTGCAATTAAGTGCTGATTTGATGATCAACTCAATAGCTCAAACCCTAATGATTGTTCACTAGAATCCAAGGGTTGGATGAGACAAACGGTCTCAAGACCGTTTGGAGGTCACCCAAGACCATTTGGAGGTCTAGGGGTGAGTATGGTTAAGCAATTTATGTTCCAATGATACTAAGTTAAAGTGTAATCAATTGCTGATTTGGTGATCAATCCAAAGATCCAAACCCTAATTGGTTGACTTGGATTTTGATGATGTGATGGGAAAACGGTCCCAAGACCGTTTGGTGGTCATCCAAACGACCTCAAGACCATTTGGGTTCAGGTCATGTTCAATTTGGATGATGGTTCAATGGTTTCAAAGTAACTAATCTTGCATTGATTAGTGTTGAAGGGTCATCGATTCCAAACCCTAATTCAATTGATTCAAACCCTAATTGAGGACTAATTGAGGGTCAATTGAGGGTCAAATCAGTTGAAGGTTGACCTATTTAACTCAATTGAAGTATGAGGATAGGTCCAATTGATGATTGGTTCCATGAATTCAATGATTGAAGGAATCAATATTGAGAACCCTAAACCGATTGGTGTAGTTGAGACCATCTTTGGTCCATGCGGTTTTGAGGAGGTTTGGACCAAACGGTCTCAAGACCGTTTGATTCCAAACGATCTCAAACCGTTTGTGCCCATGCGGTTTCAAAAGTCAAACTTGGGCAAACAGTCTTCACCTACTTGCTTGGGCAAACAGTCTCAAGCACCACCTTTACCAAACGGTTTCAAACCGTTTGAACCTTGAAGGACCAAGACCGTTTGGGGCTCAAGTAGTCAAAGTTGATTGAGGACTCAATTGGTTAATCCACTTAGACACTTGTTGTAATTGGGGACTCAATTGATCAATTCAATTGGATACCTTATGTAATGAAGGTCCAAGGTGATTGAATCTCTTGAGAATAGAGATGATGAATGATTCATTGATCCAATGATGATTAGTAATGATGATCATTGAAGGTACAAAGGTTGAAACCCTAATAGTACCTAAGTGATTAGTGCCAATTAAGGGATGAACCCTAATTTCCTATAGGATCAATGACTTGGTACACTATGACATTCATAGTTGTATGTACTTGATTGAAGGGATGATATGACCTTATCAAGTTGAGATGATGTTAGCATGAATTCATAACATGAATATAATTCATGTGGTGATTAAGGGTATGATCCTTAAGTAGAGAGACCATGAAACCCTAATCATGAATATATACCCTAATTGACAGGGTTATTGAATTCTAACCCTATTTGAGGGCAATTCTAAATGTAACCCTAATCCAGGGTGATGATATAACCCTAATCTAGGGCAGTGATGTGTGAAACTCCAATTTAGGGAAATGAGATGTAAAACCCTAATTGGGATGAATAGTAAATCTCTAATTATGAATAATTGAATGAAATCCCAATGGAGATGGATTGTAGACCCAAATTGTTGGTGACTATAGTGGAAATCTTAATTAAGGATGATTCCATGTGAAATCCTATTCTAGGGTTATGTTATGAGAAACCCTAAGTTAGAATGAGGTATATGGAACATTGATGTGGTGATGTGATATGAGAATCAAACTTAAGGTGATGTCATGTAATGACATGTAAAACCCTAGTTGAGGGTGAATCCATGTGAAACCCTAATTGAGGGTGAATCCATGAGAAACCCTAGTTGAGGGTGATTCCATGTGAAACCCTAATTGAGGGTGAATCCATGAGAAACCCTAATTGAGGGTGAATCCATGTGAAACCATAGTTGAGGGTGATTATATGAGAAACCCTGATTAAGAACTAACATCACATAATGTTCTGATGTTATGTTGTGATGAGAGGCCCTAAGAAGGGTGAAGGAATATGAGACTCTAATGTAAGTCATTATACATAAAGCCCTAATCCTGGGCAATATGACAATGGGTCATAATTCTAATTTTAAATAAGGATGAAAGGAAATCCTAATGATGAGATAAAAGAAATGACCTTATAAAGGTGAAACATTTCATGTGGTTGATTATATGTAACCTAATTGTAAAAAAATGTCTTTAGCATTAGACAAGTCCATATCATTAAAGATAGATGGACAATTCTAATGTGTGGCCTATGTATTATATGCTAAAGGTGAGAGTTTAGTAATGGAATGTATTAAGAGGGAAATACCTTAATACAAGATAAGTTGGTTAACTCAGGAGAGTCTGAAATGATGAGAAAGTGATACATCAAGATATGATAGTTATCACATTCAACACTTCAGGGTTTATATACCTGGATACACTCCAAATCCAATATATTTGGGTAAGAACCATATGAAGTGTGTTATGCAACTATTACAATGAAATGTAATGAGTTATTGCACCTTGATGAGTGTTAATTAATGTACCTTGAGAATGGGGTTAAGCCCAAATGATGTGTATGATATAATCATACCATGATGAGGATGAGAAATGAACTCATACCTTGAATGGATGATCATTAATGCTATATGATGAAAGTAATGTTCTTGAATAGTTAAATATGATACCTTTGAATGCCCCAGAGGTATGGATTAATGAATTAAGGGTTAGATAGATTATATAATCATGAAACACTAATTAATGAGAAAAGGGGAACCCTAACCCTGACTTGGGTAAAGGGAATGATAAGCCCTATTTGATAGTAAACCCTAATTCCTAGAAAATGAATAATGGTGTTACTATTGTATCACATGATGTGACGAATATCTTGTATGACTGTTATCATGCCTAATAACCATGCAGGTATGATGAGATAATGAACATAGCTAGATTTGAGCTATGACATTTATATAATAAATGTTGATTGGCATTATGAGCCTTAATGTTGTTGTTGCTTAGTAAAAGTAACAATGTGTAAGGATTCTATGAGTCATATGAGAAAGTTGTTGCCTAGAAAGAGGTGACAAGATATTTCATGGCCTTGTGAGCCAGGTGTGATGCTTGTGTAACAAGTAATCTGAATGCCTTGGTCAGATGACCTGAAGGTGATAGTTACCTGAAAAAGGTGTAATAATGCTCAATGATGAGTTAAGGGTTTGAATACCCAGAACCATATGATTATGGGGATGAGAATGTGAAGGGATGAGAATTCCCAGTTTTGAAATGAGGGACTGAGTTCCCAAGGTCTTTGAAAGACTGATAAATATCTGATGAAAGTAGTACATGTCTCTTTATAGCATTGTTGTAATAAGTTATGTTTGAGAACTTGACTAATGCTAAAAGAATATGCTAATGTACTTAATTTAATCAGGTGAAATCATATCATGTAGAGCCCCGACCATAGATCCATCATCGTCAGCATATTGGTGATGGTGAAACGGGTGCTCCACGACAAAACTCGGAGGGCATACTTTTGAGTATGTGGGGGTTATGGGCACGAATATCCTTACGCCCTAATGGAGGAATTGATGTGAGATAAACATTAAATCTCTCAATCCATCTTTATATGTACTGGGATGGATGTATCACAAATCTCCTGATGATTGGGTTAGATGTCGTACACATCTCCCAATAATGTTAATGCCGGATTGGTGGAGATAAACACGAAATCTCATGATCGCGAAGAGAGTGCAACACGCCATTGTAACTCTGATAGAGAAGTTTCCAATATACTCTGGAAAGCTATATTTAGCAGAGACACAAGATGTCCTGCATGTGATCTCACATTGACCGAGATGTGGGAGGTCATGGGAATCCGGCTCTTCCATTGACCTTGTATGGTACCGATTTCGACTTCGCAGTGTTCGGTTGGAGCATGAGTGGTATATCTCATCTCTTCATGGCATAAGTGTGTTTGTAAAATGAAATCAGCCGTATAGCATGTTTGCTTAAGGATTAAATACAGAAATTCATTGGCTGATGTTACATTTCTGTTATATATCTTTAGTTCATTGATGTTGTTCATATTTGTTGTATTCATTACAATTAGATAGATGAACTATGACTCTACCATGAGTAGATGCAACGTTATCCTTGAAAAAGGAGATTACTTCACTTTGTTCATATAAGTGATTTACCTGCTATTAATTATATATATATAAATCCTTCTGCTTAGTTTATTTTAATAAACTGCTATAACAATGTTTTGGCAGAGAGTTATATCTCCCGCTGGGGCAATTTACAATTGTCTCACCCCCGTGGGATCCAACTTTTTAGGTGGACGCGGACAAAGAAGCAGAATCTCATTACAGGGAATAGACAGCAGTAGTGACAGCAAGGATAGCAGTAATATCTCAGGTGGAGATACTACCTGTCAAGTTATGTAGTTAGAAAGTCCTATGTGTCGTCTTTGTACTCTCAGGTCCTCAGAGTTTTTAGTCAGTGTTTTATGAATCAATCTGAGGTTTTGGCTTGATGCCTCGAGATTCATATACTGTCTGTATATAATGTTTATAAGACAGTTGATGATGTAATCTCTAAAAAGAGATGGTACATGTTATGTACATTTGAACCAGAATGTAAATGTCATGAAATGGTTCTTGTTGGAAAATATTTCCTATGTGAGGATCTCTTTGCAAAAAGTTTTAAGTTTCAATGATTTTCAGTAATCCGCTGCAAATAATTCGCTTCCGCATTAGTTAATCCTGTTTTCGCGAGACAGTCGCTACAACTTCCATGACTATTTCTAACTAGGGACATGACAAGAATAAATGCATACTCTAGTTATGCATATGATCTCATGTTCATGTACTAAACCCAAACCACTATCATTGAGTTATATCATTCTTTATACATCTATTAAATATATGATCATCCCATATTTGAACAAATATATTAAAAAAATTGCCTTTATTATTAATCAAATCAATTACATAATATTCTAATACAATCATCATATGGATGACTTCTAGGGCATACATACCAACAAGTGGAGTTATCTTGATACATGTAACATCTGGGCCCACTACCCAAGGCTCTCCAAAGTTTCAAGGATAATGAATAGACCCACAAAACACTATTGGCCTTAATTACACACTTTGTCCTCACTCATACACAAGTCAGGATCAACTTCCCAACTGGTCATCCATCCTAGTACTACTATGTCCTGATCATGGTTAACCACAAAGCTATTACTGATGGGATTCCTGAAAAGGAGGCACACCTTGGTGATGTTGGTGGTTCTGTCATTCCTATTAATATAATTTTATCTGAATCTTGAAATCTTGGGGTGTTACACAAAAAATGATTATTCTACTTGGTAACTCAAGTTTGACATGTGTGAAATATTTCTTGATCTCTTCAAGAACATTTGCATTTTGCAGGCAAGATTTCCCTTTTAAGGAGGGGAATATGTGATGAAGTGAGTTTTCACTACCTCGACATTTATCATTATTTTGGCTTTTGAACACCTTGATATGAATCTTACTTATTCTTGTCATATATATTGATCATATTTTGTACCCTAATTTGAAACCTAAGGTTTTAGTTTGCTTATTTGCTCTTTGTTAAGTGAAACCATAGCTATGACCTAAGTCTATATCTATTTGATTAATTAATGATGTAGCTATATTTTCTACACCTCCAATTTTTTTTTGAAATATATAACCTCTATAGTCTAACTTTGATACAAATTTCACATTTAAGTATGATTTATTTTCCACTTCCAAAGGAATTTCATGAAAAAATCATTTCATCCTTTTTCCTTCCTTATCCCCTCCAAGATCCCAACTTTTTTGGATACGTTAGGGACATATAGCACCATCTTTTCTTCCTCTCTCTAGCCCTCATGACATTTTGTCTCCCTAATTTCCCTTTCTTTACCTTCCTAACTCAAATTATCAGTTACAAAACCCCTTTTGGTGCCCTATTCACAGAGATTTTATCTCTTAACATTTCCCTCCTCACTCTAGAGAGGCCTAGAAGCCATGACTCCAAAACCTAGCTACTGCACCCTATAGAACTTCCCCCGTGACCTTGCTTCACCTCCGTCAACCCTTGATGCATCTTTCCCTGAAAAAATCAAGTCCCAAACACCTCCCTTATTCCTCATCACCCTCCTTGCTACTCTACAACCTCCACTTCCATGAGTTCCCCTCCTCGTGCCGTCTTTCCTCAAGCTTCATTGCGGTTGAAGTCATGAGCCTTTGTCGTAGCCGACTGATTACCTCCAAGCCTTCTTGATGCCTCCTAACTACTTCTTACCCTCTTCTCCAATTAGTTACTTTTCACATACTCCAACTTGCTCACTCAATTTGGATCTACAAGGGTGATGATCCCTTGATTGTTGGATCCTATTCAAGTTTAACCAGGACTAGATCCAATCATTGTGTAGCCACACAATAAAACATGATCCCATGAGACAATTTAGTGAATACATTTGTTTTCGATTGTCAGTTCTCTACACTAGACCATTGTGTCTCTCCATCAACAACCCCTTATTTTTCTCAATTAAAGGTAATACCTCACTCTTTGATAAAAATGAAATAAATAATCAAATCCTAGAAAGATCATAGAATATGATGCCTTTAGCCTAATATTACGCATGCAAACTTAGTCATGATAATAAAATCCACTGAATCAAATACAAATGCTTGAAAAAGATAGATCTTAATCATGCTTTTATATATTATCCCATTACATAGTCATTTTTATTTTTAGTATGGAATATAAATAACTATTGGTATTTCCCTAATTTGAATCTTGATTATATCTTTGAAAATACCGTTGAAACCCACAATTGTATCTTGATCATGAAACCACCCGATAATGCTAAAGATGACTTGTTGATAATGAAGATAGGGTTAGTCTTAATATGAACTATGTGTGAGACATTCAATTGATGATGATGATGATGATGATGATGATGATGATGATGATAATGATATTATATCAAATATTTGAAAAGTTGATAATGTTGATAAAGGATTTGTAACCACACCAAGGGTCAATATAGGAACTGATAACCCTAATCTTTTTCCTTGTGACCTAATAATGTTTGACATCCCACATACTAACCCTTGAATCCACATGTTGTATACTAGGAACCTTGACCTATATAATCTACTCCTACTCTTAAATCTCAACAAGGTATGCATATTCTCTTATCTTGAACAAACTAGAGGTTTGAATGATATCTCGTATTATCTCTCTCACTTATGCTTGGCTACATATTTTCTTTCCCTATAAGAAAATATTTAGGTTTTATATATGTATCCTAGAAAGAACCTCAAACATAATTAGTTGCTCGTTATGACACACCGTCTATAGAAGTGATGATTGAAAATGCTTGACCACATCTGATCTCCATGGGAAACTTAGTAATAATTGTATTCATCAAGTTATCTTGTGTAGCCTCTCTCTTTCTTTGTAGTTTTTCTTTTGAAGTTGCCTTAGCGCCTCAATTGTAAACACTTTTGGTTCATCATGATAAAGTGAGATTTTGTTTGATTATTAACATATGTTGTGTTTAATCATTGGGCATAACACCGCCTTCCAAGGTAGTGGGATTGAGATTTGATGGACAGTAATACTATGCCAAGGTTCGTCAACTAGGCATTTATAACTCTAACCGATTTGTGAAAAGGATGACTCAAGTATACAAGGAGCAAACACGAACACCGGTCAACCTTATGTGACTAAGTGTCATGTTCTAAAGAAGACACATATAGGTTGGTAACAGACATGAATAGTTATATGATAAAACATGACTATCTACATGAGTGACTTGACCTCCCAACAAATACTTTTGCTATTAGTACATGAAAAAGATTAGCTCACATTTTTTTGACTTGTATGTTGTTGTCTTATTTTCTTAGTTAACGAATTTTGTGGATGATGACTAATCTCAATGTTGTCATTGGTTTTTAAAAGTAATCGCATCAACCGTATGACAAAGAAACGTTACAAAAGAGAAAAATAAACCAATTGGGAGCTCATTATGATAAATGATCGAACTGTAGCACAAGCGACTAGTGGTACAAATTATTGAATAATTATCACATTGTAGTAGTAATGTACACAAATCGTTTTAGATATGTGCGAAATAGTACATGCGCATATTAAATACATACATTGCTAATTATATGTTGTTAGAACGTAGTTAAAATGGAATTTCATTAAAATTTAAAATATAGTAGATATTATAGTATTCTATTTTCGTTTACCAAATTAAAATGATACTAATTTGATTCATATAGAGTTAAATTTATATAACTCAAACAATATGTTGCATTGTTTTGACCGAATTTCAGTCTAATCCAACTCTAGAGTATACCCAATCTGGGTTTTGAAATCCTGATCCATTCCCAAACTGGTGTCTAAGAAGTTCAAATGATTCGTAGGTCTCCTAATAATCGGACGACGATAACAGAAAAATCATACAAGGAGATGGACAGTAAATAGGGACTGCCGGCTGACATCTTTTTGGCCTGTGTACCTTCCTGCGCTATCACAATCCCGCCTTCCTCCTCCGCATATATATCCAGTTTGGCTTTCTTCTGCGCAACCAAAGAATTCATGCAACGCTGGATTTAGTGTTAATAGGGCGATAGTACTACCGTGTTATCTGCCCATGCACCAATCGAGCAGGCCATCATTGCGCACAACAGTTAAACTCCCCGCAAACCTATCTTTTTTTAAATAGAACTTGGGAGTAGTTGTATTCATCCCGCCTCCCAGAGGCCAAACACAAAAAAGATCACAAAGTCAGAATATACCTATATTTCATACCCATTAGTATACCATCGTATACCCGGCCAAAACTCAACATAAAACAAAGCTATACTTCACTCAAAATGTATAGCTGTACAAATTTAAACTATTCTATTCGGGATTGCATCTAACGCTTCGCTGATATGTCACGCCGAGACTGTCTCAGCGGCAGAAGTGATTCGTCAGTTGTGGGAATTCGTTGGCCGAGATGCTCCCATTCAACCATCGAGGTCGCTGCTTTGTTCACTTCTGGTGTGATATACGTGCAACAAATATTGTTAGTGAGGTTGATCCTACATAGATTGCATGCGTAGGAAAAACTCTTGATTCCTGCTTCAAGGCCTTTCTCTCGTCCCATTCCAGCAGCGAAGGCCATTAGGACTTGTCCTGAGGTATCCCTTATAAGTCCTCCCACAACTGCTTGCTGTAGTTCTCGGTTGGATGCTGATTTAAACGTTAGGTTAAGCTTTTGCTGCTCTGCCTCCGGTGGATGCCACCTAACTGCTTCAGATTTATAAATGACTCATTTCGGAGATAGAAATCCTAGAAGTTGGATCTTGTATATTGACCAGTAGCATTCTCCATCACAAGGTTTTTGCAAACTATGGAGGCCATCCTGTGAATCTTCTCCCAGATCCTGGATGCATTGTGGGTTTTCCCGTCAAAACGTGTGGAGCATCTTGTTACCCACATGAACCAACAAATAATTTGTGGAAGAAATCCGCAAAACGCTTTTGGAATCGAAGCCAAGCTTGATGCTCCCCAGAAACCATACAACAGCTCTGTAATTGAGAGACCAGGTGATGGACGGCAATCCATAACTTCCCCGGCCAAATCCCACATCGTTTTTGCTAAATCCCCTTCAACAAACAAATGATCAAGTGTTTCAATCGTTGGCTGATTGCAACAATGACAACGCGAGGCTATCTTCAACAAACTTCTCTCATCAGCTAACATAGCCTCGCGCTTAGAGCCTCTCTCAGATCTACCCGATCCCGATGGCAGGTCTGGGACGTAGACGCCAAACAGAGCAATCCGAAAACGAACCACTCACACTAGCTAGCCCTCAGTCCTTTCTCCCTTGCGTCCACTCCAGTGCATGTGATCCTTTTTTGTTTTCCTTTTTAGAGATTTAATTTAGCTCATGTGATCCTGCTGCATGATCCATCTGGTTCGCCCTTTCTTCTTCATCTTTCTCCGTCTTCCTACCACTGCACTGTACTCGCTGTGCTTGCCATTATCTCTTCTACGGATGCATACCTGACGGCTAGCACGTACAGCTGACAAGCCCGCAGGCCTGCGTTTCGATCGATTTCCTTTTCAACGAATACAACACTTTAATTGATACCCCTCCTACGTTACGTACAGATTAACCAAACCAGAAGATCACGAAGCAGCCGGAGTAAAGCCAACCAGACCTTGACGCCGAGGTTACCCGAAGGCGCACATGCCGTCGTCGATCTGGTCGATCACGTACTGACGTTAGCTCGGAGAGGGTCGACCGAGACGAACGGTGGGGACCGAGCTGGCTTTAGTTAGGAAGCTCATCCACGATGCCATCCCCGCAGACAGTCGGATTGCCGATTGTAGGATTCCTCTGGTTTTCGTAAATGTTGTTTGTGACAGCACGCCATCGTCTTGAACAAGTTTGGGAATCGGTTTAGATAATCTTACTCGATCGAGGTAGGTTACTCCGTGAACGTGAGTAGCCCCATAAATATATAATTTGGAAGCCAATAAGCTACAATCCAGGTAGAAAATGCCAGGTTGGAAAATTAGTATGTAAAAAAGCTCATATTGTACAAAAAAATTAGGTAAAAAAACCTAAATGGCACATTTGCCAATTTTAATTACCTAAATGGCACGTTCTTGAACTTATTACCCAAAATAGCACATTTCTGGAGCAATGCGTCCCCTGCTGGGACGCATTGCTCTCACGCGAGGCAATGCATCCCGGCGGGGGACGCATTGGTCCCACATGAGGGCAATGCGTCACGGTTCGGGACGCATTGCCCTCCCGTTGGACCAATGCGTCCCACGCCGGGACGCATTGCCTCACGTGAGAGCAATGCGTCCCGGGGCGGGACGCATTGACCCCATAGGAGGGCAATGCGTCCCGAAACGTGCCACATTGCCCTTTGTGGGACCAAAGCGTCGCGCGCCGCGACGCCGCCAACGGCTAGAAATTGCCACGCGGGCAATGCGTCCGGGACGGGGACGCATTGCTCCCAGGGCAACGACTATGTTACCGTTGGGGCCGCCGCGCGGCGCGGGGCGGTGCCACGTGGGCGCAATGCGTCCCCAACCGGGACGCATTGCTCCCCTATATATATTGGCCGAAAACAACCCCCAAACTCACACCATTCTTCATTTCCTTCATCTAGCTCTATACTCCCATTGCTCTGGAGCTTTTTCTCGGATTTCTATTGCTTTGGGTGATTTCTAGCTTATTTCGGGCGATCTTGGAGCTGATATCTTCTACTGCTCGGAGACTATTTGGAGCTTCTTCTTTCTCTTCTTCTATTCTTCGATTGTCAACACATAACTCTCCATTTCAGGTATTTATTCTACCAAAATTTTAATTTTCAAAATATGAACTTAACTTTAGTACGAAATATTACAATTGAAATAATTGTATTGTTACTCTTTAATTGTACATTACTGAAATAATGATGTAGAAAATGACAATTGAAGGCTACTTAATACCTGAAAAATTATTGTTCGAAATTGCAAAATAGTTATTTTGAAATGTTAGTAATTACTAAAAAACTAGCAAAATTGTTGTTATGAAATGTTAGTTAATTTTACTGAAAAAATAGCAAAATTGTTGTCTTAATTGTTGTTCACTGTTAATGTTATAGAAAAAGTAGTCCAATAAATTTAATTCCAAATTGATGTCACTGCTTTAAAATATTAATATAAGTTGATATAATGTCATAAAATATGAATTTCTTTCTGATGTTAATATAATATTCTAAAATATAGGAACATGGCATCTAGTTCAAATTCACGAATTGTGAAGATGCGATATGATGGGCAATTTCTCTATGATGGGTCTTATTCTAGTCGATCTGTTAGACCCATAAACATTTCACTTATTAATACCCTATATGAACTAAAATCATATATCTATACAATAGTTGACATCAATCCCAACCACTTCTCTATCAAAATATCCTATCTTTTCCCTGGAGAAAATCATATGCTCGTACAAGTTGATGATGATGATGCATACAGAACCTTGTTATCACTTTCAGCTGATGCCTATATTGATGTGTTTCTTGAAAAAACATATATCCACCAACAAACTTGTTTAATGAGTCTATTGAATCAATTTCAATCTCAATTCTCTCGGAGTCAACCACCTCAATTCTTTCAAAGTCATTTAACTACTGAATGGAGTCAACCACCTCAATTCAGTCTTACACCTCAATTCAGTCTTAGCAATTTAACTGCTGAGTGGAGTCAACCACCTGATAATGATAGTGATCATGAAGGTGATAACAATAGTGACATTGAAGGTGGTAATAACAGTGAACCACCTAAGGATGAGTCATTGACTGAAACCGATGATGAGCACACACATCCATTCCCTGACTCTATTGCAGCATTGAGTTCTATTCCATCCATATTTGACAACCAATGGCCCCAACATGAACACATTGATTCCAACTATGAAGCTTTTGAAGATGATGACTGGGTGGAAGATTTTTGTCATGAATTTTGTCTCAATTACAATCCTTCCAGTGCTGTTATATATGAGGGTGCTTTATTTGCATCTAAAGTTGTACTGGTTGAGACACTCCAAAAATGGTCGGTACAAAAGAATGTCCAGTACCGTACATTACGCTTAAATAATCGTCATCTTAAACTTGCTTGTATCCATGATGAACGATGTCCTTGGAGATTGACCGCTTGCCAGTCCAAAAGAGCTGGTGGCATGTGGAAGATAAAATGTTGTAAAGCAGGCCACAATTGTGAATTAACTGTTATGAATCATGATCATCACCAAGTCACAACATCTTATATTTCTCGAATGATAATGCCAATCCTAGTATCATGATTGGATATGTCGACACGAGAAATTCGTGACAAGGTGAATGCTGAACTAAGGCTCAATATATCTTACAAGAAGACATATCTAGCGAGGAGGAAGGCTGTTTGTAAAATATTTGGAGACTGGGAATCATCATATCATAGTTTGTTGTCGTTCCTGATTTCTCTGACACAATATATTCCAATAACTATATATGCTCACCTTATTGATGATTATACCCTTCAAGCTGAAGGCACTCGTAGATTCAAGCGGCTATTTTGGGCATTTAGTCTAGCTGTGAGGGGTTGGGCCTATTGTAGGCCTGTTCTTACTGTTGATGGCACATTTTTAACAGGAAAATATACTGGCATACTTCTCCTTGCATGTGGCATAGATGCTGATAATGGTCTATTTCCACTTGCTTTTGCTGTTGTCGAGAAAGAAAATAAGGACTCCTAGGAGTGGTTCTTTGGTTCTCTACAAACTTGTATTCCAATCATTCCACGACGTACAGACTTGTGTATTATTTCTGATCGAATGAGTGGGATTTTTCCATCACTTCAATCAAAATTTCATTGGGCTCAACATCGTTATTGTCTTCGACATCTTTGGGAGAACTTCCATAAGCAGTTCAAGTCCAAGGAGTTGAGGGACCTTATGTGGAAGGTGGGATCCACAACTGATACACATGAATTTGATCGTCATATGACTGTTATAGAAACCATAGAACCAGCAGCGAAGTCGTATTTATTAGGCCAAAATCCAGTACATTGGGCTCTCGCATATGACAGAGGTTGCAGGTATGGGTCATTGACTACCAATCATGTTGAAGGGTGTAATGGAGTCTTAAAAGGTGTTACAGGTTTGTCAATACAAGCGTTAATTGTTGCCACATACTATCGCTCCGTGACCATGTGGCTGTATAGGCGTAATCTCACAAATAAACATGCACAAGATGGATTTAAATGGTCCTTTAGGGTTCATGATAAGCTTTATAATGTTTGAGAGGATGCAAAAAAATTGACAATACACATCCGTGTGAACAATGATGAATGGCTTGTTGGTGACATGGATGGATATAAATTTCAAGTAATAGTGCGTCCAAATGGTGGCAGTCAATGCATCTGTGGTTTTCCACAACAATGGCATTTTCCATGCTCTCATGTTTGGATAGCTGCAGACTCTGTCAATTGGGATCTTGATGCACTTGTGAGTGCATATTATACAAATGAGGCTTATCTAAATGCATACATAACTGAATTTTGTGGTATTCCCGACAAGAGGTATTGGCCTCAATTTGATGAAAGTAGAGGTATTTATCCCTTATTACCCCCTAGGAAATGAAGGCAAGCTGGAAGACCAAAGAAAAAGAGAAGGCATTCAACTATGGATGTTGATCCAAATCAGTATACATATCACTGTCATAAGTGTGGCAGAAAGGGCCATAATAGACACACTTGTCCTAATGTCATATGATGGCTGGTTATATAATGTTTGCAATTTCAATTTACTCAAGTAATGTAATATTTGCAGTTTCAATTTCACTAAATTCATGTAATGTTTGTAATTTCAATTTCACTAAAGTCATGTAATGTTTGCAATTTCAATTTCACTAAAACAATGAATTTATAATGGTTTTTCTATAGATGGCTCATCGAAGGACATGGACATTTCACATGTCCATAGAGTTAATCCAAATAATAGCTACGAAGTGCCTACAGGAAAAAATGGCTCATCAAACTCTATTGGATGATGACTGAAATGACGTACCAGATTTGTTGCACAACAAGTTAGGATTTATAGTGACAAAAGAACAAGCAAAATTTCATTGGCAATTTTTAAAGTAAATGTTTCACATGTATGAAGAACTTCTTGAGCTACCTGGTTGGTATTGGGATCACACAAAACAGAAAGCAATGCCAATCAACGAACAAGTAAAAAACCAGTTAGCTGTATCACATCCAGAGATACATCGAGTGGTACATCAAATGTGGCCATTTTATGAACCTCTAGATGAGATATTGAATCAAATGCAGTAACTAATTGTTGTAGTTCATGTTGTTCATGTTGTTCATGTTGTATTTTTATATTGATCATGTAGTTCATGTTGTTCATGTTGTAATTTCATCTTATCTAATGAAGAATCTTGACAATCTTAAATGTTGTACAATATTTGCACTTTTCATTTAATGTAATATTTGCACTTTTCATTTAATGTAATATTTGCACTTTTCATTTAATGTAATATTTGCACTTTTCATAGATATGGATCCTAGACAAGAAACCTACCGACTCTCCCAGCACCACATTATGTTGGCACAATGGCCTATTACTGACCAGGATGTTTTAGACAATATTTCCATAGCTGGTTTTGGGCTTGTTCATAGGCTACCATGTATCCACCTTGACCCTACTTTAATCACTGCGTTAGTTAACAGGTGGGACAACTCTAGCAATACTTTTAGGCTTCCCCCTTTTGAGATGAGTGTCACTCTTCAGGATGTTGCAGTTCTTTTAGGCCTGAGGATTGATGTCCCACCGGTTATAGCTTCATATCCTTTAGGTGTAGATGAGGGGCAATTTTCTTCATGGACTCACCTTTGTGAGAATTTCTTAGGAGATGCACCAGATGGGATGACTAAGGGGCATATATCCTTGATTTGGTTGCGTGAGACCTTCAAGGATATGGATCTTACCACGGGTGATGAAGAACAACAAGTAGACATGAGGACAAGGTATACTAGGGCATATCTCTTATATTTCTTAGGTAGTTACCTTATCCCAGATAGTATAGGGGATAGAGTTCATGTTAGGTACCTCCCTCTTGTGTCCGATTTTGCACGTTCTGGCACTCTATCTTGGGGTGCTGCAACTCTAGCTTTCTTATATAGGGAGTTGTATAAGGCAACCACCCGGTCTAAGAGAACAACCCATCTATCAAGTTGTGTGTGCCTATTACAGCTGTGGTGTTAGGAGAGGTTGGGAATTGGATGCCCAGGTACAATTACAATGCGCTGGAATGATTGGCCAGAAGATGTTCCCTTGTGTTATAGGTTAAAGATCAACACAATTAATTTTTTTATTTGTCCAAATATTATGTAGTGTTTATCTAAATTTAGTTTGTCAATTTAATAGGTGGCCTACCTTTATCCAAAGGAGTCAAACTATCAGGGGAACAATTCAGTTTTACGATTCAGCATTTGACCAGATTTTGCCCTCACAGGTATAACTTACTTACCTCTGTTGTATGGTATGTTTTATTTATTTACAATTTACTCCATTTTATATGATACACGTTGTCTATATGAATAACAGATAGAGTTGACTCCTTACACTGCTGAGGTTCTCGAGAGATTGCCTGCCATTTGTAGAGATGGTAGTGATATTTGGTTGGCATGAGTGCCTCTGTTGTGCTACACAATAGTGGAGTGGCACTTTCCCGGCAGAGTACTTGGACAGTTCGGCTTTGTTCAAGTACAACCTACTCTTGAGCTTCCGCAGCTTAGCCGGATAGATGGGAGGGGTCATGTGGCTGAGGATTGGATGCTTCATTATAGGCAGGAGGTGCAGATGTGGAACAACAGACGTGAGAGCTTAGTTCCCGCTCCACCAGCTGATACAGTCTTCAGTCCTCAGGTTCACTATGCATGGTATCATCCATAATACATCGTGCCCCTCCAGCTATGCCTCCAAGCATATACTACCCACAAAGTTACCGTCAGCAGGAATTTGTGAGTATCATTATTATTTTCTTTTACAAATTGTTATTATTTATCTTTGTTATTTGTAATATATGTAATTGGTCTTTATTATGTGTACATACTTTGTTTTACAGGTACAAACACAGGTGGCGATCCGAGCGGCATTAGAGAACGCCCCTACACAGATCAGAGACAACATCTATAACATCCAGGGGAGTTACTTTGATAGTCTTCCCGACTATGCTCGGCCGTGGGATCCCATACCCACTCATACCACAACCCCTGAGCCCACTCCTACTCCTACTCCTACTCCTACTGTTGAGCCCACTCCCACTCCCACTTCTCAGTTCATGTCATGGGGACCGACATGGCCATATTTTTCAGGAGTTGCTTCATATTCCTCATTCATCACCCCACCTCAACCACCATCATACTATGGAGCAAGTTCTTCTTCTGCTCCATACACTCCATTCCCACCAGCAATTATTCCCGAGAGCCGACCACCATCTTATGTCACATATTCACCTACTCCGTTTGATTTCTCAGGATGCACCCCACCTGATGCATCCTATCCTGGTTTTTTGAGACCCCTCACCCCACCTCCACCTTTTCATTTCTTCCCTGATGCTCACCAGCAGCCTCCTACGCAGTTGTCCCCAGTTCATCCGTCTCCAAATGACATCGATACAGAGGATCCTGATGTAGAGGGACATGGGCGAGGACGTCGTGGGTGAGGACGACATACTTAGTTTTTTTATATATTGTACAGTTTTGTATGTATGCCTTTGTGAGGGCATCTATTGTATGTGGATCTATCATATTATGATATCACATTGGTTCATTTTGGATCATGTTGTTGTGGATCTATCATATTGTTCTGTTGTGTATTATTTTCTCGTCATGTTGGTTCATATTTTAACCTTGTTTTTAATTGCTATCTCATTTTTTTGGATTAAGTTCTTATTATATAAGCAATTAGGAACCAACCGATGTTGGTTGCAATACACTTATATATTCCATATGCATGTTACGACCTATTGAAATTGACAAATTTATAATAATTGAGTATATTATAGACATCCAAATACAAGTGAACGAATTATAAATGTACAAATATAATCAATATTGTTAATATACATATCAGTAACCATGAAACAATATCAGTGACTGCAAAAATATGATTAAAAAAAGCAATGCGTCCTGCATGGGGACGCATTGGAGCAATGCGTCCTGCATGGAGACTCATTGAGCAATGCGTCCCGCCAGGAGACGCATTGGTCCCATAGGAGGGCAATGCGTCCCGGTTTGGGATGCATTGTTCTGTTGTAGGACCAATGCGTCTCTTGCTGGGAGGGCAATGCGTCTCGGTTAATGGCCCAAAATGGCACATTTTGCAGCAATGTGTCCCCTGCCGGGACGCATTGCTCTCACGCGCCATTTAGGTAATTAAAATTGGCAAATGTGCCATTTAGGTTTTTTTGTCAAAAAATTAGGTTTAATTGATGGCCAAAAACTCTAAATGGCACATTTGTCATATTTAATGTCCTAAATGGCACGTACTTGAACTTATTGTTCAAAATGACACATTTCCAGAATAATGCATCACCATCTGGGACACATTACTCTCCTGCGAGACAATGCATCCCAGAAGCAGACACATTGATCCCACAAGATGACAATGCGTCTCAAACCGGCACACATTGTCCTCTTGTGGGACCAATACGTCTGCTTTTGGGATGCATTGCACCAATGAGTCTCAGCCGGGGACACATTGCTGCAATACGTCCCCATGCAGGACGCATTGCATCAATGCATCCCCATGCAGGACACATTGCACCAATGTGTCCCCATTCAAGACACATTGTTTTTTCTTTTTTCAAATATTTTTGCAGTCATTGATATTCTTTCATGGTTATTGATATGTATATTAACAATATTGATTATATTTGTACATTTACAAATCATTCACTTGTATTTAGATGTCTATAATATACCCAATTATTATAAATTTGTCAATTTTAATAGCTCGTAACATGCATATGGAATATATAAGTGGTATTGCAACCAACATCAGTTGGTTCCTAATTAATTATATAATAAGAATTTAATCCAAAAAAATGAGATAGAAATTAAAAATAAAGTTAAAACATGAACCAACATGACGAGAAAATAATACACAATAGAACAATATAATAGATCCAAAATGAACCAATGTGATATCATAATATGATAGATCCACATACAATAGATGCCTTCACAAAGGCATGCATACAACACTGTACAATATATAAAAAACTAAGCATGTCCTCTTCGCCCACGAAGTCCTCGCCCACCTCCCTCTACATCTGGCTCCTCTGTACCGATGTCATCTGGAGACGCCTGAATTGGGGACAACTGCGTAGGAGGATGTTGGCGAGCATCAGGGTAGAAATGAAAAGGTGGAGGTGGGGTGAGGGGTATCTGAAAACCAAGATATGATGCATCAGGTGGGGTGGATCCTGAGAAATCAAACGACATAGGTGAATATGTGGCATAAGGTGGTGGTCGGCTCTCATGAATAACTGGTGGTGGGAATGGAGTGTATGGAACATAAGAAGAACTTGCTCCATGGTAGGATGCTGGTTGAAGTGGGGTGATGAATGAAGAATAAGAACCAACTCCTACAAAGTATGGGCCTGTATGTCCCCATCCCATGAGCTGAGAAGTGAGCTCGAGAGCAGTAAGTACAAGAGTAGGAGTAGGAGTAGGAGTAATAGTAGGAGTAGGAGTAATAGTAGGAGTAGGAGTGGGCTCAGGGGCTATGGTATGAGTGGGTATGGGATCCCATGGCCGAGCATAGTCGGGAAGACTGTCAAAGTAAGCCCCCTGGATGTTATAGATGTTGTCTCTGATCTATGTAGGGGCATGCTCTAAGGCCGCTCGGATCACCACCTGTGTTTGCACATGTAAAACAAAGTATGTACACATAATAAAGACCAATTCCATATATTACAAATAACAATGATAAAAATAATAGTTTCAAAAAGAAATAATAATGATACTCACAAATTCTTGCTGGTGATAACTTTGCGGGTAGTATATGGCCGAAGGCATAGATGGAGGAGGCACGATGTACTGGGATGATACCATGCATAGTGATCCCGAGGACTGAAGACTGTATCAGTTGGTGGAGTGGGAACTAAACTCTCACGTCTATTGTTCCATAGCTGCACCTCCCGCCTATAATGAAGTAGCCAATCCTCAGCCGCATGACCCCTCCCATCAATCCGGCTAAGCTGCAAAAACTCAAGAGTAGGTTGTACTTGAACAAAGCTGAACTGTCCAAGTACTCAGTCGGGGAAGTACCACTCCACTATTGTGTAGCAAAACAAAGGCACTCGTGCAAACCAAACATCACTACCCTCTCTACAAATGGCAGACAATTTCTCAAGAACATCAGCAGTGTAAGGAGTCAACTCTATCTGCTATAAAAATAGACAACATGTATCATATAAAATAGAGTAAATTGTAAATAAATAAAACATATATCATACAATATGTTAGTAGAGGTAAGCAAGTTATACATGCGAGGGCAAAATCTGGTCAAATACTGAATCGTAAAACTGGACTGTTCCCCTGATAGTGTCACTCCGTTGGACATATGTAGGCCACCTATTAAATTGACAAACTATATTTAGATAAAAACTACATAATGTTTGGACAAATATAAACATTAATTATGTAGATCTTTACCTATAACCCAAGGGAACATCTTCTGGCCACTCCCCGCATTGCATAACAATTGAACCTGGGCGTACAATTCCCAACCTCTCCCAACACCACAACTGCAATAGATAGACACAACCTGACAGATGGGCAGTTCTCCTGGACCGGGTGGTAGCCTTATACATCTCCCTATATAAGTAAGCTAGAGTTGCAACACCCCAAGATAGAGTGCCACAATGTGCAAAATCAGACACAAGAGGGAGGTACCTAACATGCATTCTATCCCCGGTACTATCTGGGATAAGGTAACTACCTAAGAAGTATAGGAGATATGCCCTGGTGTACCTTATCCTCAGTTCTAGTTATTGATCTTCATCACCCACAGTCAGATCCATATCCCTAAAGTTATCACGCAGCCAAATCAAGGAGATATGCCCCTTAGACATCCCATCTGGTGCATCTCCTAAGAAATTCTCACAAAGGTGAGACCAAGAAGAAAACTGCCCCTCATTTACACCTATAGGATAAGAAGCTATAACAGGTGGGCCATCAATCCTAAGACCTAGAAGCACTGCAACATCCTGAAGTGTTACAGTCATATCAAATGGGGGAAATCTAAAAGTGTTGCTAGTATTGTCCCACCGGTTAACTAATGCAATGATTAAAGTGGGGTCAAGGTGGATAGAGTGTAGCCTATGAATAAGCCCAAAACAGCCATGGTAATATTTTCTAAAACATCTGGGTCAGTAATAGGCCATTGTGCCAACATGATGTGGTGCTGGGAGAGTCGGAAGGTTGCTTGTCTAGGAGCCATATCTATGAAAAATACAAATATTACATTAAATGAAAAGTGAAAATATTGTACAACATATAAGTTTGTCAAGATTCTTCATTACATAAGATGAAATTAATTCAAATACATGAACTACCAAACAATATTAAAATACAACATGATCTACTAAAAGAGAAATATTACAATAATCAGTCACTGCATTTGATTCAATATCTCATCTAGAGGTTCATAAAATGGCCACATTTGATGTACAACTCGATGTATCTCTGGCTGTGATAAATCTAACTCGTTTTTAACTTGTTCATTGATTGACATTGCTTTCTATTTAGTGTGATCCCAATACCAACCAGTTAGTTCAAGAAGTTCTTCATACATGTAAAACATTTGCTTTAAAAATTGCCAATGAAATTTTACTTGTTCTTTTGTCACTATAAATCCTAACTTGTTGTAAAAAAAATCTGGTACGTCATTCCAGTCATCATCCAATAGAGTTTGATGAGCCATTTTTCCCTGTAGGCACTTTGTAGCTATTATTTGGATTAACTCTACCGACATGTGAAATGTCCATGTCCTTCGATGAGCCATCTATAAAAAAACCCATTATAAATTCATTCTTTTAGTGAAATTGCAAACATTACATGACATGATTAAATTGTAAACATTACATGAATTGAGTAAATTGAAATTGCAAACATTACATTACGTGATTAAATTGAAATTACAAACATTACATGACTTGAAAAAACTAAAATTGCAAACATTACATGCCTTGAGTAAATGAAAATAGAAAATATTACATGACCAGACATCATATTACATTAGGACAAGTGCATCTATTATGACCCTTTCTGCCACACTTATGACAGTGATATGTATACTGATTTGGATCAACATCCATAGTTGAAGGTCTTCTCTTTTTCTTTGGTCTTCCAACTTGCCTTCATTTCCTAGGGGGTAATAAGGGATAAATACCTCTACTTTCATCAAATTGAGGCCAATACCTTTTGTCGGGAATACCACGAAATTTAGTTCTGTATGCATTTAGTTAAGCCTCATTTGTATAATATGCACTCACAAGTGCATCAAGATCCCAATTGACAGAGTCTGCAACTACCCAAACATGAGAAGATGGATAATGCCATTGTTGTGGAAAACCACAACTGCATTGACTGCCACCATTTGGACGCACTATTACTTAAAATCTATGTCCATCCATGTCACCAACAAGCCATTCATCATTGTTCACATGGATGTGTATTGTCAGTTTTTTTGCATCCTCTCAAACATTTTAAAGATTATCATGAACCCTCAAGGGCCATTTTAGTCCATCTTGTGCACATTTATTTGTGAGATTATGCCTCTCCAGCCACATTGTCACGGAGTGATAGTATGTGGCAACAATTAACGCCTGTATTGGCAAACCTCTAACACCTTTTAAGACTCCATTACACCCTTCAACATGATTGCTAGTCAATGACCCATACCTGCAACCTCTGTCATATGCGAGAGACCAAAGTACTAGATTTTGGCCTAATAAATATGCCTTCGCTGCTGGTTCTATTGTTTCTATAACAGTCATATGACGATCAAATACATGTGTATCGGTTGTTGATCCCACCTTCCACAAAAGCTCCCTCAACTCCTGGGACTTGAACTACTTATGGAAGCTCTCCCGAAGATGTCGAAGACAATAACGATGTTGAGCCCAATCAAATTTTGATTCAAGTGTTGGAAAAATCTCACTCATTCGATTAGAAATAATACACAATTCTGTACATTGTGGAATGATTAGAATACAAGTTTGTAGACAACCAAAGAACCACTCCCAGGAGTCCTTATTTTCTTTCTCGACAACAACAAAAGCAAGTGGAATTAGACCATTATCAACATCTATGCCACATGCAATGAGAAGTATGCCAGTATATTTTCCTATTAAAAATGTGCCATCAACAGTAAGAACAGGCCTGCAATAGGCCCAACCCCTCACAGCTGGACCAAATGCCCAAAACACCCGCTTAAATCTATGAGTGCCTTCAGTTTGAAGGGTATAATCATCAATAAGGTGGGCATATATAGTTCTTGGAATATATTGTGTCAGAGATATCAAGAATGTCAACAAACTATGATATAATGATTCACAGTCCCCAAATATTTTACAGACATCCTTCCTCCTCGCTAGATATGCCTTCTTGTAAGATATCTGGAGCCTTAGTTCAACATTCACCTTGTCACGAATTTCTCATGTTGACATATCCAATCATGATACTAGGATTGGCATTATCATTCGAGCAATATAATATGCTGTGACTTGGTGATGATCATGATTCATAACAGTTAATTCACAATTGTGGCATGATTTACAATGTTTTATCTTCCACATGCCACCTGCTCTTTTGGACTGGCAAGCGGTCAATCTCCAAGGACATCATTGATCATGGATACAAACAAGTTTAAGATGACGATTATTTGACCGTAATGTACGGTACTGGACATTCTTTTGTATTGACCATTTTTGGAGCGTCTCAAACAGTACAACTTTGGATGCAAATAAAGCACCCTCATATATAACAGTGCTGGAAGGATTGTAATTGAGACATAATTCATGATGAAAATCTTCCACCCAGTCATCATCTTGAAAAGCTTCATAGTTGGAATCAATGTGTTCATGTTGGGGCCATTGGTTGTCAAATATGGATGGAATAGAACTCAATGTTGTAATAGAGTCAGGGAATGGATGTGTGTGCTCATCATCAGTTTGAGTCAATGACTCCTCCTCAGGTGGTTTACTATTATTACCACCTTCAATATCACTATTGTTATCACCTTTGTGATCACTATCATTATCACCTTCCTGATCACTATCATTATCTCCCTCGTCAACCTCAACACCAACATTCTCAGTAGTAGGATTTTGAGAGAATTAAGGTGGTTGATTCCATTCAGTAGTTAAATAACTTTAAGAGAATTGAGGTGGTTGACTCCATTCAGCAGTTAAATGACTTTGATAGAATTGAGGTGGTTGACTCCATAAATGATTGTGAGGGAATTGAGATTGAAATTGATTCAATAGACCCATGAAACAAGGTTTTTGGTGGATAGATATTTTTTTCTTCAAGAAATACATCAATATAGGCATTAGATGAAAGTGATAACAAGGTTTTGTATGCATCATCATCATCAACTTGTACGAGCATATGATTTTCTCTAGGGAAAAGATAGGATATTTTGATAGAGAAGTGGTTGGGATTGATGTCAAGTGTTGTATAGAGATATGATTTTAGTTCAGATAGGGTATTAATAAGTGAAATGTTTATGGGTCTAACAGATCAACTAGAATAAGACCCATCAGAGAGAAATTGACCATCATATCGCATCTTGACAATTCGTTAATTTGAACTACATGCCATGTTCCTATCATTGTAAAACAACAATTTATATTTTAGAACATTATATTAACATGAATTAATATTTTAGAACAGTGACATCATTTTTAAAAGAGTAGTTAAGATTTTAGAACAATAATTTTGAATTTGGAATTAAATTTATTTTACTATTTTTTCTATAACATTAACTTTTTAGAACAACAATTCTACTATTTTTTAGTAACATTAACATTTCTATTCAACAACTATTTTGCTATTTTTTCAGTAACATTAACATTACAGAACAACAATTTTGCAATTCCGAATAATAATTTTTCAGATATTAATTAACTTTCAATTATCATTTTCGACATTATTATTTCACTAATGTGGAATTAAGAAGTAGCAATACAATTATTTCAGTTGTAATATTACATACTAATGTTAACTTTAAGTTTTAGACATTAAAATTTTGGTAGAAAAAATACCTCAAATGGAGAGTTCTCCCTTGTCAATCAAAGAATACGAGAAGAGAAAAAAGACCAACAGTAGAAGCACCTCCAAGCGTACAAGAAAAGAAGAAGATAACAGCTCCAAGATCGCCCGAAATAAGCTAGAAATCACCTCCAAGCAGTAGAAATCTGAGCAAGAACTCCAGAACAATGGGAGTAGAGAGCAAGAATAAGGAAATGAAGAATGGTGTGAGTTTAGGGGGTTGATTTCGGCCAACATATATAGGAGAGCAATGCGTCCCAGTTGGAAACACATTGCTCCCACGTGGCACCACGCCGCGGCCCAACGGCAAAATAGCCGTTGGTCCAGGGAGCAATGGGTCCGCGCCCGTTCTGGATGCATTACCTATATAGCCGTTGGGGCGTCTCCGCGCACGACGTATTGACCCCACAAGAGGGCAATGCGTCCTAGTTCAGGACGCATTGCTCTCCTGTGGGGCTAATACGTCCTGAACGGGGACACATTGCCCTCCTGTGGGGCCAATACGTCCCAAACCATGACGCATTGCCTCTTGGGAGAGTAATGCGTCCCAAAAGATGACACATTGATCTAGAAATGTGCCATTTTGGGCAATACGTTTAAGAATGTGCCATTTAGGGCATTAAATATGGTAAATGTGCCATTTAGGTTTTTTTGGCCTTAATTGATAGAGCTCGATAACACATAGATAGGAGTTAGAAAGGAAGCAGCATGCTAACACTTGTAATGGAGGGGGAGCCGACACGAGTAAGGATTTTGTCCGGAAAGCATGTCATATGTACCCGACCACACCCGGAGGCGGTAAAAATTCCTAGAATTGGACCATGTGAATAACTTATACGGGAAGGTTAGCTTACTCTAACGTACCTAAATACACTTGAGGAACCGAATTCCCTGTGACGCTTACTGTAGCGGCTGTGTGCCGTAGACATTTAGGCCTTACACTCAGTTGTATTATGGTATTACTTCACTCAACTTCAAGATATGTGTGATCCAGATTTGTTCGGAATAGGACCCTCGTCACAGGGAATCTGATCCCGACACTTGGACGGTGGAGTTAAAACTCTATATGGTTTATCCGATGGAAGAGGAATTGGGTTGGAGTACACTAGACGAAGAAAAATATCTCTCTTTTTCGGTGGCTCATTGAGACATTAGGAAAATGCATTACTTTATCGTGTGGGAGTGAAGGCATATTATGTGTGCAAGATATGAGAAGTCTCAAACAAACAGAGGGTCAGTATTTTGAAATGCTTGAAATAAAGCATGCTCTACGAGGAAGGGAAGAGTGATTTGTAGTTTAAGAGAGGAGCATGAACAACATCCTTGCATATATGTTGAAGGAACCATATGATTAAATTTGACTTCTATAATAACTTGCATCCCTCTTAATAATTACATTGTTTATATATGGTTTAATGTCCAAAAATGGAATTCACTATCCTCTATAGTTTAATTAGTAAGATTTCAAAAGAAACTTTTAAAATTTTGTATATATTTTTATTGGAAAGAGAGAAAAAACTACAATGAAACTAAGATATACTATACTTATAGCTAAGGCTAAGTAAGACATAGTTGATCAGATACAAGTACAACAATGATAGAATGTGTGTACGCCTTCTCACCCAATAAGAAAACTTTCAAGAGATATAACAAAAATATCAATGGAATAATATCTATCAGGTTAAGGGTCCTATTATCATCATCACCACCAAATATTTGATTTATCTCAATACCTTTAGGTATTTAAATTCGTTGAGCAAGGTATCTACACTTCAAAAAAGATCCTTCAGAGTAAAATTTTCTTCTATTCATTATAAATTATAAATTCAAGACTCTATATTTATTCTCTTTGGGATAAATCTAATTGTAATATGATACAAATTACATAAGATTGACATAGTGTTTCTGATACCAAGGGACACATAATAGTTATTGAAACTAGGAGCACACATTTAATGTTTCAATCATTGCAATGAGTGACATAGCATACACTTCTTTTTACAAAACTTTTAGTTGTTTTTTAGATGTATTAAAAATAAAGCATGATTAACATTAATAACTGAACACATTATACAATTAATAAATGTCTGGAATTGTTTGTTCCTTGATTAAATAGATAATCTAGTTTAATGATTCTTATCTTTATGATTCCTTATTTTGTTTTTTTATTTTGGTTGTTAAACTCTTAGTGAAGTTATACACATTGATATGCTAAGTTAGGGTATAGGAATATAATTCACTAGTGGTAAAATTAAGATTTTGAGGGAAATTGATATTACTTTGAGATATGAAATAAGATAGAGAATTTAACCTTAAATTTATAAAATTTTGGTGATTATATAAAGTCACACTAATGTCTTGAATCTTAGAAAATTGTACTTTACTATTTTACTTGGTTTAGCTGTTTCTCATTTGACTATATTTTCTTCTTAGAAAGTTCATGCAATCAAAGTCAAATTTAGACCATATTTAGTGTCGATTAGGTTTCCTCTAGAGAAGCCAATCCAATGCCAAGTGTACATGGAAGAATATAATTGATCACTCGTAACTCTGGGGAGAACTTCAATCAGTAATTGATGTTAAGAAATAAAAATATGCCTGCAATACCCGACTAGTGTAGCGCAGATGGTTTGGTTTGACCTGTCCTCCCTAGGGGACCCCAGTCTGAAACCTCATGTTGCACATTGTATATATAATCCCTTTGGTCATTTGGGCTTTGGCACTTGCTTGAGAGAGGGGGAGACTAATGTCTCTTCTAACTAAAAAAAATGTCTGCAATAAAATATTTTGGCACTTTGGCAATCGCCTTAATTGTTTGTTTTATAATATGTGTTGTCACAATGGTGGGTAAGGTAATGTTTAATTTATTTAGAGATGTTAATTCTGTCACCCACACCAGATCGTAACTATTGAAAGGTGCCATGGAAAGAGCACAATGCATACAATCTAAGGACATTATCAAGTCTCTCAAAACCACACCTAGTCTTGCAATATTAATGATGATAAAATCACCTCATGAAGTTGACACTGAAAAGGGTTGATAATTTTTTTGGTATGGTGTGCCCCATATGTTTCTTCAACCTCATAATCGACACCCCACATAGGCCTCTCCTTTCATTGAATCAAAAAAGATTCATGCAATGAGGTATCACCTTTATATTGTCATATGTTCATACATCATACAAGGATGGTAAATAAGTCATTGTGTACAATAATAATGACTACATTGTATGTAGACAATACACTTACCACTCATTCAACCAAACTGCTTCACTTGTCCTAGATTTGCAGTTAACCTTATGATCATTGGTAGGGTTAAATACTACATACAAAATCAAGAATGTCAAAAATGACTAGTAAGACTCACCCTCTATTTGTATATCTTGCACTTCTATCCACTCCAGCGATCATGATATCTTTTTAATCTTTTTGATATAGTTCCTAAGTTGATTTTTTCATTTTTATTAGATAGTAAGTTAATAATTCATAATAAATCAATTTACTACTCATATAATATGATAACTCATATAATAAAATAACAACTAATTAAAGATTCTATATTTTATGTGAGATTAATCCTAAAAATCTACATTAACATCATTTGACTTGTCGTAGATAGAGATAGTATGATACCTTTATGTTAGGTTTTGGTATTTAAAGACTAACAATCTAATTAATAAGAGAGTCAACAAATATGTCCATTCAACAAGTAAGGTCAACCACCTCGTTTACATAGTACACCAAATTGGGTATCTAAACCTGCATATTTTCTTTATTTAGTGTTGTTTCTTGGGTTTTATATGTTTGGTATATACTTTCTATATTAGGCATTTGGGTTTAATAATGATGAAATCAATAGATGAAATGAGAATTGGGAACCTATCTTCATCGTCATCGAAGTGGGTTTTCTAACACGTTGGGAAATGCACATCATTTTTAGTAATAATCCCATCCTTTTTTGTTCAAAAAGGCAGAAGTGACACTCCTCTAGTTATTTTACTGGAAGGTCAATGTATCTATTGCAGTTTTCTATACAAAAACATTAATTATTGGAGGCACCACTACATCAAAGGGATCTCAATTTATTAACTAGGTAGCAATAGACCACTCATAAGCCATCAATCATTTGACTCATAGTTGATTGGCTGCTTGGACTACCTACACAATGAACTAATCATGTAAATCGAATAACTGGGCCAACAAATAATGGAAAACCAAATAATATACATCAAATGATTGAACCAAAATTTTAAGTGAACACTTAATAAATATCTTGCACCATGGGTACACTTGATGTGCAAGGTTGTGTAACTTATAGGATATTTTCATTAATCATGAGAAAGAAAAGGTTCCACATGATTGAAACCCTAACCCACCCATTTATCTATACAAAAATGATATCCCAATCATAATCAAGGGAGTTTCTGAACCCTAACACACTAGAGCTCTGAATATTTCCCAAACTTTCCTCAACCCTAAAACCCTTGAACAACACCTAAGGTTAGAGCTCGATAAAAATCACAAAGGTGATTCAAATTTTTGATGCCCCAAATTTGCAACTCTTGGTGAAGGACAAAGGACAACAATCTCAAGTCATCTTCAAAACGTCCAATAAAGGTAGAAGTGGCTCATCCACAATGTAGATCCTTCCCCCTTCCCTTTTCCAATCATACAACAATGCGACGTCATGAACAATTGAGTTTGGTGATTCAAATTTCTTAGTACTATGCTACCCTTTTCTTCATCCTCCTTGCACTTGTTATGATTTTTTACACATCAAGATACTATTTTCACCTCAATCTCTTGAAGAAACACTTCATTTTTTTCTAGGGTTTGTAGTTATAGGATCAGGGTTATGGAAGTTTGTAACCCCTTCCCCACACATAATGTGTCTTTCACAAGTTCTTGAACACTAAACTACACATATCTACCAAACCCATGGAGTTTATGATGATTTTTCTTATTCTAATCATACATACTATGTGAATGCAACTCACACTCCATTCTCTGTGCCTTATGCACATGGTGAGGTGTTGGCTCAATATTTTTGAAACCGATCAAAAGCACCATTTATGAAAAATTCATATTGCAATCACCCCAATGGTTAAAAAGTTTCACGTATTATTGTAGCCATTTTCTTTGTGCCATGATCCACGCTATTGCCTTCTTCCTTGAGAAGGTGATGGAATTTCTAAACTAAATGGTAAAACAAGTTGGTAGTGGATATTTATTTCTAGATAGAAAAGTTTGCTACATCATGCATGAATCGTAGGAACATGCATATTTTTGCTACTTCACTCCAATCATCTAATGTGAAGTAATCCTTGTAATTGGTATGTCGTATGCCTAGTTGAAGGGGAAAATGCCAATATATAGTAGAAAGATCAAGCATATATTATCTTCATTCTGATTATTTCAGATGTCAAATGACCATAGTATACATTCCAAGTAGCCACATCTAATCAAACAAATATAATATCAATAGATCGGTCAGAGGTCTCTAGGCAAAGCTAAAAGGAACTAGAGCCACTATTTAATTGAATGGATTTCCAATTGATCGATTAGTTAGCAAAAGACAAACCTTAAGAGACTAGTTTTTTGGTTCACATTCAATCTCATGAATTAGTCTCTCTAGACAACATGCTGGTTAAGTTAGTTGACCGAGTTGATTTTCTACAGATAGATCTGGTCAAGTCACTTGACTAATTGACCAAATAGTCAATTGCCGATGTTGAAAGCTAGTAGAAAAGGGTTTTCCTCTGGGAGGGGTAGGGATCCCTCATTTTAAAAGCAAAAGGGTGTGCTTTGGGATAAGACACAATCATTGTTAGGTGAAGGTTCTACAAAAAAAGATATGCAAAATAATTTAGTTCCTTAATAGCTACCAAGCGGAAGAACTGAAAAATTCTTCACATATGCACAACAAAGTACCTCCCACTCCTTACCTTTAATTCTATTTTCGTGATGTTTATTTGAAATTATTCAACTTTTGTCATTGTGACCATTAACAATGAGTACTCTTTACATTAGGAATGGGACTAACCCCATGACACTGATTTTTAGTTTTACATAATTCACCTTGCAATTACCTATGCTTGCAATCTATTTCATGTTTTCCTTTCTTCATGTTCAACTTGATGTTGGTTCACCATTGTTTTTAATTTTGGTATCTAGTTGAGTACTTGAAAAGGTTCAATTTCAGCAAGATGCGAGAATACACGCATTGTCTGAGATATGAATATAAAAGAGAGAAATGTGGGTATAACTTCATGCATAATATATTATGGGAAGTTATCATCGTGGGATGATATCATTCCCTATAATTATACATGTTTCTTCTAAACTCAAGAAAGGGATATGAAACAAATTAAGCAATATGTAATATGTTAATGATTTAGGTTATAGGGAGAATTAGTTAACCAAAATTCACATCTTTCATGGTGGTGAATTTGTAGACCTAATAGTTATGTCTCACTAGTTAATGACTAAGTTGTTTTGTTGATTTTTGACTGGCTAATTAGTCATAATTAATTAGCAATAGATCAAACACCTAAACAATATGATGATAACTCATTTCAACTTTTATGTATCACGTAAGATTGACTCTAAAATAGTACACCAACATCATTATCTTGCGGTAGTCAAGGTCGTATGATATTGTTAGGTTAGATATTAGAATTCAAAAGATTAATAATATGCTTAATACGTGACTAAACAAGGTTACTAGATATGCTTCAATTAACTATACCCAAATGGGGTATGAGATGGTGCATATTTTAGTTATTTATCATTTTTGTTTACGTTTTTTTAGTTTACTATAAGATTGATAACATTCTTGATTAAATAAGTAAATAACATGAAAAGTGGAAATAAGAATTCATGGATATCATTCTAGGTTTCCTGCCACCTTGGTCAATGACTAACCAGTTTTTGTAATCATCCCAACAATTTTATAAGCAAAAAGAATAAATAATATACTTTGAGTAGCCAGCTGACCTCTAGGAAATTGTCTGGAAGTTCATTGGATCAAGTCGAGGTCACTAGAAAATGCCAATAAAAACTTGAGCCACGGGTCATTCAAATGGATATCAAATCAATTGTTTATATATTACTAGACCAATAAAAAGCCATCAACGATTTGGTTCACAATTGATTTGATTGAGTGGAATGTCTATATAGCAATCAGATCATGTCAAATTGTCTGTTGGACTAACAAACAATAAAAACTGGTTGACTCACACAATTCCCATTTCTTAATCCCATTCACCCTAAGCAAAAAAATTTCCCCATTACACAAACGAGGGTGGGGTGTGACCTCTAGTTGTGAAATTAAAAACAATGTGCTTTTGGGATCAACATAATTAGTGGACATACGTGAATATTCTAGAGATGACATGGGAAGAAATTCCCCTCTCCAACATCTACACAATAGAATGATTGAAAGACTCTTCATATATGCACAATATCGTCCCTCTCTTTACCCATCTTTTATACTATTTGCATGATGTACTCTTGTAATTACTCAAGTTCATTTCATTGCAACCATAAGAGAGTGACTAGTATTCTTGTAATGCATGGGGCATAACCCCAAACTCATGTCATTATCCATGTAATTACCTTCTTATTGGATATATATCGTACTATGTAACCTTCCTTAATGTTAGATTGATGCTAGATCACCATTCCTCATGACTTCCTTATCTAAAATAATGCTATTGAGGATTAAATATAGATTAGACTGGGAAATATAGATGATTCTATGAGATATCAAAGTAAAAGAGACTGCATGCATAAATATTGTTTCTTCTTTCCTATATACCTATTATGTTATTCAAACTATGTGTGGTTAATAGTTCTTTTCCTAATCATGACAAACATCATATCTTAATTATCCATTTTCATCTATCCATATTTCCTTGGTTTAGAAGTTATCTGGATTTTCGTTGCTTTGTCCTAGAAGTAACATGTTGACTCTTACTACTCCCAAAACAAACCTAATATTTCTTTTTGGTATTGAATCTAGACTTTTGCAAGCCTCAATGGCACTATCCTCAGATTGAACCAACTTCTATATGCAAATTGCGTTCAAACCCTTGAGAAGAAAGAACAATAGCACTAGATGCGACTTGGTTGGGAAGTTGAAACATATGGTGAGCGACATACAATGCTTTTTTAAGAAATGCTATGTGGATATTATTTTGAAATTGAAAATTGAATTCTTGTCATTCTCTACCAAAAGACAAAGAATATAACAAATAAAATTTGTTATTTTATTTAAATATCCTTTATTTTTTGATGATTGAAGAATAACTTGAATTGCATTTGGGGTTCCAAAATGTGTCCATGTAGCAAACCTACTTTTTTATTATGAATTATTTCACAATGAAGACTATGTAATGCTCATACCATACAATAACTTCAAATTAGATTGATACATAACATTGAACGTACAGTCCACCATCAACAGACCCAAATGATGCACATCGCGTCATGGAAACCCGAGACCTGAGACGATCAGGGTAGGGGCAACAGCTAGCCAGTCTCTCTTCAATGACAACTCCTGCTCTCCTAGTTTCCTATGCTAATGGACGACGATGGGGTGACCTCTTGGATGAAGACAACAAAAAAGCGTACCAGTAAATGGACTATACAAAGGGGTTGCATCCTCGACTGACAACTTTTTAGCATGGCGTACGTTCTTACACACTCTCGTAAGCCCACCTTCCTCCTCTGCAATATATATACCCAGTTTGGTCCCCCTTCAACACATGCAACCAAACAGATTCACCCAATGCAGGATAAATTTTCAATTTACTATATCATATATTACTGCATAGTCTATATTATCTACTCACCCGTCGTGTGAAGTTTAAAAGGTTCTAAAGTTTGAAACATGCAGTTTGCACGATAGAGAGCGAGCTATAGGCATAGTTAAAGCCCCCTTCAAAGCTAGCTCATCAGTTGACAAATTGTTTAATTCACATTTCGTTTCAACAATTAGTCTTTCTACACAACATACTGGTCAAGTCAGTTGATCAAGTTGATTATATACAAAAAAAGCCTAATTAAATCAGTTGATGAATTGCCCAACTAGTCAGTTTCTGAGGCTGAAAGATAGTAGAAAAATATTTCCTCTGGGAGGGATAGGGATCTCTCATTCTAAAATAAAAGGGCATGCATTGGGAGAAGATACAATCAAGTGGAGCTGAAGGTTCTATAAGAAAATATATGCAAAATAATTCAGTTCTTTAATAGCTACTATTAGAAGAACTGAAAATTCTTCACATATGCACAACAAAGTACCTCCCACTCCTTATCTTTTATTCTATTTTCATGATGTACATTTATAACTATATAACTTTTGTCATTGTGACCATTAACACGAGTGAGTACTCTTTATGTTAGGAATAGGACTAACCCCATGACATTGATTCATTTTAAATGATTCACCTTGTAATTACCTACATTCTCAATTTATTTCACACTTTCCTTTCTTGATGTTTAACTTGATGTTGGATCACCATTGTTTCAAATTTTGGTATCTCAATGAGTACCTAAAAGGGTTCAATTTTGATAAGATATGAGAATACAAGCGTTGTCTGAGATATGGATATAAAAGAGAGAAATGTGGGTATAATTTCTTGCATAATATATTATGGGAAGTTTTATCATCGTGAGAGAATACCATTCCTTATAATGATACATGTTTCTTCTAAACTCAAAAAAGGAATATGAAACAAATTAAGAAATATGCAATATGTTAATGATTTAGGTTATAGGGAGAAGAAGTTAACCATAATTCACATCTTTCATGGTGATGAATGTCTAGACCTAATAGTTATATCTCAATAGTTAATGGCTAAGTTGTTTCATTGATTTATGATTGGTTAATTAGTTAATAGTTAATTACCAATATATCAAACACCTAATAAATATGATGATAACTCATTACAACTTCTATGTCTCACACGACATTGACTCTAAAATAGTACACCGAAATCATTCTCTTGTAGTTATCAAGGTCGTATAATACCATTAGGTTAGATATTAGCATTCAAACGATACAAATATACTTAACATGTGAGTGAAAAAGGTTATTAAAATTTGCTACAATCAACTATACCCAACTGGGGTATTATATGGTGCATATTTTAGTTATTTATTATTTTTGTTTACGTTTTGTTAGTTTAGTATAGGATTGGTAGCATTCTTGATGAAATAAGAAAATCATGTGAAAAATGGAAATAAGAATTCATCAATATCATTCTAGGCTTCCTACCACCTTGGTCAACGTATAACCATTTTTGTCCATCATCTCAACCATTTTATAAGCAAAAAGAACAGATAATACACTTTGAGTAGCTACTTGAGCCCTAGGAAATTGTCGGGAACTTTAGTGGATCAATTCGAGGTCGCTAGAAAATGCCAAGAAAAACTTGAGCCACTAGTCGTTCAAATGGATGTCAAGTCGATTGATTAGGTATTAATAGACCGACATGAAGCCATCAACCATTTGATTCACAATTTATTCGATTGAATGTCTATATAGCAATCAAATCATGTCAAACTCTCTATTGGACTAGCAAATAATAGAAACCTCTACTTATAGTTGACTCCCATAATGCCCAATTCTTAATCCTATTCCACCCTAACCAATAAAGTTCCCCCATTACACCAGCAAGGGTGGGGGTGTGACCTCCAGTTGTGAAATTAAGAACAATGTGTTTTTAGGATCAACATGATTAATGGACGTACATGAAGATTCTAGAGAAGACATGGGAAAGAATTTTCCTCTCCAATAGCTACACAATAGAATGAGTCAAATATTGTTCATATATGCACAACATTGTCCCTTCTTTACCTGTCTCATATACTATAAGCATGATGTACTCTTGTAATTACTCAAGTTCATTTCATTGCGACCATAAGAAGGAGTGTCTAGTCTTCTTGTCATGCATGTGGCTTAACCTCAAGTTTATGCCATTATCTGTGTAATTACATTCTTATTGGATATATATCGTACTACCCTTGCTTAATGTTAGATTGATGCTTTATCACCATTACTCATGACTTCCTTATCTAGATGAATGCTTTTGAGGATAAAATTTGGATCATACTGGGGAAATATGGATTGTTCCATGAGATATAAAAGTAAAAGAGACTGCATGCATAAATATTGTTTCTTCTTTCCTATACCTATTCCGTTATTCAAACTATGTGTGGGTGCCTAGTCCTTTTTCTCATCATGACGAACATCTTATCTCAATTCTCCATTTCTCATGGGGTTCAATTTCTTTGATCCCAGCTTATTGTACTAAACGTGTGATATTTAATCACAACTGTTACAAAACTCCACTATTTTTTAAGGACAGTTTTTTGGGATAGATGTATGGCTGGAATAGAGAGTCATTACTGTGAATCTCAATCCTTTTTCATCTACCCACACTTTATTGGTTTAGAAATTATCTAAATTTCTGTTATTTTGTCATAGAAGTTATGTGTCGACTCTTACTATTTCTAAAATAAAATTAATGTTTCTTTTTGGAATTGAATCTTGACTTTTACTTTGACACTATCCTCAACTCGAATCGACTTCCAAATACCAACTGCATTCAAACCTTGAGAAGAGAAAACAAAAGTACTAGATGCGACATTGTTTGAATGTTGAAACATATGGCTATGAGGATATTATTTTGAAACCTAAAATGGAACCCATATCATTCTCCACCAGAAAATAAAGAGTACAACAAATAAAATATATTATTTAATCTAGTGTACCCTTTGTTTTGCAATGAAGAATAACTTGAATTACATTTAAGGTTCCAAAATGTGTCCATGTAGCAAACCCACTTTTTTTATTGTGAATTATGTTACTGATGGAGACTATGTAATGGACATACCATACAATGACTTCAAATTTGTTGATGCATAACACTAAACGTGCAATCCCAAATGATACACAGGCGTCATGGAAACGCGAGATCTGGAACGATGGTGGGGCATCAGCTAGCCAGTCTCTCATCAATGACAACTCCTGCTCTCCTAATCTCCTGTGCTCCAAAGCTGACAACTTTTTAGCATGGTGTACAGTTTTACATTCTCATAAGCTCGCCTTCCTCTTCCTCATTATATATAGCCAACTTGGCCCGTCCTATATTTTTTTATAAGACAACTAATCACATTGCAGCATCTCCTCCTCTCTCCTCCTCTAGAACGTGTGCAAACAAACGGATTCACCCAATGCGGGATCAACGTTCAATTGACTACATCATATAGTACTGCGTAGTCTGTGTTATCTGCTCACCCGTCGTGTGAAGTTTAAAAGGTTCCAAAGTTTGAAACCTGCAGTTTGCGCGGTAGCGAGCGAGTTATAGGCATAGTTAAAGCCCCCTTCAAAGCTAGCTCATGAGTTGATTCAGCTTCTCGCAGAGCTTCTGAGATCTACTCGGATAGGGGTGGGAAGTACATGCCAAACAGAGCAACCCGAAAACGAACTATTCACACAGATACAAGCTCGCTCTCTTGCACTCCTGTTCACTCCAGTGCATGTGATCCTTTCTTTCCTTCTTTGAGAGACGTAAGTGCATGTGATCCTGCTGCACGCATGATCCGTCTGGTTCGGCCTTTCTTCTCCTTCTTTCTCCGTCTTCCTACCACTGCGCTGTACTCATATATATACTGCGCTGCCCTTGCCATTATCTCTTTTACGGATGGATACCTGACGGGTAGCTCGTACACATCTGACAAGCCTGCAGGCCTGCGCTTTGATATCCTTTTCAACAGACACAGCACTTTAGCTGATACCCCTCCACGTTACGTACAGATTAACTGAACCACAGGATCATGAAGCGCGCAGCCAAGCGAGCAGCCGGAGTAACTCCAAGCAGACATCGTCGCCGGCGTTTGCTGGCCTGAAGGCGTTTACTGATCATGGGCCCGACGGTCGACCGAGAGGGACCGGCTTCAACTGGTAGCACTAAACACCGCCTACTCCGAGTGCTCTCAATTAACAAGAGAGCTCGGATCTGGTGCATGTGAAGGGGATGGAGGAGTAACGCTATTCCCTGTTTGTTATTTAACAAACTAACAAGTCGATTATGTTATATTATATTTAAATTATCTTCAAAGGCATTGTTCAATTATTATTATTTAAAATTCTCTTAAAAAACATTGTTTAATTATGTTTTGAGCATTGCCAATCGCTTTTTCCCTATCTTAATCACACTAGCACTACTGTAAGATTAGAATCCGAACTATTTCCAAATATATTAGTTGTGTTGTTTGGTTGCCAATGGTGTTTTCAACACAAGATCATACTTTGATATTTGATTGATTTCTATAAGTCATATATTGTAATGAAAATCGATTCGTTATTCTGAATGCATCAAACATGGGTGGGTGTAATTAGGTTTGGTTCATTTTACTGCTAAAAAACTACAACCCGGATCGTACATTAGTTTGTGGATATTGTTCATATAAAACCAAACTTTCACTCCATAAATCTGCTCACTGTTTGTGGATGCACACTTGTAATCTATATTTTGAAAGTCAAATCACAATTCTTGTTGGGCTCGTAGTGATACACCGTGAGGATATATTCCTTCTGATTGATAGAAACCATTAATGCAACCTATATGTAGAGAATTATATTTATAGTTAAGTCATTCTCATATGTATGTTTATAAGAATTCTATATATTACTTGTATTATACTTTCGCTCCATAACGGGTGTTGTTTATCTCTAAATGTTCATAGAATACATGGATTATAAGAAGATAATATACATTGTTTCCTAATGCAAAATGCTAAGAATACTCCACAACATAGAATAACTGATAGAAGCACCGGAGAAAATCCCAAAGCGGAAGTAATGCTAGAGAAAAAAATGAAGTAAATAAAAGATATGGCACATGATGTGTATGTTATCAACATCAAAACGAGTTTAATGATATTACTTTTTTTTTCCTCTGAAAAAAACATGATTCTTCACTCATGAGTTTTGAATTTAGACACTATAGTTTTAAATTAAGTGAAATACTATTGCATCCTAAAGATATATCTTTGTGTCATATGATGAATGACTGAGTAGCTTCTCTTGGCATAGTTATTTTGAAAGTTATACTTCATCAAATATAGATGTCTGAAAGATATTGTTTTCAATGTTTAATGGTCCCATATGGGCCTCGAATACAAGGTGTGGTCCATAAATACAAAATAATTTTTCTTTTGTTGATTGGTCAAAGAATTTGTCTCTACTGGTCAAGGATAGGATTCGAACAACAAATATTAGTCATCAATTTTTTTTCTTCTGGGTGTACTGTGTTTATTTGCCCAAATTAGCTACAGGAGGAGCTTATGGGACTAGACATGAGGAAGAGATTGTTAGGACATGTTTGGAAGAGTTTACTCCCACAGTTTCTACTTGCATAGACATATATTTAGATTATAAGCCTTTGGGCTATTTATTCCATTGCCAATTGGTTTCAGACACCATTTGGGTCACATATTAAGGAAAGGTGCCCCCTTAGATTCTCCCTAATAGGATCTAGCAATTCTCTTTTAGGAGTAAGTATGGAAAGGGGATATGAGATGGAGATTACCCTTGATTCTTGAAAAAATGCACAAGAGCCTAAATTTACTAGATGAGAGCCAGGGAGAACACATGAAATGGTAGGTGGTAAGGGGGCATTCTATTTTTGTGTGATGTTGTGCTAGGAGTTATGAATGCAACTTGCAAATAAATGTGTTGAGGTGTATATAGGTGTTTAGATTGTGAATCATGGTTCATGTTTGAAGTGGGAGGTTCTTCTATTATGGGTGAGAGAGAAAGACTTGAAGATGTTGAAGGAGGCTAGAGTCCATCAATTTGTAGAGACATACTCTTTGATATAGACTCTTTGGGAGGGTAGGGTCTTCATAAAAATATTAGAAATAGAGGCTGTAACATCCTTGATATTTGAGAATTTTAGGTAGAATTCAAGGATATGATCTGATAATCAAAGTAGAATGAAAAATGGAGTATGATGATCTTAATTGATGAATGTAAGCCCTAGACCTAGTTTAGGTCTCCAGTTAAGTAAATAACGTAATGTTTAGCAAATATATTAGCAAAAGGCTTATATGAAGATACTATGGCATATCAAGCCCTAATTTCATAATTAAGAAGATAATGAATCTTATGGGCCCTTTCGAAGGTCAAGGTATGTGTCATGGCCCTAGAACCCAAAATAAGCCGAATTGGATTAATTAGGATTTACATATAGTCCTTGGGATACAAGATTGGTAATTGAGTATATCGTGCTCATAATCAATATTAAAACTCACTTTAGTTGATGGATAATCGATGTATAAGATAATGCAAGAAATTATAGATAATTATAAGTTATGATGTGTCCTAAGTAATTATTTATTTAGTTATATAGTAATTAATTGAATGGCAAGTTTGGAGTAAGTAATGAATTAACTTTGACGTAATCTTTGGTCGGGGAGAGACTAATACCAAAAGGAATATTATCCTAAAATTTGGGATTAAAAGGAGCATTAACATGGCCTATAGAGTTAATAAAATAAAATTGGTTTTAATGTTTGAAAGAAAAAGAAAAACAACCTCTAAGGGGGGAATCCAATATGACTTGGACTCTTGGATCCTAGTAGATGTGAAGCTAGAGACCTCATCTCCCTGATCCGATCTCTACGATATCTCATGACCATCAATATTCTACACACCCCAAACTCTTCCTCTAACCTTCTCATTGTCATATAATGACACTAACGACTTTGGGAGCCGAATATGAATCCAACCAACCCTTGGATTAGCATTATTATTATGAAACTCAGTAGTGACCAATGTATTAGAACTCTGAGAAACTAGAGTGGGTCCTTGTTGCCTCCTTCATCATGGCCTTGCTTATATAAGTGTATAGAAAGATTTACTATGATTTAGAGGACCCAACCCAACTCTCAATTAAATCTGGAACATCTTGAGTTGCACCATCAAGATCCAATGCCAGCACTGGTAACCTACACCTTGCTCCATGGATTCAAGATCACTAGAGACAATTTATTTGGACCAGAGCATCTTGAGGAATCTAGAAGGATCACCGACTTCCAGAAGGGTGTCTCATCCTTTTGTAGATTTCTAGCCAATTGGTCCCACTGCTTCACAGAGTCTCATCAGAACTCCAAATATGATCATGCTAGTTCTTCATAAGTGTCAGAAAGACTTCCTTGATCATCAAGGATCATCACACAATCCTCACATCATCTATAAGTATTGTAATGGCCTTTATCCCTTTATCGACCCCTTTGTGTGTTCTCAACTCATTTCCTATTTCCTACCTAGAAAGTCATGTCCCCAAAATTGACTCTAGAGAGTGTTGGGATTTAGGGGAGGCAGAGAAGGCAGCGGAAACAAAAATTTTCTCCCCCAAACCCAGAACAAAGAAACACGTTAACGTCTATACAATAGGAAAGGATGGTTTGTGGAATCATACCTTGTCCCGAGGCTTGCGCGACGACAATACCTCACGGCTTGCGCGGTCTTCACCTCCGGTCTTGGACGGTGTCTATGCAGCTCCTGGTCGCACCGGGACTGATGACTCCTGGTCTCACCGGGACTATCGGGATTGAAAACTATCCTCCGGCGGCAAAAATCTCCCACCTCTGAAGTTGTCCACACGGACCACCTGGAACTCCAATCTCCTTGTCTCACAAGGAATTGGAAGGAGTCACACCCTCCTGTCAGCGTACTAGTCACTGAAACACTCTCCTGCCACTAGTCGCTTTTTGTAGTTGTCTTTCCCTTGCTGTGCCTCCCTTATCGGGTAGCACTTCCTCGGGCTCTCTCGGTTACCAAAACCAGAGAGAACGACAACTTCACAGAGCAACTGGTTGCACTGAGTTGTACTATGAGTAGCCCCCAATACCCCTATATATAGGAGGGTCATGGGACAGGGTTCTCCATCCCGGGCAATATGGGACTAAAGCAGGAGTAGAAGGGTTTGAGATTTTCCACAAAAACAACCAACTGCGTAACCTGAATCGATTGTTTCACAACTGAAACAGTCGGTTGGGGATCTGAGCCGGTCGGTTGACACCTCAACCGATCGGTTGGGACCCATGAGCCGATCAGTTCACTTCTGAACCGGTCGGTTCGTGGTCCTGATCAGTTCCTGATTGACTTTCCTTCTTTCGTTTCTAATTCCAATCATATTGGACAAGTAAAAACAAAAGGGAAATTTCTAACCAATCTTACTTTCCCAACTTGCTCGGTTGCATCAGTTGAACCGATTATTTCAACACTTGAAGCAATCGTTTCACCCTGTCCATGAGCCGATCGAATCACAACCTGAGTCGATCGGTTCATCACATGAGCCGATCGGTTGGGAGTGCAGATTGTGCAGAAATAGTCAATTGCAATTTCAATCAATCTGATACTCTAATCAATCTGTCCAACACCTTGAACACTATTATTTTGAGCTATCAATTAATTGAGTGTTTAATTGAACTACTAAACTCCTTTAGTAATCAATCTAAACATTGTTTGTGGACAAAACTCCTCTTCCAGGTTAAATCCTATCTGTGTGACCCTGCAGGTCCTTTTCACGTTGGCAGTGAAAGTTCATAACACTTATGACTTCACAAGCAAAGAGCGGTGCCTAGTCACACATCAGTGCTACCCAAGTGAAATAGAAAGTTGGAGAACAACTTTCAATCCTACAATCCATGAATGGTGTTACAGTGAATGTATAATTCCTTTGTCACAAATATCCCGAATGAACTTGAGGCATGGAACAGTCATCTTGTCAACGTTCATTCACTTTCTTGATCTCAGAGTAGATTGGAAGAGATATGTAAGACATCAATATCACATACTAATTCACACATGCGTGTGCACGCCTATTTCAATCCTACTCATCAAGTGGCCTTGGATATCAAACTCCCTCAGGAGGGACAAATCCCATATCTATCACTCACCCCTCAAAAGCCCCATGTGTCAAAGCCACCCAATCATCACCTTTATAACAACCCATGTTTCAGGACTACGTTTGATGATGTCAAAGTGTGCCCAACGACATGTGTTGAGTGTAGTGATTTTAGGTCAAAGAATCACACTCACCACCATCACTATGAGTACTGACTATGACTACCATGTCATGGTTCCATGTGTCAAACTCACGGTGGGTCTGTCCGGTACACTTGTTCTCTAACAAGTACCTATGTGTTTGGGTTGATATCTCTATATCATGACTAATGAGATTCTGTCATCAACCAACACCACAATCTAGTCTTGTGTGTCATTGTTGTCTATCTACCTTCCATAATGACATCCGACTAGGGACATAATGAGAATGTACAAACTCTTAGCATCCATATGATCTCATGATTCAGGTCCTTAACCTGAAAGCATACGTCATTGAGTACTGTCATTCTCTAGACATTCAATATGTTCTATCACTATCTCATATGACTGAACTAGAAAGAATTGGAAGCTTGCCTTTTATGTTTATCAAATCAATCTTAATGTATCCCATCAATCATCCCATGATTGGCTCTCAGGGCATACATACCAACAGACTCCCACTTGCACTACGAGCCAATCACCCTTGAATCATATTCATAGTGATCTTCAAACATGTCCCACATGTTACTGTGCTCTTGTGCCAACATAGTGAGTTATGGAAACACCTTGCCAAAGTCAGTATAAATTACATGTCTCACATCTCTTTGTTGTACGTCACACGTATGAGATGGAGTTACCGAAATATGTGATCCAGTATTCCTTTGCTAACCTTTAGCCACATTACATGATCAAGGATTCCATACTTGTCATCAATGACCGGAATATCTAGAAGTTCATCTTAGGAACTTCTAGATCCATATAGTATCCATTGCTGTTCTCTAACACACGGATACTCGACATTTCCTTTTAAATGGCTTTATTGGAACGTTTCCAATTATCAACAAACTTTCACTTATTATATCCCATATATATTTTGTGATTAATTTTCTGTCCTTTTCGAAAGTTCGCATCAATGTAACTCTTTACATCGAACTCTTCCTTATCTCCATAGAACTAGTACTTCTCAAGTACTTATCAAGTTCTTATGGTTTCCAGTAACCTTTAGTGGAAGTAGACAGACATTGATGGAGCTTCCACTTGCGTGGAATTGCGTGCACCAACTAAAAATCCTAAAGATAGTAAACCTTTAGGTTTAGCCTTGCTTATACTAGATAGAGAACTCCACCCATGTATGCTAAGATATGTGGAAGTCTTATCATAGTATAGTTAAGGGTCGAATCCACGGGACAACGGTCTTGTTGGTTACAACAAGATAGAAAACGTTGGAATTTCACTTAATCACTTATTAGTTGGTAATTAGATCGAAAGGTTGGTTTTGTTGTTTATAAACTAAGAACATGTAAAATAAAGCAAGCAAGTAAATTTAAAGAAGTTAAACAATGATAAAAGTCACTAGGGTGTGATCGGTTTTTCACCGCCAACACACATGGATCAATACATGCAAAGTAAAACATAACCTGCAAAAAGAGTTTAGTCAGTTAGTATCTTTGTAGACTTAGTTTCCTTTCGGAGAACTAACCACAAGAAGTGCGGGAATGTTGCAAAGTCAGCCATCCCCGAACGAATGGTCAACTACTTTGCATCATTCCCTTCGCAAAGTGTGTTGCTCAACTCATCAAGGTTGTACTTTCACACGTCAACTGATTCCATTTCATAGCATGAAAGTACAATGATGGGAGTGAGTATACTCCACCTCTTGAAAGACACTCCTAGATACCGAAACTGGTGCATGGTGGATACATGTACCAAGAACCAACATACAAATGAGTTTCATATCTAATAGTACAAACATAGACAATTCATACTAAAAGATAAAAGATAACACAAGTTGGTGATCAAGCAACAAGCATTCATTAAACGTTTGATGCTGAACTGAAAAGATAACAACTCTATATTACAAACTATGGATTACATTTACATGACATGAAAACATGGGTAGCGGGGATACTCCCCACACCCCAGTGAAAGAGACTACTCGCTCATGACTAGGGCAAAGAAGGAGGCAAGAAGAGAGAGAGAGAGCATCATCCCCACAAAGGAGGGAGGAAAGTCAACCCCTTGGAGAGAGAAACAATCCACCAGCTTCACAGGTTGCGCGATGACGAGATCTCCCTCTTCCCACCTTCTTTGGCGGAGAGAGAGAAAGCAGCTTCGAGATGGAGTGTGGGTCTCAGACCGGCAGCCCCTGGGCGGAGGATGGAAATCAGATGTGCTCTGGAGTGATTGAGGCAGCCTTTGGACATCTGAAACTTGATGCCTTTTTTAGGACCCTTGTGATAACACCAAATTTTGTGATATTTTAGACTATTTTTCTGTTATCAAAACTGCCCTTTTATGCTATTTTCCTCTCTTTTATATGCAATTTCGCAATAATTGGCCAAGCAATGCTCTTAATCCAATTTTCCTATCTTTTGCAGAGTTTTCCTCATTTTTGGGCAATAAGGCCGCTCCGGCCCATGAATAAGTCCAAGTCTGTCTCGGTCTCCCTGATGACCGATAAAACCCCTGCCCGACAGGGCTGGGCAACACAAAGACGCTCGACAAAGAGAGGGGCCACGCGAGAAGAAGCTGATGGACGTCACTCCTTCTACCCGACAGGGAGCCCAGCTCACCCCGACAACCCAGCTTGTCGGGCGACACAGCCACCCACTGGCAGGTGTGCCGCCTGTCACGACCGATAGCCGACACCATCTACGTCAAGCGACACCTCTGTATCGGCCCGTCCAACGACTAGCGCATAAGGGAGCCACGTGGCACTTCAAGCACCATGTCTTCTCCCCAACCAGCTGACTATAAATAGCAGCTACATGGAGCTGAAAAGAAAGTTCACAGTTTGGAATTTGGAGTTCTTGAATTCAGACAGTTGGGAGTTGAGCCATCTTCCGAGGAGACTACGAGAGCATATGTGTCGTGCCCCAGTGCTTGTCTCGGGTGACACTAGGTGAGCTTCTCCTCATCCTGAGAGGGAGGGGACAGTTTACTTAGGACCGTCCCGGGCGACACTGCGGGCCGATATCGGCCGACGTAGATGAGCGACGCAAGTACCCGACAATAACAATGCGTAGCTCTTAGCCCGACACGATATCAACCCGATACACTTAGCTTGTCGAGCGTGCTGCCCGAGAGGGTGTGCCGCCCAACATGAGCGTATCGGCAAGGTCCTTGAACGATACGGTCGACAGCCGGTGCGTGCCACCTGAGAGGGTGTGCCGCCCGACACCTCTGTATCGGGCTAGGCCTCTGACCGATATCGGGCAGGAGAGCTACTACATCTTGTCATCCTTCTACATCAAGGAGGCGATACCTATCTTTACTTTTTGTCATTTAATTCCTTACTTACACATTGTAATTAAGACCCTTTATTTGTCTATGGAAATAGAAGATGCTTATTTACTTGCTGCTCTGTGCTTGGTACAATATGTTGGATGATTGCTATGTATGATATCCGAACTCTAGCTTGCATGTTTGGATCGCATTTCGCTTAGCTAACGAATCATGTTTTCCCATCGCAACAACTTTGAGAGTTGTGTTGTGGCTCTAGTGTTTGGTCCAATTCTGGAGTACGAGAGTGCCTGGAACGGAGTTGCCTTAGTGACCTTTCCACTCTAATTTTAGTCCAGTGACCTCGAGTGGGGCGCTGATGCCTTGTTAGAGGTACCCACTTTGAGAGGAGGGGTACAGGACTGGTTTTACCACCGCTTGTTTTACCGCAGTTTTATCCTTCGTATCTCGCTTTAGCTCGAGCAGTATCTTTCTGTTTCTGTTGCATGAAAACCCCTAAAAACTGCTAAATGACTAAAATCTTAAATCTCTCTTGTAACTCCACTTGGAGATAGTTTTCTTTGTTTTATTTGTGACATATTACTGCTTCCCTTTTTGGGAATTTATCTCTCTTTATACCTGCCGGAGTGTAGCGTGTCGATTCTGTGTTCTCAACACTACCCCCTTGTCCCTGTGTTCGACCCCGTATTTCTACTTCGACCTCGTAAACAAAGTTGCGGGGGCCTAGAAGGATTCAGGTTTATAAATGTAAAAGATCGACTACCTCAAATACGCCTCCAATTTTAGGACGCGTGATTTAGGCCGGTCAAATTTTTAGCACCGTTGCCGGGGACAAGGCAAAAGCGGTACTGTAGACGAACCCGAATCCACTAACTACACTTTTGTGCCTCAAGCTTAGCAATGAGTTTGACAACACTCTTTTTATTTTTCTTTTTTCTTTGCTATTATTCTCTGTTTGAAATTAATAAATCTTTCTTCTAAACTTGATTCCTCGTGCCACTAATAGGTACTCGGAAGAATGGTGATCTGTTCCACTGAGCACCAACTCCAACCGTCATGCCACCTCGCATTGAGCCACCCCATTTTGAAGGCGAATGCCAAGGGAGGAGGCCTGATTCGCCCCCGCCTGAAGAAAATGACAGGTATAACGGTGATCATCAACAAGAAGATCCAGACTCAGGGGAGTACGAAGAGGGCCCCCACCGACACAGACGCCGTCACCGTCAGAGGCAAAAAAGAAATCAGAACGATCAGGAACAACACCGGGGAGAGAGTGACAGTGACGACTCAGAAGAGGAGGAAAAGACGCTTAGGGAGTTGGCATCCTCAAAAGCCAATAACTCTAGGTGTCCTGTCGTCACTCCGCGGTTCAATGCGGCCAACTTCGAGCTTAAGCCTTCTGTCATTTCTATGATCCAAAATAAGAGTTTTAGAGGGAGCTCCAAGAATGACAATCCCTATCATCACCTGGATGCTTTTAAGAATATCTGTGACATGATTAAGATGAGAGGTGTTCCCCAGGAAGTGATATACTGTAAGGGCTTCATCTTCTCCCTAGAAGACAAGGCCTTGTCCTGGTATCTTGGGTTACCCCACCAGTCTTTGAACGGATGGGGAGCTTTGGCCGATGCATTTGTAAACAAGTTCTATCCCACCGAAATAACAGTCAGGAATCGGTAGAAGATAACATCCTTCATGCAAAAGTCGAATGAAAGCCTCCATGATGTCTGGGAGCGGTTCCAGGAGTATTTGAGGGATTGCCCCCATCACAATTACAAGAAGGGCTTCCTCATCACCACCTTCTATAATGGCTTGACTCCCGAAGACAGGGTGTCACTGAACGCGGCCGCGGGCAGTGACTTCCTGCGGAAGAAGGCGAAGAAGTCCGAAAAGATTCTCAAGAATATGGCCGAGTTAATGGAAGGTGTTGAGTTCGACCGGTCCGATAGAGGATAGATAAAGAAGGTAGGAGAAGGGTCCACCCTTGAATCTAAGGCAATGGAGGCAATCACCTCACAGATCCAGAGGATTGCTACAGATGTAAAACAGTTGCGGGAAGCTAGTGGTAAGGGGAAGAAGCAGGTAGAAAAAGTAATGAAATGTGTAACATGCGGAGAAGGCGGCCATGGGGTAGATAATTGCATCTACACCCGGCCAGAAGCATCAAGCGATACCGAGTCTGAGGCAGAAGAAACTGAAAATGTCTCTTTTGTAAACTTCAGAAGACCGGAGCATCCTGGCTTCAACTATGGGAACAAGGATGCAGCTGAAAATTCTCATCAGCTGCACAACTCCACTAAGCCACCCCAAGCTTTCGAAAAGAGGGGAGGAACCGGTCAGTATGCTAGAAATGCCCCCTTCCAGCAGAACAAGGGTAATTTCCAAAGTCAAGGCAAGTACTAGGGATCAGCTAAAGAACAAGGACAGAACCAGGCTTCGAACCAAGCAGATGTGGTGGGACAGTTGTTTGATTTTGTGAAAAAGTAGGACACTATCAAAAACCAATTGGCGCAGAGTGCTCTATCAAATTCGAGGGTGTTGAATCATTGCAGGACCAGCTGGCGGATATGCAGACGCATCAACGCCAGATTGACCAACAATTAGCTCAAATGGCCGAACTGATGAAGAACCCCTCAGGAAAGATACCGTCAAACACCGAACCTGCGAAGAGACCGAGACTGTGACAGATAGAGGGCTGAGATCGAGTTGCTAGGAAAGGACAAAGCTGGCAGATAAAGAGCTGGAGCCGTCAAGCTGGAGACGATAACTGCAACACTTCTCGGGAGGCAACCCGAGCTTTATTTTATTCCTTAGAATAGGATCGCAATTTACTTTCCTGCAGAACAAACATTATGAACATTTGGTATGTAATAAGGCTCGAGGCGGTGCATGCGCCACATGCACCAACTCTTATATTTTGTGGGCCACCGCCTTAGTTTTATTAACCAGGATGGGTAATACCATCTGAGGCCCGGAGCTTAGTCCTAGGCCAATGATGTTTTACTCATCGGCCGCAGCTTAACCCGTTTTGTTTTTCACGATTCACAGGGGGGGGGGGGCAACCCAACCAGCGCTTTGAGTGCACCCTTATCTGGAGGTGGGGCTTTGTGGAGCGCAACATTCGTGCCAACGGTTGGGCTTATCAGCTTACGCATTGGACTGACGGTCGACGCACGCCCGAGTTTTACTGTTTAGTCGCTATATATGGAAAGCGAGTTTTACCGTGTCGGGTTCCTTACCTTGCTATTTTTACGCTCCCGTGTCGAGCGAGATAACTTGTGCTTCTGCTCCCGTGCAGTGTACATCAGAACCTTTGACACCCGTTGAACGCTTAGTTCGAATATATTATGACAAAGTGTCAAAGATGATTGAACCGTTCCTGGATATACAGGGAGGCAAATGGCACAACCTCCAGTTCTGGCACCGCAGTCCGTAGCAAATTCCTTTATCGAATGACTACGACATCTTCGTCCTGGAATGGATGGAAAGTGAAGCAACGCCTGACCAGCTCCACCACACAGGATATCACAACAAACGAGGAGAATACGTGTGGAAACTCCTATCTAATGCAGGCGTAACCTCACTGGATTAAACATTACCTCTCCTTATTTACTTCACAACTCTGGGGACAGAGTGTGGAGTAAGTTTGGAGGGGTACCATGTACCAGTGAGGGAGGTACAAAAATCTTCTAACCTCTCTGACTTAAAATCCTTATTCTTTTGTTCTCTATCCTTCTATTCTTTCCTATATCATGTGTACATATATATGTTTATACCAAAATTTTTTTTTGTTCCCATGCATATGTACAAAGTTGCTATATTAGTAAAAACCTGATGTGACTTCTTGCAAAGTTTGCTTTCTGTATGCTTAACGAGTTACAAGTTCTGTTATATCTTTTTGATAATGCTACTTCAAACGAACAAAATAATATGTTTTGCCATGTCAAAAATTTTCAAAAAAATATATAATAATCTCGCAAACAACTAAGAGACAAGTATGGAGAAGGAAAAAGCTGCCCAAACAGCAGGAATCTCTTTGTTCCCCCTTACCCAACAAAAATCCCAAAAAGAGAGAAAAGCCTTATGAGCGTGAATGAAAGCATGAGAGTTGTGCCCAATAAAAAAAAGAAAAAAAATATATACACCACTTGTTTTTCTAAAAGTACCCATCTTTAGGCATGGTAGATCCGGGGCAGTGGTACGTAGGATGTGAAATCACTGCTCTAAAGCCAACTGGCTTGGACTGCAGGGACCACTTGCCCGTTAACGGACCCGTACCTGGATGGACTGATGGGAGACAAAAATGAAAAAACCCAAAAAGCCTTAGCCTACCCTATACACAACTTTCTGCCCCAAAAATAAAGTTGTTTGGTGTGTAAGCTAACTTCGGAATCATACAACTAAGTCTCACCGAAGCTGTAGAGAAAAATCTTACTTAACAATAAGGTAGGGAAAACTAAGTCTTTTGTTCATATTGAGACATCATTATCTTTAAGGCATTACGATCTTTGTTTCACTTTTTGAACAGTAAGTTATACCAAGCAAGAAGAAGCATCACAAAATATAGTTTAAATATTGATTGAGGACAATCAAAACGCTAAGTTTGGGGGAGTTGATAACACCAAATTTTGTGATATTTTAGACTATTTTTCTGTTATCAAAACTGCCCTTTTCTGCTATTTTCCTCTCTTTTATATGCAATTTTGCAATAATTGGCCAAGCAATGCTCTTAATCCAATTTTCCTATCTTTTGCAGAGTTTTCCTCATTTTTGGGCAATAAGGCCGCTCCGGCCCATGAATAAGTCCAAGTCTGTCTCGGCCTCCCTGACGAACGATACATCCCCTACCTGAAAGGGCTGGGTGACACAAAGACGCTCGACAAAGAGAGGGGCCGCGTGAGAAGAAGCTGACGGACTGATCGGCCTAAATCGCGCGTCCTAAAATTGGAGGCGCATTTGAGGTAGTCGAGCCTTCGCATTTATAACCCGAATCCTTCTAGGCCCCCGCAACTTTGTTTACGGGGTCGAAGTAGTCATACGGGGTCGAACACAGGGACAAGGTGGGTCGTGTTGACGATTCTGAATCGACACTCTACACTCCGGTGGGTATAAAGAGATATTAAAGTTCCCCGAAGGGGAACAACAAGCTGTCACGATTAAATCAAAGAAAACTATCTCCAACTGGAGTTACAAGAAAGATTAAGATTTTGTCATTTAACAGTTTTTAGGAATTTTCATGCAACAGAAAATAGAAAGATAAACTGCAGTTTAAGGCGTAATGCAAGGGATAAGACTTTAGTAAGACAAGCGGTAGCAGTAACACCCTGCACCCCTCCTCTCAGAGCGGGTGCCTCTAACCAAGCTTCAACACCCCTCTCGAGGTTGCTGGGCTCAAGTTAGAGTGGAATGATACTAAAACAACTCCGTTCCGGGCACTCTCGTACTCCAGAACCGGACCAAACACTAGAGCCACAACCCAACTCTCGAAGTAGTTGCGACGGGAAAGACGATTCGGTAGCTAAGCGAAACGCGATCCAAAACATGCAAGCTAGAGTTCAGATATCCAACACAGCAGTTACCCAATCATAAGGCACCAAGCATTAAACAAATAGCAATTTAGCATTTCTATTTCCATAAGCAATAAGGGTCTTAATACAATGCATAAGCTAAGAATTTAAATAACAGAATTAAAGATAGATGTCGCCTTCTTGATGTAGAAGAACGACAGACTACTGTAGCGCTCCTACCCGATACCGGTCAGGAGCCGAGCCCGATACGGCAGTGTCGGGCGGCACCCCCTCTCGGGCAGCGCCGACTGACGACTGACTGTATCTCTCAAGGACCCTGGTCGATACGCTCATGTCGGGCGGCACACCCTCTCGGGCGGCACGCATGATGGGCGGAGCGTATCGGGTTCGATATCGTGTCAGGCAAAGAGCTACGAGTCTATTGTCGGGCACTCGTGTCGCTCATCTTCGCTGGCCGATATCGGCCCGCAGTGTCGCCCGGGGCAACACTAAGTGAACCATCCCTTCCCTCTCGGGATGAGGGAAAGCTCACCTAGTGTCGCCCGGCACAAGCACTGGGGCGCGATACTCTTGCTCTCACAGCTTCCTTCGAAGGTGGCTCCCGAACTTCGAACTGTCTTGTCCGAATTCTCTTCCGACTCTCTCGGCTTGTCCGACCTATCCGACCTCCTGTAGCTGCTATTTATAGGCGGCGGTTGAAGGAGTTATGGTGCTGGAAATGCCACGTAGCTCCCTTATATGCTGGTCGATGGATGTGGATGGCCGATACAGGTATGTCTCGGCGTGAGGCGCTGGATATCGGTCATGTGGCTGGCGGCACGCCTGCCGGTGGGTGGTTGTGTCGCCCGACGAGTTTGTTCGTCGATGCGGCTTTGGCTCCCTGTCGGGTAGACGGTATGTCGGCCGACACGTCCTCCTTGAGAAGTGCCCTTCTTCGCCGATCATTCTCGTGTCGCCCAGCCCCTGTCGGGCTGGGTTGTATCGGGCGTCAGGAAGGTCGAGACGGGCTTAGACTTATTGTGGGCCGGAATCGGCCTTATTGCACAAAAATGAGGAAAACTCTGTAGAAGATAGGAAAAATTGGAATAAGAGCGTTGCTTGGCCAATTATTGTGAAAATGCTAATAAAATAGAGGAAAATAGCAGAAAAGGGTAGTTTTGATAACAGAATAAAGGGCAAAAACGTCACAAAATTTGGTGTTATCAACTCCCCCAAACTTAGCTTTTTGATTGTCCTCAATTAATATTTAAACTAAACTTTGTGTTGCTTCTTCTTGCACAGTAAAACTTTAAGGCTAAAGGGTAGCACAAGATTTGCGATGTCTTGGAGGTAATGCTGTCTTAATGCGAACAAAAGACCTTGCCCTACTTGCCTTATTATTTAAGTAAAATTTTTCTTCTCCACAGCTTCAGTGAGACTTTGGTGTATGATTCCGAAGTTAGCTTCCACACCAAACAACTTTATTTTAGGGGCAGAAAGTTGTGTATAGGGTAGGCTAAGGCTTTTTGGGTTTTTCTTCTTGTTTCCCATCAGTCCATCCAGGTAAGCGTCCGTTAACGGGCAAGTGGTCCCTGCAGTCCAAGCCAGTTGGCTTTAGAGCAGTGATTTCACATCCTACGTACCACTGCCCCGGATCTACCATGCCTAAAGATGGGTACTTTTGGAAAACAAGTGTATATATATATATATATATATATATATATATATATATATATATATATATATATATATATATATATATATATATTTCTTTTCTTTTATTGGGCACAACTCTCATACTTTTATTCACGCTCATAAGGCTTCTTTCTCTTTTTGGGATCTTTGCTGGGTAAGGGAAAACAAAAGAGATATCTGCTGTTTGGGCAGCTTTTTCCTTCTCCATACTCATCTCTTAGCTGTTTGCGAGATTATTATTTTTCGAAAATTTTTGGATGGCAAGGCACAATCTTTTGTTTGTTTGAGACAGCATTATCAGAAAGATATGACAGAACTTGTAACTCGTTAAATATACAGAAAGTAAACTTTGCAAGAAGTCACAACAAGTTTTTATTATAACAGCAACTTTGTACATATGCCTAGGGACAGAAATTTGCAAAGGAAAGATTTTTGAAAATTAAAATTTTTTATATATATGGCATGCGTGCGTAGATCAAATATACAGGAAGATATAAGAGCACATCAGGTAAAAGAGAGTGAATATCGTAGAAAGCTTGAAATGTTAAAAGAAAATTTATACCCCCCCTCACTGGCATAAGGGTACCCCCCCAAACTTACTCCATACTCTGTCCCATAGTAGAGAAGAAAGCAAAAGTGAGGTAAAGTTTAGCCAGTGAGGGTTAGCTCACTGATGTGCTGCAAAATGCTCCTACGAAGTTGCAGCATGCCATTGGGAGGTTGTGTAGCAGGTTCGCTTTGGCTATGCAGCGGTTGAGCTTGAGCGTAACCCTCAAAATTCACTTCTGACCCGCCCTTTCTTCACATCTCCATTGTGAACGTAAACAAAAGGGCTGATTATCAGTCCCTAGTTCAGTTCCCAGGAGTGTGTAGTCAGGGTGGGCCCTCTCCCTTAAGAGGACGGAACCGAGGTGCCTCGAACTTGTTCGGAGGCCTTGGTTGCTGCACTCTTGCTGCCTCTGGAGATGGTCCCAAGCCACCCCAAAGACAGGCTGATAACTAGGTGACTCGCTATTGGAGCTACCAAATCAAGAGAAATCTCCCCTTTCATTGTTGTTGCCGCTTCTGCCCGACTGTTGTTACTGTTTCCCGCACCGTGTTTGTTGGCGCGGCCGGTGGTTTGCTCCATACGAGCCATACCTGTTATTCAAAATTAGAATTTATTCATCCGTTAAGCACGATGTTGTCGCGCGATATGATTCGACGCCCGACACAAGTGTGACGGGCGATTCGAGGTCACATGAAGCAAATACATGACATCGCCGTGAGAAGCATGACGCCCGATACGATACATCGGGAAAACGCTATCGACCGGCGTTACGCGCGAAAGCATGTCGGGCGATAGAAAATCTGCAGGTCATGTAAACCTGATAAGCGGCTCGGTAAAAGATACTGGCGTCGGGCGACAGGGTTATCAGCCGATAAACATGTCGGTCTACAACCCTATCGGGCGACAAGCCATGTCGTTTGGTAAGAAAACAACAAGCCGGCCGATACGCTTCGCATGATACAAAACCTGTGCCGGGCGAGAGAAAACATGTCGGGCAAAAGGTGTGTCGGGCTATACCTTTGCTCTCAGGAGGCATCGCCCGTTACCAGGGCGAAGGCAAGATGGCCGACACACGAGCAAAAGGGAGGATCACTGCATGTGTTCCACGTGGTAAAAAGGAGAAAATGATAGCCCGATACGAAGAAACCTCCACGCTATTTATAGAGAACTCAGCTGGGGGGTAAAACGGGCAAAACATGGCGCGCGTCAGGCGTTTTAGTCACGCCATTCCCGAGATGCGCAGTCCCATCGGGCAGTCCAAGGGTCATCCGCTGCCCTTGCGACGCCCGGGGCGAGGCTGCACGATACAAGGTTCTGCGCCCAGCTGGTCGACACGGTAGAAAAGCTGGCGGTCAAAATGCCAAAACTAAACCTGGGTGAAGTAAAAGGACATTGCAGGGTAAAACATCATTGGTATAGAGAAGGATCTCCTACCTCAGATGATATTACTCCTCAATGCTCCGCAAAACACAGCGGTGGCCCATAAAACAAAAAGAGTCAGCACACGTGCGCATGCACTGACTCGGGCCTTATTACAGTCCATAATGTTTGTTTTTACAAAGAAAAGAAATGTATCCTAATCTATGACTCGGGCTGCCTCCCGAGGAGTGCTGAAGTTTCCGTCGCCAGCTCAACCGGTGTAGGCTCTTCGGTTGTACCCACATCCAGCAAGTCAATCTCTGCTTTCCTGAAAAAAGCTTCGTCTTCATAAAACCTTTTCACTCTGTGCCCGTTCACCTTGAAGATCTTAGTCGGGTCATCCTTGTCGCGGAGCTCCATCATTCCTGATGGGTATATCTTTGACACAGAAAACGGTCCCGACCATCTTGTCTGTAATTTCCCAGGAAAAAGACGGATGGAGGACTTGAATAACAAGACCTTATCCCCTTCGCTCACATCCTTTCTCCTAAGGTGGGCATCATGCCACATTTTTGTTCTTTCCTTATAGATCTTTGCATTCTCGTAGGCGTGAATCCTCAGCTCTTCGAGCTCTTGAAGCTGCAAAAACCTCTTTTCTCCTGCTTTGTCTAGGTCCATATTTAGGAACTTGATCGCCCAAAGGGCCTTGTGTTCTAGTTCCAAAGGTAGATGGCAGGATTTTCCGTATATAAGACGGTAGGGGGTGGTTCCAATGGGCATCTTGTAAGCAGTACGGTAGGCCCACAATGCGTCGTCAAGTTTCATAGACCAGTCTTTCCGCGTGCGGCTGACAGTCTTTTCTAAGATCTGCTTGATCTGTCTGTTTGAGACCTCTACCTGCCCCGACGTCTGTGGGTGGTAGGGCGTAGCGATCTTATGTTTTACTCCATACTTAGTAGGAGCGCTTAGAACTGCCTTTCTCCGAAGTACGACCCGCCGTCACTTATTACGGTGCGCGGTACACCGAAACAGGGAAAGATGGTCTTCTCAAAAAGCTTGATAACTGACTTGGCGTCGCATGTTTGGGTGGCCACCGCCTCTACCCACTTCGATACATAATCTACTGCCACTAGTATGTATTGATACCCCTGGGATGGGGGAAACGGCCCCATGTAATCAATCCCCCATACGTCAAATATTTCCACTTCGATCCAGCTTGCCATTGGCATTTCATTCCTCCGCCCTATATTTCCCGTTGACTGGCACTCTTTGCAAACCTTTACAAATCGTGAAACATCTTTAAATAAGGAGGGCCAGTAGAAACCTGATTGTAGCACTTTCGCCGCTGTTCTTTCGCTACCCAGGTGTCCACCATAGGGGGAGGCGTGGCATCCCTACAGGATATCAGCAGTTTCTTCTTCCGGGATGCACCTCCTGTACAAGTTGTCTGCGCATCTTCTGAACAGGAGAGGATCATCCTAGTAATAATTCTTGGCATCCGCGAATAGCTTCTTCTTTTGATTGTAGATGATGTCAGGAGGCAGCTCTCCACAAGCAAGGAAATTGCAGATGTCTGCAAACCAGGGCAAACCTTCTTCTTGAGATTCAGCCATCATAAGAGCTTCATCGGCAAAGTCGTCGTCGATTTGTGGCCCTCTCTGTCTCTCATCCACTATCCTCGATAGGTGGTCTGCGACCACATTTTCCGCACCCTTCTTGTCAATAATTTCATGATCGAACTCTTGGAGCAACAAGGCCCATCTCAACAATCTGGGCTTTGCGTCTTTCTTTTGCATTAAGTATTTTATTGCCCCATGATCTGTGTATACTTTGACCTTGGATCCGACGAGATACAAACTGAATTTGTCAAATGCGAAGACGATCGCGAGCATCTCCTTCTCGGTGGTTGTGTAGTTTACCTGTGCTTCGTCCAACGTGCGACTAGCATAGAAAATCACATGGCGCTTTTTATCTTTCTTTTGCCCCAGGACTGCTCCAACTGCGTAGTCGCTAGCGTCGCACATTAGCTCAAAGGGTAAACCCCAATATGGTGCTTGAAGGATAGGTGGTGATACTAAAGCATTTTTCAGGGTCTGAAAAGCACTGAGACAATCGTTAGAGAAAACAAATTCAGCATCTTTTACCAGAAGATTGGACAATGGTTTGGAAATCTTTGAGAAGTCCTTGATGAATCTTCGGTAATATCCGACATGCCCGAGGAAGCTTCTTATCCCCATGACGGATTTTGGTGGAGGAAGCTTAGATATAGCTTCGACTTTGCTGGTATCCACCTCGATCCCACGCCTTGAGATCTTATGCCCTAGAACGATGCCCTCCCACACCATGAAATGACATTTTTCCCAGTTCAGGACCAGCCTGTTTTCCTCGCACCTTTGAAGTACTAACGACAGATTCTTCAGACAGCTATCGAAGTCCTTTCCATAGACGGAGAAATCGTCCATGAAAACTTCCACGATGTCTTCTAGAAAATCTGAGAACATTGATATCATGCATCTTTGAAAGGTGGCGGGGGCGTTGCAGAGTCCGAAGGGCATCCTTCTAAAGGCATAAGTGCCGTAAAGGCAGGTGAACGTCGTTTTCTCTTAGTCGTCGGGTAAGATGGGTAGCTGGTAAAATCCTCTTTCTTGACGACCTCCTTGAGCATCTGATTCAGCTTCCTCTGGGGTTGGGCCAGAGGCTTGGCAGACTCATCCAAGTTGATGCGATGCATGCAAAGGGCGGGGCTAAGGCCTTTAATATCATCTACAGAATATCCTATAGCCCCCCTACGGTGTCTTAATTCCTCAAGGACCCGGTCTAGCTGATTGCTTGAAAGATCGGCGTTTACAATGACTGGGTTCCTCTGTTCTTCATCTAAAAATTCGTACTTAAGTCCTTCAGGCAACGCTCTTAAATCTGGCTTTGCTCGGGGTGTCTCCTCCTGAGGTTCTCCCTCAAGGGAGGCATACTTCGCAGAGTTCACCTCCTCCTCTTCTTCTTGCAAGTCTTTGTCAGAAAGGTTGAAAAGGTCGAGATGCCTCACGACCTCAGGATCTTCGAGGTCGGGATCCTGACAGCTTATTGCCCTTGCGAGGGGGTCCACTGTCTGGATATCCTCCTCTATTTCCTCGCAGAATTTATTGTAACTATCCGCAAAACAGGCCGATTCAGACAGGGATGGACCTCTCATGATCTCCTTCATCTTGAAGTCCATGTGGTTGTTTCCAACCCTCAAGGTGATTATCCCTTCAGAGACATCAATCAACGCCCTCCCTGTTGCCAAGAAAGGGCGTCCGAAGATGATCGGACATCTGGGATCTTCGGCTGTGTCGATGACGACGATGTTGCAGGGAATAAAGAAATCACCGACCCTAATCAGCACATCTTCGACAATGCCAACAGGTCTTTTGAAGGAGTGATCCGCCAGTTCAATCCGCATATTGGTTCAAACCATGTTGGTCAAACCCATCCTTTGCGCGAAACTTAAGGGCGTGAGGCTGATGCTTGCTCCGAAGTCCGCTAGACCCTTCCGCTCGACATTGTCCCCGATGGCGAATGGGATTGTGAAAGCTCTGGGATCCCTTCTCTTAGTTGGCAAGCTGGGCTTTACGAAGGCAGAGGAAGTAGAGGCTAGGTACACATTCTCTATCCTTCCTCCCCTTCTTTTCTTCATTATTAGATCTTTGAGAAACTTGGCGTATGTGGGCATCTCCTCCAAAGTGTCAAGGAAGGGGACTTCAAGATGCAGCTTCCTGATCGAGTCCATGAACTTTTCGTGCCGCTTTTTCAGATTTGCCTTGATCAGCTTGTACGGGAATGGTATCCTGGGAGCATAAGGATTCCTCCCACCAGATGGCTGATCGGACGGTCTCGGCGCAGGCTCTTGGGCTTCTGCAGGCCTACCTCCGCCTCCTACTGGAATAGCATCCTTGGGCCCTTGCTCAGGTTCCGGTGGGGCTTCATCAGCGCGCTCTACCGTCTTTCCTGATCTATGCACTGCCATTACTGCAGTTTCAGGGTGAGGGAGCATTTTTCCTGCAGGGTTCTTCATCAGAGCAGCCATCTGAGACAGCCGTTGATCGACCTCCCATTGGCGCATCTGCAGACTCGCCATCTGGTGTTGCATGGAATTCAGAGATCCAGGGTTGGTAAACGTCCCCTGTACCAACTGGTTGATAATGGTGTCCTGTCTTTTTATGTAGGCGGAAAGCTGACCAACCCAATTGGGCGGGGTCGCCCTCTCGCTTTGGCTCTGACATTCGCCCTCAGAAAGGGGTTGCTCACAATGAGGTATGGTATCAAGGCTCGGTGGAGCAGGTTACAGCTTTGCAGGGTACCTGAAATATCACGAGAAATCAAGTTAGAACACAGAGTTATTTGGTTCCGGCAAAGAATAATGCTTAAAGAAAAAGAAAAAGAAAAAGAAAAAGAGGTGCTGTCAAGCCTATTTCTAAGCTTGAGGCACGGGAGTGTAGTTAGTGGCTTCGGATTCGTCAACAGTGCCATTTTCCTTGTCCCCGGCAACAGTGCCATAAAGTTGACCGGCCTAAATCGCGCGTCCTAAAATTGGAGGCGCATTTGAGGTAGTCGAGCCTTCGCATTTATAACCCGAATCCTTCTAGGCCCCCGCAACTTTGTTTACGGGGTCGAAGTAATCATACGGGGTCGAACACAGGGACAAGGTGGGTCGTGTTGACGATTCTGAATCGACACTCTACACTCCGGTGGGTATAAAGAGATATTAAAGTTCCCCGAAGGGGAACAACAAGCTGTCACGATTAAATCAAAGAAAACTATCTCCAACTGGAGTTACAAGAAAGATTAAGATTTTGTCATTTAGCAGTTTTTAGGAATTTTCATGCAACAGAAAATAGAAAGATAAACTGCAGTTTAAGGCGTAATGCAAGGGATAAGACTTTAGTAAGACAAGCGGTAGCAGTAACACCCTGCACCCCTCCTCTCAGAGCGGGTGCCTCTAACCAAGCTTCAACACCCCTCTCGAGGTTGCTGGGCTCAAGTTAGAGTGGAATGATACTAAAACAACTCCGTTCCGGGCACTCTCGTACTCCAGAACCGGACCAAACACTAGAGCCACAACCCAACTCTCGAAGTAGTTGCGACGGGAAAGACGATTCGGTAGCTAAGCAAAACGCGATCCAAAACATGCAAGCTAGAGTTTAGATATCCAACACAACAGTTACCCAATCATAAGGCACCAAGCATTAAACAAATAGCAATTTAGCATTTCTATTTCCATAAGCAATAAGGGTCTTAATACAATGCATAAGCTAAGAATTTAAATAACAGAATTAAAGATAGATGTCGCCTTCTTGATGTAGAAGAACGACAGACTACTGTAGCTCTCCTGCCCGATATCGGTCAGGAGCCGAGCCCGATACGGCAGTGTCGGGTGGCACCCCCTCTCGGGCAGCGCCGACTGACGACTGACTGTATCGCTCAAGGACCCTGGCCGATACGCTCATGTCGGGCGGCGCACCCTCTCGGGAGGCACACATGACGGGCGGAGCGTATCGGGTTCGATATCATGTCGGGCAAAGAGATACGAGTCTACTGTCGGGCACTCGTGTCGCTCATCTTCGCTGGCCGATATCGGCCCGCAGTGTCGCCCGGGGCAACACTAAGTGAACCATCCCTTCCCTCTCGGGATGAGGGAAAGCTCACCTAGTGTCGCCCGGCACAAGCACTGGGGCGCGATACTCTTGCTCTCACAGCTTCCTTCGAAGGTGGCTCCCGAACTTCGAACTGTCTTGTCCGAATTCTCTTCCGACTCTCTCGGCTGGTCCGACCTATCCGACCTCCTATAGCTACTATTTATAGGCGGAAGTTGAAGGAGTTATGGTGATGGAAATGCCACGTAGCTCCCTTATACGCCGGTCGATGGATGTGGACGGCCGATACAGGTATGTCTCGGCGCGAGGTGCTGGCTATCGGTCACGTGGCTGGCGGCACGCCTGCCGGTGGGTGGCTGTGTCGCCCGACGAGTTTGGTCGTCGATGCGGATTTGGCTCCCTGTCAGGTAGACGGTATGTCAGCCGACACGTCCTCCTTGCACAGCGCCCTTCTCCGCCGATCATTCTCGTGTCGCCCAGCCCATGTCAGGCTGGGTTGTATCGGGCGTCAGGAAGGTTGAGACGGGCTTAGACTTATTGTGGGCCGGAATCAGCCTTATTGCACAAAAATGAGGAAAACTCTGTAGAAGATAGGAAAAATTGGAATTAGAGCGTTGCTTGGCCAATTATTGCGAAAATGCTAATAAAATAGAGGAAAATAGCAGAAAAGGGTAGTTTTGATAACAGAATAAAGGGCAAAAACGTCACAAAATTTGGTGTTATCACGGACGACACTCCTTCTACCCGACAGGTAGCCCGACTCGCCCCAACAACCCAGCTTGTCGGGCAACACAGCCACCCACCGGCAGGTGTGCCGCCCGTCACGACCAATAGCTGACACCATCTACGTCGAGCGACACCTCTATATCGACCCGTCCAACGAATGGCGCATAAGGGAGCCACGTGGCGCTTCGAGCACCATGTCTTCTCCCCAACCAGCTGACTATAAATAGCAGCTACAGGGAGTCGAAAAGACAGTCCACAGTCCGGAGTTCAGAGTTCTAGAATTTAGACAGTTGGGAGTTGAGCCATCTTCCGAGGAGACTGCGAGAGCATACGCGTCGTGCCCCAGTGCTTGTCTCAGGCGAAACTAGGTGAGCTTCTCCTCATCCTGAGAGGGAGGGGACAATTCACTTAGGAACGTACCGGGCGACACTGCGGGCCGATATCGGCCGACGTAGATGAGCGACGCAAGTGCCCGACAACAACAATGCGTAGCTCTTAGCCCGACACGATATCAACCCGATACACTTAGCTTGTCGAGCGTGCCGCCCGAGAGGGTGTGCCGCCTGACATGAGTGTATCGGCAGGGTCCTTGAACGATACGGTCGACAGCCGGTGCGTGCCGCCCGAGAGGGTGTGCCGCCCGACACCTCTGTATCGGGCTAGGCCTCTAACCGATATCGGGCAGGAGAGCTACTGCATCCTATCGTCCTTCTACATCAAGGAGGTGATACCTATCTTTACTTTCTGTCATTTAATTCCTTACTTACGCATTGTAATTAAGACCCTTTATTTGTCTATGGAAATAGAAGATGCTTATTTACTTGCTGCTCTGTTCTTGGTACAATCTGTTGGATGATTGCTATGTATGATATCCGAACTCTATCTTGCATGTTTGGATCGCGTTTCGCTTAGCTAACGAATCGTGTTTTCCCGTCGCAACAACTTCGAGAGTTGTGTTGTGGCTCTAGTGTTTGGTCCGATTCTAGAGTACGAGAGTGCCTGGAACGGAGTTGCCTTAGTGACCTTTCCACTCTAATTTTAGTCCAGTGACCTCGAGAGGGGTGTTGATGCCTTGTTAGAGGTACCCACTTCGAGAGGAGGGGTACAGGACTGGTTCTACCGCCGCTTATTTTACCGCAGTTTTATCCTTCGTACCTCGCTTTAGCTCGAGCAGTATCTTTCTGTTTCTGTTGCATGAAAACCCCTAAAAACTGCTAAATGACTAAAATCATAAATCTCTCTTGTAACTCCACTTGGAGATAGTTTTCTTTATTTTATTTGTGACATCTTACTGCTTCTCTTTTTGGGAATTTATCTCTCTTTATACCTGCCGGAGTGTAGCGTGTCGATTCCATGTTCTCAACACTACCCCCTTGTCCCTGTGTTCGACCCCGTATTTCTACTTCGACCCCGTAAACAAAGTTGCGGGAGCCTAAAAGGATTCGGGTTTATAAATGTAAAAGTTCAACTACCTCAAATCCGCCTCCAATTTTAGGACGTGCGATTTAGGCCGGTCACCTTGGGGTCTTATTTATAGGCCTTAAGTGAAGTCCAAACGGTTTGGAGACTGTTTGGACCTCAAGACCGTTTGGATCTCAAGACCATTTGGACCTCAAGACCGTTTGGATCTGAAGACCGTTTGGACCTCAAGACCATTTGGACCACAAGACCATTTGTACCTCAAGACCATTCGGATTCATGCGGTCTCGGGACCGTGTGACTCCATGCGGTCTCGGGACCGATTGGCTTCATGCGGTCTTGGGACCGTGTGACTCCATGCGGTCTCCGGACCGATTGGTTTCATGCGGTCTTGGGACCGTGTGACTCCATGCGGTCTCGGGACCGAGTGACTCCATGCGGTTTCGGGACCGATTGGCTTCATACGGTCTTGGGATCGTGTGACTCCATGCGGTCTCGGGATCGATTGTCTTCATGCGGTCTTGGGACCGTGTGACTCCATGCGGTATCGGGACCGAGTGACTCCATGCGGTCTCGGGATCGATTGGCTTCATGCGGTCTTGGGACCGTGTGACTCGATGCGGTCTCAGGACCGATTGGCTTCATGCGGTCTTGGGACCGTGTGACTCCATGTGGTCTCGGGACCGATTGGCTTCATGCGGTCTTGGGACCGTTTGAGTTCATGCGGTCTTGAGGCTAGTTGAGTCTTTTATGATTTTTTGTGTCTTTTTCTGCACACAAAAAGAGGAAAAGTTATTCTAATGGTATATTTACAATAAGAAGGAATATTTAGGTATTATATCTAATTCTAATTAAGAAAGAGTGTGGAAAACTAAAGAAAAGACTAAGATAACATCCCAAAATTGGAGGTTATCACCCCCCCCCTAACTTAGAGTCTAGCTTGTCCTCAAGCTAGATAGAGCTGAGGCATGTAAAGGTGAGGTGATTTTATTTAGTTAAGATTTCCATAGCCTTGCTTCAGTTCTAAATCAGAGATCTCCTGAGGTCATATTAGAGCTTCTGCTTGCCTTAATTCTTTCAGGTATAGAGAGTTGCGCGGATCTCAGGTTTCCTCTAAATCACGTAGGTTGTATTGGGACCACCTTTTTCCTGATGTTATTATGTGCATGTCATTGACTCTAATCAACTTTGTACTTCTTTTGAAAACCTAACGGAAACTAGAGTGGTTATGAGGGTTGGCTAAGGGCTTTTGTGTAACTCTCCCTTTTAGAGGGAGAGGGTTTATCTATGCTTTTAGGAACTCACTTACCGAGCACGACACATCTACCTTCATGAGGGTAGCTGAATGTATCAGCTGGGCGAGCCCTTTATTAGCCTTTTCATATATTTGGAGACCTTAGGATCTCACTACCGTGCACGACACATCTGCCTCTGTGAGGGCAGCTGAATGTACCGGCCGGGTGAGACCTTTATCGGTTCTTCATATAAGTCCTTATGCATGGCACAACTCTCATGTTTTTATTCAACACTTTGACTTTTATTCGAAAACTCACAGGTTTGGGATTTGGATATTTGGGTTTTTGGTTGGGCGGCCAAGCCTCTTTTATTAAAAAGAAGAAAACTATTCTTAGAATTTCCCGGCATGCACTTATTTTCTGGTTGGTGGTCCACTTGCGAGGTTCCTTGATTTGGATTTCACTGATTTCCCTCCTGTTCTTGAGAATATTTGGCTTGCTTCGTCTTTGATATTGACTTGTTGAAGAGTCTGATGTAGAACTGAAGCAAAATCATGAAAGTCAAGCGTGAAGGAAATTTATTAACTCGCCGTTACATGCCTTTATGCTATTAGTATTCTTATTCTTGAGGACTACTAGAATCTTAAGTCAGCAGGGGTTGATCTTGGTCCAAGAGAGATGCTATTCTATATGAGTGGGGTTTAATGTTAGGAAATCTAAAACAAAAAACAAAGACTAAAAGTGTAAAAGAATTTATACAAAATAAAGAGAAGGGAGAATTGAGAAGAAAGGTTTGTAGAAATGATACCTCGCCCTTGTCCAGTGTACTCCCCCCCTAACTTATCACTCACTCTGTCCGCAGAGTGTCAAGGTGATAGGATGAGAAGTACAAGGACAAGGGCATCAGGCTTCTGTTAATCCTTTGTCTGCGTCGTGTGTGCGGAGTAGGCCAGCAGTGAACTTTCCGCGAAGGGCGTGGTAATCCACATCTGTCATATCCTCTACTGGTCTTTGAAGGGTCATGATGGTGTACATCCAGTAGAGGACATGGAAGCCGCAGTCATTTGACTGCCGAATTTGCTGTGGACATTTGTGGTTGAAGGTTGGGCGATGAAAATGTTCTTTGCCATAAGCCCTTGAATGCAGACTTAAAAAGGAGATTAATTTGTCAGCACATTTCTTCGCTACTACCTCTGTGGGCGTCTTTGGTGTCACGACATAGTTCCTTTGTCGTGGATTGTACTGGCTGTCGGAACTGTTATAGATTGTAGTTGTTCCTTCTGGTAGGTTTGTTGCCAGGAGCATCCAATGCTTGTGATAAAGGAAGGGTAGCATGATGAATTTTGGCATTGTGTGTTGTAGAAAGGAGATCAACGCTTTAGTTGTTCTGAAGTTCTTTAGCTTTAAAAGATCATCCTTCATGTATGGGGACGCCATATATGTTGTGGGGTTATTTTGGCCGAGGAGAAATTGATAAGCGGCCATTAGGCTTACGGAGAGAGATCCTTTAAACTGTATAGTCTATCGAAGCGTGTCTGCCATTATTAGAATGTCACCAGCCATGAATACGAGTTCATCTTTCTCGGAGGAGAGCCTCGACATGATGAGGTGTAGTTCAATGTCGGAGAGACCTTTGCAAGCACTGAGGTCAAAGTCCGGGAAAGTTGGTTCTATGGCAGACAAAGGATCTATGGCACTTTTTCTTTGCTCAGGAGTTGTGGCTGTCGCTTTGGATTTGGCCAACTCTTTCAAATTTTGTCGGAAGGGTCGCCTCTACGACCATTGTATTGCTGAAAAAAGGTAACGAGGGACGTCATCTGGTGCCATTGTCGGATCCTTGAAGAATCTTCTATCACAAATGAGCTCCATGGCGTAACGTCCTCGCAAGGAGTGAAAATCTTCAGCGACTAGATCGACAAAAGGGATTTCTTGGTTCAGCGCTTGGATGTGACGGATGGTGCAAAAAAGCGCATTCCCCAGATCCCTCAACAGCTTGAACATGTGGGTTAATAATTTAGAACCAGGGTTGGCTCCAGTCTTGGCGGAGAGATGGGCGCGCAACCCAGATTAGCTGGAGAAGCCGGAAAGGTATGCATCGTGCTTCACCTGCTTCTTCACCAACAAAATTTATTGTACCGGCAGGTAGCTCCGTGCCGCAAAAATTATAAACCTTGGCGTCCCGTGCCTCGGTGTCTATAATCATAAAAAGCCAGTGGTCCGAAACTTGGAAGAACACTGTGAGATAACGTGCCCGCCGTGCTAAACCAGCGTGCAACCACTCTATGGATTTTACTCATATATCCTTGTATAAAAGGCCGATAGATAGAGCAGGTAAGGCGTTAAAAACTGGCTGCTGCCTCTTAGAGCTTCTGTACACTTCTATACAGTTGGCAAGAAGGACACGGAAGATTGCCATTGGCATCGTGGACCGTGGTCGCAGGATGTTGCAGAAGTCTTCTCGTGTCAACTTGCGGTTAGTTTTGGTGTTATAGTAGATGATGTCTTCCCCCGCTTTTGCATCGTCGACAATAGTGTTCAGTATAAAGATGTCCTGAGCATCTAATGTGGAGATGGATGCCATATCCAAATCGTGCATTTTGTGCGGTAGTGGTGGCGGAGGGGGAAGGTTCTGCGGAGAGGGGGAGAAGGTTGTACCAAGGCTTCTTCATAGCCTTGTAGATCGTCTTCCGAGTCAGAGGCAAAATCGAGGTCTCCATCTGTGTCTAAGCTTACTCGTTCTGCCTCATCCTGGTCATGGGGGGAAGGCACTGATGTGTCAAGTGCGGAGAAAGGTTGAGTGATTGTTGCGGGTGGGCTTGCACTAGTTCCTAATAGGCATTGGTGGAACTCAGTGCAAGCCACATTTTTAACAGACTCCGCAATGGATCCCAAATTAGAGTAGTCAAGGAATTGGTCCCCATATGACATGTTTACATTTTCGTTGTGGGTGGGGGACTTGGGAGGGTGTCCACTTTCTTGGTGACCTTTGTCATAACCTTTTTGAGAAGGTTCTACTGCTTGGCCAGGATCCTCTCTATCATCAGATTTTTCATATGAGGTGGTAGTATCATTGTTAGAGTCGGCAGAGGAGTCAGAGTCTTCGTTGTCGTCGTCGTCGTTATCGCCATCTTTGTCAGCTACTTCCTTTTCTATTGGCTTCTTGTATGCTTTCATTTTGCACCTCCGATGGGTGGCTTGTAACTCATCGAACGCCACTTGCACATGCTCATGTGTTTCGAGCAGTGCGTCGTGTGTTTCTTTGAGATCATTATATCGGCCCTCGGATGAAAGGAGTCGTGCTGTAAGATCTGTTACTTGAGCACGTAGTTGCCGGATTTCATTATTTGTTGACTCCTCTTGGTGATTGTTAAGGTGTGTGAGGGTGCTGCTGATGGTGTCCAAGCACGTGCTAAGAGCTTCTTGTTGCTGCTTGAGCTCGTGGAGAGTCTCAGGTAGAGGTTGAGTCTGCGTAGATATCTCATCGACTTGCATAGCCAACACTTCTTTCTAGCACTTCGCTCCAAGGACCAGCTCAGGCAAGTTGTTGTAGTGGCTGTTGATGTGCTCAACTTGCTTAGCCACCTCATCTTGTCGTTGCTGAATACCTTGGAGGATGTTGGGCAAGGCGTGGTTTTGTTCGTCGATCGTGGCCACCTGTTTTGATATTCCCTGCACACAAGAAAAAACAGAATGTAAAATGTTAGAAGGATCTGTGAGGAGGTTTCAGACTGCGTCGAATTGACGTCCGAATTCCTCACCGATGTTGGAAAAGGGGACCCCAGAAGTGGAAGGGTGGGATGGCTGGGGTCTACGTGGGAAGGGGGTAGTGTCTTGCGGAAGAGACACTGATGGTGCCCCGAACTGCGTGGTGACTATGGATGGGGTCACCAACGGTTTCGGGGTGGTGGTGGATGTGAAAGGTGGTGGTATCTCAGGTGAAAGTGGTGGGAGTGATAGTGATGGGGTAGAGACTGTGGAGGTGGATAGGAAAGTGGTAAAGTCGGGCATAGGGGTGGAGAAGGGAGAGCCCAAAGGAAATAGGGGTGGAGAAGAGGATGCGGGTGGTAGTGTGGGTGTGGGGAAAAAAGGAAGGGTGGAGGGTGGTGAGGTGGTGGCAGTTAGCTCGGCATTTAGACTCATAATGAAAGAGTCTAAAGATGAGGTGGTGATGTGATCGTCGGGATGGGGGTTGTCTTCTGGGTGTGGTTTGGAAGTTGGCGTCCCCGACAATTGTTGATGCTACGAAAGTCTTGTGGATGGTCGTTTCACAAGAATTTTCGGTACTCTAGTTGTCGGGGCGCTGATGCTAAGCTCAGTCTGCCCTGCTTTTATTTTCTTTTCTGGTGCTTTTGCCCTATTTTGGTGCTCAGTTTCCCCGGCAACGGCGCCAATTTTTGATGGAGCTTCCACTTGCGTGGAATTGCGTGCACCAACTAAAAATCCTAAAGATAGTAAACCTTTAGGTTTAGCCTTGCTTATACTAGATAGATAACTCCACCCACGTATGCTAATATACGTGGAAGTCTTATCGTAGTATAGTTAAGGGTCGAATCCACGGGACAACGGTCTTTTTGGTTACAACAAGATAGAAAATGTTGGAATTTCACTTAATCACTTATTAGTTGGTAATTATATCGAAAGGTTGGTTTTGTTGTTTATAAACTAAGAACATGTAAAATAAAGCAAGCAAGTAAATTTAAAGAAGTTAAACAATGATAAAAGTCACTAGGGTGTGATCAATTTTTCACCGCCACCACACATGGATCAATACATGCAAAGTAAAACATAACCTACAAAAAGAGTTTAGTCAGTTAGTATCTTTGTAGACTTAGTTTCCTTTCGGGGAACTAACCAAAAGAAGTGCGGGAATGTTGCAAAGTCAGCCATCCCCGAATGAATGGTCAACTACTTTGCATCATTCCCTTCGCAAAGTGTGTTCCTCGACTCATCAAGGTTGTACTTTCACACATCAAATGATTCCATTTCATAGCATGAAAGTACAACGATGGGAGTGAGTATACTCCACCTCTTCAAAGACACTCCTAGATACCGAAACTAGTGCATGGTGGATACATGTACCAAGAACCAACATACAAATGAGTTTCGTATCTAATAGTACAAACGTAGACAATTCATACTAAAAGACAAAAGATAACACAAGTTGGTGATCAAGCAACACGCATTCATTAAACGTTTGATGCTGAACTGAAAAGATAACAACTCTATATTACAAACTATGGATTACATTTACATGACATGAAAACATGGGTAGTGGGGCTACTCCCCGCACCCCACTGAAAGAGACTACTCACTCATGACTAGGGCAAAGAAGGAGGCAAGAAGAGAGAGAGAGCATCATCCCCACAAAGGAGGGAGGAAAGTCAACCCCTTGGAGAGAGAGAAACGATCCACCAGCTTCACAGGTTGCGCGATGACGAGATCTCCCTCTTCCCACCTTCTTTGGCGGAGAGAGAGAAAGCAGCTTCTAGATGGAGTGTGGGTCTCAGACCAGCAGCCCCTGGGTGGAGGATGGAAATCAGATGGACTCTGGAGTGATTGAGGCAGCCTTTGGACGTCTGAAACTTGATGACTTTTTGAGGACCCTTGAGGTCTTATTTATAGGCCTTAAGTGAAGTCCAAACAGTTTGGAGACCGTTTGGACCTCAAGACCGTTTGGATCTCAAGACCGTTTGGACCTCAAGACCGTTTGGACCTCAAGACCGTTCAGATTCATGCGGTCTCGGGACCGTGTGACTCCATGCAGTCTCGGGACCGATTGGCTTCATGCGGTTTTGGGACCGTGTGACTCCATGCGGTCTCGGGACCGATTGGCTTCATGCGGTCTTGGGACCGTGTGACTCCATGCGGTCTCGAGACCGATTGGCTTCATGCGGTCTTGGGACCGTGTGACTCCATGCGGTCTCGGGACCGAGTAACTCCATGCGGTCTCGGGACCGATTGGCTTCATGCGGTCTTGGGACCGTGTGACCATGCGGTCTCAGGATCGATTGTCTTCATGCGGTCTTGGGACTGTGTGACTCCATGCGATCTCGGGACCAAGTGACTCCATGCGGTCTCAGGACCGATTGGCTTCATGTGGTCTTGGGACCGTGTGACTCCATGCGGTCTCGGGACCGATTGGCTTCATGCGGTCTTGGGACCGTGTGACTCCATGCGGTCTCGAGACCGATTGGCTTCATGTGGTCTTGGGACCGTTTGAGCTCATGTGGTCTTGAGGCTAGTTGAGTCTTTTATGATTTTTTTGTGTCTTTTTCTACACGTGAAAAGAGGAAAAGTTAGTCTAATGGTATATTTACAATAAGAAGGAATATTTAGGTATTATATCTAATTCTAATTAAGAAAGAGTGTGGAAAACTAAAGAAAAGACTAAGATAACATCCCAAAATTGGAGGTTATCAGACATCCACTCATCATGTCCCACATACGAGTTATCAGGATGAGCACATCATATTGTCATGTCCTACATACAAGATGATGAATGCATTTTGTTCTTGCCATGTCGATAAATGCAAGATAATGGGATGATTACATACATGATAGATCCATATCTATTCTTAGTGTTCCCATTCTTCATAAGAATTGGACACTTGGCCTTGGGATACTAACTCCATGTAACATGGACAAGTTTTCTCCCACTGAATCTGTGTATACTGAACCCTTCAGTACAGATTGCTAATGTATGCTCTCTCTTTTCTAGGTCAAGTGTTTTTTTTCGAGAACTATCTCTATAGATCTCTATTCCTATCACATAGGAAACATCTCTATCTTCCTTAAAGATAATTTCCACTTTGGATTTCCATTCTAGAACATTTCCATTTCACATCAATATGTGGAATGTGAATACGCTCCCACTAAATCACAAATCCCTTCTTTATCTTTGACATATCAGTCAAACCCTTTGACTATATCATCAAAGTAAAGATCCAATTTTGAGTTGCTTATACTCAATCAATCACATTGATTAGTCCATTGTAACTTATAGACTTCATTTGCATTAGTGGATTCATAAACCTTATAGGTTGTGTCACATACACATCCTTGTTTTATTCCTCATAGGAATGCGGTTTTAGTATCCATATGCCAAATGTCTTAGTCATCAAGTTGCAATCAACAAGCATCATCCTTTCTCAAAATGTTATCCATGTGTCTTAACACTTGAGACTCATTTTGCACTTATGGATTTCATCCAATGAGTGCTACCATCAAGGTCATACCTTATGGTTTAAATGGATGTCATTTAGGATGTAATGGTCATAAACCATAACTCAAAATCCGGTTCCTCATATTCATCTAGATAGTTGACTCATCACATGAACAACTCATCACATAGACAAACGAGGTGTATCCGTCAAGGATATAAGAACTCAGAACTCCTTGTGATTCTTAATGTCCTTTATTAGTGAGGGGTATTCTTTTATTAAGAAGAATTCAGTTATTTGATAATCATTCTCTAACTCTTTAGAGTATGATTCCTTCTTGATTTAGACATTACCATGCCTTAATCAAGAGTTTACTATGATTCACTATCATAATCACTCATAAGGATCTCAAACCTTTGGTCCAAGTATTTCATTCATTGATCTCATCAAGAATTAACACTTTACCAAATTTGCACTTCATCTATGATATTCTTGAACCCTTCAAGATATTCATATTGGTATTTCTCTAAACACCATTTGAAGTATTATCATTTTTTCTGATAGGTATGTAAATACATCACATGTATCATACCTAATAGGATAATCATTCTCCCACTACCTTTAGTGAAGATTAATTAATCATGTCTAAGATATTCATGTCTCTTACTGGTTCTCTAACCAAAAGAGTCTAGATTTATCCATCACATGGAAACTAGAAATGAATTTCTTATGATTTATGCTAATTTGATTGTTTGAGTTATCAATAACTTTAGGTATCATTTTATCTTATGCATACCATGTATCACAAGATAAACAAGGCATTTCCACAAAGGTCATATCTTTATGATTGAAACATCAACTTTATTTATTGCCATCATTGTCATACAATATGCAAAAATAAAGTGTTTCTATCTATTGGAAATATATGAAATAGCAGTTCTCAACTCTATTTCATGCCCTTTTGGGCTGAAATAAACTGAAAGATACTCCTATCTATGGAAGAAACACTTGCTCCAATGATGGGTACTTCTTTCTTGGTCCTTTCACAAAGGCCATCACTTCTTTGCGGATCTTGCATATCATATATGATAGATCTATATCTTGGTATCATATACCTGAGATAAAGAAGTGCTTCATTTCATGATACCTTAGGTGGAGATCTTCATCCCCTCCTTCATCTTCTTTTGTTCTTCCAGATATAGAGGGAAATTCCCTCATACACCCTTTCCCCATGTGCCTTGAGGCTGAAGATGGCTTGGATTGCTGGCTAGCATCAGAACACTTCTTTGCTTTGCCCTTGTCCTTGCCCTTAAGAAATACCTTTTCTTTGATCACATCAAAGATTATGGTTTGTCTTTCTTCATATTTGCCTCTACTATCCTCAACATGTCTAACAACTCTGTCAACGCTTGTCAAAGTTGTTCATGTTGTAGCTTTCCATGAATTGTATGATTCTCGCAACATTTGCAATATCATACCAATAGACAACTCTTGGCTCAGAGGGAATCCTTCTTAGTCAGGTTTTCCACATACCCAATCATATTGAGTGCGTGAATACCTTATGGGATCTCCTTCTGTCATGACATACTAGGATAGTGTCCTTGAGACATCATATGTCTCATGTTGTCTCTACAACTCATAGTTCAGAGAACACAACATCAAGCACTCCTCATCAATGTCATGCTCGGTATGCTTCCATAAGCATAATTTCAACCATTGATGTGGTGGGATTGAGTTCATCTGGTCTTGGTATAACTAGGACTTAAAGCTTTCGCTCTTTGAGAACACTTCTCATCATCCTAACCAGTCGTGGAATTATTCCCATTTAATTTGTTGGTCTCAAAGACCAATCGTAAATAAAGTGATTTTTTGATTAACCATTTATTTTAACAAAAGGAAATATATGCTATTTTAGTCCAAAACTCTTTTTGACTTGTTTGATTGATTTGAAAAGTTGACGATAAAATTAGGCCTTTAATTAATTATTGCTCCCACTATTTTAGTTCAAATTGATAGCCCTCACCATCAATTCCGAAGATTGCAGTGTACAACCTTCTAGTGGGCAAGATCCTAAAATCCTCTAAGTCATAGACCAGTTAGGGTTGTCACCCACAACTTAGATCTCTCAGGTAGGCAACTCTTGCCAATTGCATCATATGCAACTCTTGATAAGATGTCATATGCAACTCCTTGCCATGATCATCTCCATGCCTCAAGGTACTAGATCCCATCTAGATCACCTTGTTAAGTCCGACCCAAAGCAAACACGATGAATATGCACCCTGCTAGGGCAGACCCACACATTCATCCTTCACGCTTCCATGAGATAGACGGTGCACCACGCTAGGGCGTGCCCACACTTGGTCGATCAAGCTTTTCACATGTGTCGCATTTGGAAGACATCTAAAACTTAATATTTAATGAGGGATTTGGTTTTTATATACATATACATATCCAATCACCAAAATACATAGTACTTATCATATACATGCTATATCCCATAGAAAACATGCAAAACGATAAGAGGGATGATTATGGCCATCCTAATGTAATTCCTTGAGCCAAGAGGAATCACAGTCATCTAGGTCTACATCACATGCAACCTATACAAGATGAACTCTGTGCTTTGCCTTTCTGGGTTTGATCAACTCATCACATGAATGATCGGCTCGCCATCAGACTGGTCGCCTGGGTGCCACCAGCTGATCGGTTGGCTCCTCCAACCGATCGGTTCGCCTGGTCGTCGTACATCTCATCATGGCCGCCACCTGCTCGTCTCACTCCTCAAACCGGTCATCAACCGATCGACTCACTCCTTGAACCGATCGTCTGGAACGTCAACCGATCGATTCATGCCTTGAACCGATCGTCTCAGCTGTCGTCAGGATGTCCTCCGTTCTTTGACATAATAGGAAATAAAATTCTATCCTATTTTACATTGTAAAAAGAGAAACCTCGAGTTACATTCGAGGGGAGCAAAGGTAGGAAAGAAATCTTGAATTATTTCGAGTTACATTAGGAATAGGAGAAGGAAGATCGGTGTGCAGACCGAGATACAAGCAACCACATACAACCATACACATATAGGGTTTATTGGCCATAACCACGCTATACATCCACCACAAAACTCGTTTAAGGGCGACGCGTATCGAGTGCATTCATAATACATATCATATATGTAAATTGGGATTTGTGGATTTAGGATTGGACATGCATAAAGCCAATTTTATTTGCATCATATGCAATAAATAAAGGCGACAAACCAAAATCGATCATATCGATAATCCCTAAAGTATAGAGCAGTTGACGTGGCTCTGATACCACTGTTAGGTTTTAGGGGAGGCAGAGAGGGCAGCGGAAACAAAAATTTTCTCCCCCAAACCCAGAACAAGGAAACACGTCAACGTCTATACAATAGGATAGGATGGTTTGTGGAATCATACCTTGTCCTGAGGCTTGCTCGGAGATAATACCTCGCGGCTTGTGCGGTCTTCACCTCTGGTCTTGGATGGTGTCTGTGTAGCTCCTGGTCGCACTGGGACTGACGACTCCTGGTCTCACCAGGACTGTCGGGATTGACAACTGTCCTCCAAGCGGCAGAAATCTCCCGCCTCTAAAGCAGTCCACACGGACCACTTGGAACTCCAATCTCCTTGTCTCACAAGGAATTGGAAGGAGTCGCACCCTCCTGTCAGCGTACTAGTCACTGACACACTCTCCTGCCACCAGTCGCTTTCTGTAGTTGTCTTTCCCTTGCTGTGCCTCCCTTATCGGGTAGCACTTGCTCGGGCTCTCTCGGTTACCAAAACCAGAGAGAACGACAACTTCACAGAGCAACTGGTTACACTGAGTTGTACTATTAGAAGCCCCCAATACCCCTATATATAGGAGGGTCATGGGACAGGGTTCTCCATCCCAGGAAATATGGGACTAAAGCAGGAGTAGAAGGGTTCGAGATTCGCCACAAAAACAACCAACTGCGTAACCTGAACCGATCGTTTCACAACTGAAACGGTCATTTGGGGATATGAGCCGGTTGGTTGACACCTCAACCAATCGGTTGGGACCCATGAGCCGATCAGTTCACTTCTAAACCGGTCGGTTCGTGGTCCTCATCAGTTCCCGATTGACTTTCCTTCTTTCGTTTCTAATTCCAATCGTAATGGACAAGTAAAAACAAAAGAGAAATTTCTCACCCATCTTACTTTCCCAACTTGCTCGGTTGCATCAGTTGAACCGATCGTTTCAACACTTGAAGCAATCATTTCACCCTGTCCATGAGCCGATCGACTCACAAACTGAGCCGATCGATTCACCAAGCTCAGCCGATCGGTTCATCACATGAGCCGATCGGTTGGGAGTGCAGATTGTGCAGAAATAATCAAATGCAGTTTCAATCAATCCGATACTCTAATCAATCTATCCAACACCTTGAACACTATGATTTTGAGCTATTAATTAATTGAACTACTAAACTCCTTTAGTAATCAATCTAAACATTGTTTGTGGACAAAACTCCTCTTCCAGGTTAAATCCTATGTGTGTGACCCTGCAGGTCCTTTTCACGTTGGCAGTGAAAGTCCATAACACTTATGACTTCACAAGCAAAGAGCAGTGCCTAGTCACACATCAGTGCTACCCAAGTGAAATAGAAATTTGGAGAACAAATTTCAATCCTACAATCCATGAATGGTGTTACAGTGAATGTATAATTCCTTTGTCACAGAAATCCCAAATGAACTCGAGGCATGGAACAATCATCCTGTCAACATTCATTCACTTTCTTGATCTCAGAGTAGATTCTAAGAGATATGTATGACATCAATATCACATACTGATTCACACATGCGTGCACACGCCTATTTCAATCCTACTCATCAAGTGGCCTTGGATATCAAACTCCCTTAGGAGGGACAAATCCCATATCTATCACTCACCCCTCAAAAGCCCCATGTGTCAAAGCCACCCAATCATCACCTTTATAACAACCCATGTTTCAGGACTACGTTTGATGATGTCAAAGTGTGCCCAAAGACATGTGTTGAGTGTAGTGATTTTAGGTCAAAGAATCACACTCACCACCATCACTGTGAGTACTGACTGTGATGACTATGTCATGGTTCCATGTGTCAAACTCACGATGGGTCTATCCGATACACTTGTTCTCTAACAAGTACCTATGTGTTTGGTTTGATATCTCTATATCATGACTAATGAGATTCTGTCATCAACCGACACCACAATCTAGTCTTGTGTGTCATTTTTGTCTATCTACCTTCCACAATGACATCCGACTAGGGACATAATGAGAATGTACAAACTCTTAGCATCTGTATGATCTCATTGTTCAGGTCCTTAACCTGAAAGCATACGTCATTGAGTACTGTCATTCTCTAGACATTCAATATGTTCTATTACTATCTCATATGACTGAACTAGAAAGAATTGGAAGCTTTCCTTTTATGTTTATCAAATCAATCTTAATGTATCCCGTCAATCATCCCATGATTGTCTCTCAGGGCATACATACCAACAGAGATTTCATGAAGTCCAAAGTAACTTTCTTGAGAGACTAAGTGTAACATCCCTGACCTGGGTTATGAGGTAACCCAATTTGTTTTGGCTAATTAAGTTGATTAGAACTTTAATATAATCATCTAAGGTGCTTTGTTATCATGTGACACACTCATGTTTCAAGTTTGGTCCCGATTGAATGTTCTTTGAGGAATTTTCCTTTGTTTTGGACCAAAGTGCAATTTACCCAAATTGAGGGGCTATAATGAAAAATGTCACATATTGAACATTCCTCATGTGTTGTAGAATCATTATTGAGAGAATGATACAAGGTTGTGGCTTGTGGAAAGCCTAAATTCCAAGTTTGAACTTGTTTGAACAATGCTAGTACCTTGTGCACCAATTTTGGTACAAATTGTAATTTACCCAAAATGTGGGGTTGATATGAAAATTACCACCTATAGATTGTTCGTACTTCACCTATGTATCATTTAGAGGAGAGAGAATGAATGAGACACCATGTTTGAATCAATTATGAGTGATGGTACTCTTGGTGATGAAATGACCAAGAAAAGGGTTGAATATGAAAGCTTAACTTGAGTTTTATCAAGTTGAAAAGCTTATATATGAGTGCCTATCAGCCAAGGAGCCATAGGACAAGCCTCATATCATTTTGTAAACTCTTGGAAAATTCCATATCGTTCAAAGAACCTCAAGGAAGTGAGGTGTGATGGCCAACAAGTTTCCTTAGAAAAAGTGTATCAGCTTGACATAAAATAGTGATTAAACCTAGATGACTTATCCAAATGGAAAAGCAATGGACGAATTTGCATTTCTAGATGATCCTCAACCGTTTTGCAAGACAAGATAAATTTTGATGCATGTATGTACACATGTCACCCATGCATGACACGTAGCACCTACTAGCTCAAAATGTTGACACCTCATTTTTACCTTTCTTCATGAACAAGTATATATACCCCTAGTTTCACCCCTTGGTGCAATTTTGCGACCCTTACCACCCTCCTACCCTAAGGTATCGTGCATATAGATCCCATATCGGGAAGGGATGCTGTGGTATCGTGCATGGGCCTTGGGATATCGCCCATGGCAAGACCATATAGCCCAAGTAGGTGATATCGACCATATAGGGTGATATCGGCCATAGAGTGAAGTGTTTTGACTCCAAGTGAGTGCCATATCATGCAAGTGAGTATAATATCGTGCAAGAGGGGTGTCATGTCATGCAAGAGCATAAGGGTATCGTGCATAGGCCTTGGGTATCGGCCATAGCAAGTATATCGGCCATACCATGTTGATATTCCCCATAACAAGTTGATATTGGTCAATTGAAGTGATTTTGTCCACAAGTGAGGGGTATCGGCCACAAGCAAAGTTGTGTGGGCCAAGAGGAATTCCATATCGACCAAGAGTGGTAGGGTGTCGGCCAAGGAGCTAAGGAACTCAAAACTTAAGCCTAAGGTCAGATATAGTTGTCTTCAAGCTTGAATTGAAGCATGGAATTAGGGTTATGATCTACCTTTCTTTTCTCCTTCACTAATTGCTTATCCATGGTGATTCCTTGTATATGAAGGAGTTGTGAACGAGCCTTGGACTTTGATAAAGTCAAATTCAACCTTAGGAACATGCAAATTTGGACCTCGAAGCTTTGAAGTGGTTCTTAAGGTGGGTTATATAACTTGTACTCAACCATGTTATTATTCTTCACCTAAATTGTTATAATTAGTGAAATACTTTTAATACTAAAATTTCCTGAAATAGTTAATGAAATTATGAGTTCTAGTAGTTTCTTATACCTGTTACCATGGATTATATCAGTTAGAACAAAGGTCTAGAACTTGAAGAAGATGGTGTCACTTTGTAAAAGTGATATTGGGTTCAAGTATTAATACAAGTAGTTATAACCTGATATGGGTATGACTTGCCCGATATTTCATGCACAAGATGTTGCATGAGATGATTGCATAAGATTCTTGTATTATAGGGAGTCTAGAATAGACTCCATACACGATACAAGGTTGAATGAATACTTGTAAGTTGACAAGAAACCCTAATTTGGGTAACCCAATATGAGTAAAGAATAGCAAATGCTATTGCACGACATGGAAGCCCGATACACTACCCTAGTTGATGTCTAGCCTGACATGGTGATGGCTTAATACCGCATGCACGACATGGGTAACACATATACACACCTCTAGCCCAGTATGGATGATGTTCATATACTTCTAGCCTGATAGGGTGAGTGCTCATATACTTACAACCCGATATGGTGAACATATGCACACTTCTAACCCGAGATACCTTGTAAAGGTGAGAGTAAGACACTCTTAGGAGTAATGAGTGTAACACCAAGTAATGATGTGGATAATACCTTGATAGGTGAAACACCTAGAGTGGTTGATAATGGTTAATCCTATATCAATAATGTCTCAACCTGAGATGAGTCCATATCAATTTATGATGGTTGGACAATTCAAATGTATGACTTATGATCAATACACTACAAAATAAATGTGATGGGCTAGTGCATAAAGTATTAGGATGGGAAATACCCTAATACAAGATAAGTTGATGAACCTAAGAAAGTTAAAAGTGATGAGGGAAGTGATACATTAAGACATGATATATATCACATCTAGCACTTCAAGGTTGATGTACCTTGATGCACCTTAAATCCAATATACTTGCATGAGTAACACATGAAGTGTGTTATGTCAATTGTTACATTTAGATGTAATAAGTTTATTGCACTTTGATAAGTGTGGGATAACATACTCTGAGAAAGGGTTAAGCCAAGTTAATAAAGTCTGATGTAATCATACCCTAGTAATGATGAGAGAGGAACTCATACCTTGTGTTGATGATTCATTTAATGATAAATGATGAGAATGAATAAGTTGTTGCCTAGTGAGAGGTGACAAGATGTGTGATGGCCTTGTGAGGCATGTTAATAAGTTGTTGTCTAGTGAGAGGTGACAAGATGTGTAATGGCCTTGTGAGCCATGTGATAGTTTGTTGCCTAGTGAGAGGTGACAAGATATTTAATGGGCCTTGTGAGCCATGTGAGATGCTTGTATAACAAGTATCATGTATACCTTGGTCTGAGAACCTAGAGGTAATAGTTACCTGATAAGTGGTAATAGTGTTCAGTGGTGATCTAAGGGTTTGAATACCTAGATCCAGTAATCATTATAATGATGATGTGAAGGGATGATAATTCCCAGTAATGTGATAAGGGACTGAGATCCCAAGTATCACATGTTTTAAAGATTTGAAAAAGTACGTGATATATGTATTACACCTTTCTTTGTAGCATTTGTTGTGTTTGATAAAGATAACTTGTTTGATGCTAAAAGAATGTTGTAATGCACGTAATATATCACTAGAAACTATAAAACATTGCCCTGACCATAGATCCATCCGTGTCAAAACTTGCTGATGGTGAAACGGGTTGCTCCGCGACATAACCCAGAGTGCATAATTTTGAGTATGTGAGGGCATAAGTATGGACGGTACTGTGTGAGCCGATCCCCTTACGATACCAAAATGAATGGGGATTTGGCTATATGCCCTATCCTGGCTCGAGTGCGACTTCGGTCGTAGACTCTGTGTTGAGCACGGTGAACTGGCCCGTGGCTCAGAGTATGGTGCTTGTGTCGCCATGACCCAGACTGGGGACGGTTGTGTGTAGATGTTTCCCCTAAGAGAGTGCAGTTGACATTGTAGCTCTAAGAGAGGATGCCTACGTACCCTGGCACATCTTGTTAGCAGTGATACGAGATGTCCTGCATGTGGTCTCGTACTGACCGAGATGGTCTGAGGTCATGGAAACTGGCTCTACCATTGACCTTGTATGGTACAGTCTTGTGAGAAGTTTGTGGTCAGTTGGAGATGGCCAAGGTATGCTCCATCTCCTCAGGGCATAAGTGTGATTTGTAAAATATGTTCAGCCGTGTAGTATATCTGCTTAAGGATCAAATATGAGAAACATTGCTTGATGCGCAATACAGTTATACATTCTAGTGGATAGATGTTATTTATGTTTCTTTACATTCCTTGCAAAGCAGATAGATGAAGTATAATCTACCATGGGTAGATGCAATGTTCTCCTTATGAAAGGAGATTACTTCATTCTATTCATATAGTGAATTATCCTATTTGTTAATATAAAAAGAACCTCTGCTCGGTTTATAAATGCTTAATATGTGATAATAATATGGTCGACGAAGAGTTATATCTCTCGCTGGGACAATTACAATTGTCTCACCCCCGTGGGACCCAAATTTTTAGGTGGATGTGCACGAGGAGGTGAAGACCTTTCTGCAGAGGAAGAACAATAGCTGAGGCAGTAGTGACAACTCAGGTTGAGTGTACTGTCTATCATGTCTTGTAGATATGAGTCCTATGTGTCGTCTCTGTACTCTCAGGTCCTTGGATTTAGTACGTGCTGGTTTTATGATCAATAAGAGATTTTGGCTTATGTGCCTCGAGGTTTTATGTTGCTCATGTATAGTTTGGTAAAGCAACTCTTATATGTTATTCTCGAGGTGAGATGTACCGGATAAGTACAATGTGAATAATGATGTATATAAGGTTTTGGACCTTTCAGTAAAAGTTTTCTTTGGAATGGATCTCTTTGAAAAATGGTTTTAATTTTTAGTGATTTTGTTAATCTGTTGTTTATGTTTAATTCCGCTTAATTAATGACGATTTGTTTGTCAGTTTGGCGACTGTCATCACAAAGTTTGGTATCACAGCTTAAGGTTCGCTGAGTCTACAGAGACATAGGACTAAGGTGTTGAGTCTGTGTTAGTGTCCTCCAGTATACCCTATAGTGACTTTTGGTTGTGCAGAAGAAAGGGTGAAGTTTATAAATGACTAGGGAACACGAGAAATACATTCTTGAGGGCAATGTTATTGCACCAGGAAAGGTTGCAAGGGATCAAGCAAGAGAAGAATGAATGCCTGAGAATTCCCATCATGACCCAATCAGGATAGAGAATCCTATGTTTATGCTCTTGTTGGGCAGGTTAGGACAACAGTGATGCATATAGTAGACTGGATACTAGCATTACAACCTAGGTTTACCAGTCCTCAATGTAGAAACTTTGGGCTTTGAAAAGGTTCCTGAATGACATAGTCATGTTGGAACAGTGGAAAATGTGGAAAGGATTAGCATATGGAAAGAAAATAGACTTTTCCATAAGTATAGATAGATAGTATATCTACGATGGTAATGACCAAGATGGGGAAATAAGTTGAGAAATAAGGAAAGGTCTCTACAATTCTAGAGACATGTGCCTAGTTGTTCTAAAAAAAAGCCAAAGTTTTTGGCACCATCAATGCAATAAATGCCTAGTGTACTAGGGCAGTAGCCACTAAGTAAAGGCGAGGTTCTTAACTTTTCACCTGTAAGAACCCATGGCTTAGTCTCTACATCGGTAATAAGACCGATAAGACCATGGTACGAGGACAAGACATGCTATAGTTATGGACATGTTGAGCATACTAAACCCTTTTGTTCAAAAAGAAGGGAGGAAATGACTCAACAACCGAGGTAGACTCGGCAAGGCTTATGAAAGTTATAGCCCAATAACGTGAAAAGGCAAAAGCAACAACATGAAACAACTAGACTCTATGTGTTGAGTCAACCTAAAGCGGTATATGACCGTGAGGGATAACAATTATATAGATCTTTTCATTTTGATATGCCTTATCTTGATGATTATATGATAATCATAAAAAGGATTCCTGTTACGGATTTCCCTATTGATTTTCCTATGGGGACACAGGGAAGAAATATGATAACTAGAATTTATATTTTGTTCAGTATTCTTTTAAATTATTTATAATTGTTCTTATCTATGTGAAAGAGGATGAGGTATAGAGGTAATACCTGGAGAAAATCCAGGGATGCTAAATCCTATGCTTGTGATGATACAAAAAGTAAGGAATATGAAAGTACATAAAGTGCATACTACCTAATCTCAGTACTTGTATACCCTAGCCAGGTATATAATTATTGGGCATAGGGAAAGTATGGAACTCTTAGATTGTTATCTTTCTGATTACTCTGATCAAGTAGTCATTCTGAGACAATCTAGTGAGTATAACTAAACTGGAAAAATGGTATGGACATGTATATCACATCCTAAGTGCAATAAAGTGGAATCCGATATGATCTCAAATCAATCTGTATGTATGAGGAAATGAAAAGTATATTCCTGATGATAAGAGAATGAGAACAAAGGAGGTGATCCTTGTCAGATAAAGCATGTGTGAATAGTAAAGATCTTTTCCCATGATGTGGAAATGGGAAATTTGATAAAATCACAAAATGTTCATGAACATGTTAGACAATAGCAAAGAAAGGAATATCTTTCTTTGTGTTCTTTCCTTTCAGGGACATGACAATCAAGTGAGTACTATGACACTTGATGTGCATGCATTAGAAATAATCCATTGATGGATACTTAGAAAAGTATCAGTTTGTCTCAGACTTTGGTTCTAAGATTAAGATAAGTGTAATAAGTAATGTCCCAAGATGAAAGAAAGATGATGATGTAATGTGTTTTTGTCACATACAATGGATACCAAGGTAAAGAATCCTAGTATCCAAGAAATTTCAATGATATGAGAAAATGAGAACATGATTCCCGACAAGGAGTAATGTTGGGTTACCTAGAAAGGCTAACTTTGAAATTAGTCTAGTTACATATAGTAGTATGGATACCATTTGTTAGGGGTTTATGCCCCACATAAACATGACATCAACAAAGATGTATGAGTTGAAGGAACAATAGTAGAATTGTTTTGGAAAAGTTGATCAAGTTAAAGATAACTTCCTAGAATATCCCTATATATTCAGATTATTGAGGCAGTTTATACATAACATATAGAGATAACTCTTATTTAATAAGTAGCCTCTCCTTATGACAATAAAATAAACAATTAAAGGGATAATTGATACAAGTCATAAGAAAGTTTAGTGTTGTGTCAGCAGATTTGAGTGGCACAACAGATGCATGATAATACTTGTAGTCACAACTGGGTGACAGAACATAACTCTGGTCTTTCCTTTAAAAGTGAAATGTTAAATGAGGAGTATGGGAGACTCCCCAGAATCAAGTATCCTGTCACATAAAGTTGTAAGTTGAGAAAGCTGAAAAATTAGTAAGGTTTGACACCTGAGTTAAATAAGGTATGTATGATGTTTCTCTGACTAAGAAAAGTATTACCTGACACATAGTTGACTCTACAGTCAATAATGAAAAAGACAGTGGAATATGTGCCCTGTGTGACAGATTCAATGATAACCCTGTATGGAAGAACTTTGTGTTGATCAAAGTTCTATGTCATCTCCATGACATTAAGATGTTATGTGGAGACTTGATCATATGATGAATGAATAATATTTGTCTTCCTTTACTTGGGATTTCAGGGATGAAATCCTTGTTAGGGGTTTATAAATTGTAACGACCCTGACCTGGGTTATATGGTAACCCTATTTGTTTTGGATAATTAAGTTGATTAGAACTTTAATATAATCCTCTAAGGTGCTTTTTTATCATGTGACACACTCACGTTTCAAGTTTGGTCCCGATTGAATGTTGTTTGAGCAATTTTCCTTTGTTTTGGACCAAAGTACAATTTATCCAAATTGAGGGGCTATAATGCAAAATGTCACATATTGAACATGTCTCATGTGTTGTAGAATCATTATTTAGAGAATGATGCAAGGTGGTGGCTTGTGGAAAGCCTAAATTCCAAGTTTGAACTTGTTTGAACAATGTTGGTACCTTGTGCACCAATTTTGGTACAAATTGTAATTTACCCAAAATGTGGGCTTGATATGCAAATTACCACCTATAGAGTGTTCCTACTTCCTCTACGTATCAATTAGAGGAGAGAGAATGAATTAGACACCATGTTTGAATCAATTATGAGTGATGGTACTCTTGGTGATGAAATGACCAAGAAAAGGGTTGAATATGAAAGCTTAACTTGAGTTGTATCAAGTTGAAAAGCTTATATATGAGTGCCTATCGGCCAAGGAGCCATAGGAAAAGCCTCATATCGTTTTGTGAACGCTTGGAAAAGTCCATATAGTTCAAATAACCTTAAGGAGGTGAGGTGTGGCGGCCAACAAGTTTCCTTAGAAAACGTGTATCGACTTGACATAAAATAGTGATTAAACCTAGATGACTTATCCAAATGGAAAAGCAATGGACGAATTTGCATCTCTAGATGATCCTCAACCATTTTTCAAGACAAGATAAATGTTGATGCATGCATGTACACGTGTCACCCATGCATGACACGTGGCACCTACTAGCTCAAAATGTTGACACCTCATTTTTTCCTTTCTTCATGAACAACAAGTATATATACCTCTAGTTTCACCCCTTGGTGCAATTTTGCGACCCTTACCACACTCCTACCCTAAGGTATCGTGCATAGAGATCCCATATCATGAAGGGATGCTGTGGTATCGTTCATGGGCCTTGGGATATCGCCCACGGAAAGACCATATCGCCCAAGTAGGTGATATCGGCCATATAGGGTGATATCGGCCATAGAGTGAAGTGTTTTTACTCCAAGTGAGTTCCATATCATGAAAGTGAGTATCATATCATTCAAGAGGGGTGGCAGGTCATGCAAGAGCACCAGGGTATCATGCATAGGCCTTGGTAATCAGCCATAGCAAGTATATTGACCATACCATGTTGATATTGCACATAACAAGTTGATATCGGCCAATTGAAGTGAATTTGTCCACAAGTGAGGGGGTATCGGCCACAAGCAAAGTTGTGTCAGCCAAGAGGAAGTCCATATCGCCCTAGAGTGGTTGGGTGTCGGCCAAGGAGCTAAGGAACTCAAAACTTAACCCTAAGGTAAGATATAGTTGTCTTCAAGCTTCAATTGAAGCATGGAATTAGGGTTATGATCTACCTTTCTTTTCTCCTTCACCAATTGCTTATCCATGGTGATTCCTTGTATATGAAGGAGTTGTGAACGAGACTTGGACCTTTGATAAAGTCATCTTCAACCTTAGGAACATGGATCTTTGGACCTTGAAGCTTTGAAGTGGTTCTTAAGGTGGGTTATATAACTTGAACTCAACCATGTTATTATTCTTCTCCTAAATTGTTATAATTAGTGAAATACTTGTAATATTGAAATTTCCTGAAATAGTTGATGAAAGTATGAGTTCTAGTAGTTTCTTAGACCTGTTACCATGAATTATATCAGTTATAACAAAGGTCTAGAACTTGAAGAAGATGGTGTCACTTTGTAAAAGTGATATCAGGTTCAAGTATAAATACAAGTAGTTATAACCTGATATGGGTATGACTTGCCCGATATGTCTTGCACAAGATGTTGCATGAGATTATTTCATAAGATGCTTGAATGATAGGGAGTCTAGAATAGACTCCATACATGATATAAGGTTGAATGAATACTTGTAAGTTGACAAGAAACCCTAATTTGGGTAACCCAATATGAGTAAAGAATAGTAAATGCTATTGTACGATATGGAAGCCCGATACACAACCCTAGTTGATGTCTAGCCCGACATGGTGATGGCTTAATACCACATGCACGACATGGGTAACACATATACACACCTCTAGCCCAGTATGGATGATGTGCATATACTTCTAGCCTGATAGGGTGAGTGCTCATATACTTATAACCCAATATGGTGAACATATGCACACTTCTAACCTGAGATACCTTGTAAAGGTGAGAGTAAGACACTCTTAGGAGTAATGAGTGTAACACCAAGTAATGGTGTGGATAATACCTTGATTGGTGAAACACCTAGAGTGGTTGATAATGGTTAATCCTATATCAATAATGTCTCAACCTGAGATGGGTCCATATCAATTTATGATGGTTGGACGATTCAAATGTATGACTTATGATCAATACACTACATAATAAATGTGATGGGCTAGTGCATAAAGTATTAGGATGGGAAATACCCTAATACAAGATAAGTTGATGAACTTAAGAAAGTTAAAAGTGATGAGGGAAGTGATACATTAAGACATGATATATATCACATCTAGCACTTCAAGGTTGAAGTACCTTGATGCACCTTAAATCCAATATACTTGGATGAGTAACACATGAAGTGTGTTATGTCAATTATTACATTGAGATGTAATAAGTTTAATGCACTTTGATAAGTGTGGGCTAACATACTTTGAGAAAGGGTTAAGCCAAGTTAATAAAGTCTGATGTAATCATACCCTGGTAAGGATGAGAGAGGAACTCATACCTTGTGTTGATGTTTCATTTAATGATAAATGATGAGAATGAATAAGTTGTTGCCTAGTGAGAGGTGACAAGATGTGTTATGGCCTTATGAGCCATGTGAATAAGTTGTTGCCTAGTGAGAGGTGACAGGATGTGTAATGGCCTTGTGAGCCATGTGATAGTTTGTTGCCTAGTGAGAGGTGATAAGATATTTAATGGGCCTTGTGAGCCATGTGAGATGCTTGTATAGCAAGTATCATGTATACCTTGGTCTGAGGACCTAGAGGTAATAGTTACCTGATAAGTGGTAATAGTGTTCAGTGATGATCTAAGGGTTTGAATACCTAGATCCAGTAATCATGATAATGATGATGTGAAGGGATGATAATTCCCAGTAATGTGATAAGGGACTGAGATCCCATGTATCACATGTTTTAAAGATTTGAAAAAGTATGTGATAGATGTATTACACCTTTCTTTGTAGCATTTTTTGTGTTTGATAAAGATAACTTGTTTGATGCTAAAAGAATGTTGTAATGCACGTAATATATCACTAGAAATTATAAAACTTTGCCCTGACTATAGATCCATCAGTGTCAGAAATTGTTGATGGTGAAACGGGTTGCTCCACGGCATAACCCGGAGTGCATACTTTTGAGTATGTGAGGGCGTAGGTAGGGATGGTACTGTGTGAGCCGATCCCCTTACGATCTTGAAATGAATGGGGATTTGGCTATATTCCCTATCCTGGTTCGAGTGCGACTTCGGTCGTAGACTCTATGTTGAGCACGGTGAACTGGCCCGTGGCTCAGAGTATGGTGCTTGTGTCGCCATGACTCAGACTGGGGATGGTTGTGTGTAGATGTTTCCCCTAAGAGAGTGCAATTGACATTGTAGCTCTAAGTGAGGATGCCTACGTACCCTGGCATAACTTGTTAGCAGTGACACGAGATGTCCTGCATGTGGTCTCGTACTGACCGAGACGGTCTGAGGTCATGGAAACCGGCTCTACCATTGACCTTGTATGGTACCGACTTGTGATAAGTTTGTGGTCAGTTGGATATGGCCTGGGTATGCTCCATCTCCTCAGGGCATAAGTGTGATTTGTAAAATATGTTCAGCCATGTAGTATATCTGCTTAAGGATCGAATACGAGAAACATTTCTTGATGCGCAATACAGTTATACATTCTAGTTGATAGATGTTATTTATGTTTCTTTACATTCTTTGCAAAGCAGATAGATGAATTAAAATCTACCATGGGTAGATGCAATGTTCTCCTGATGAAAGGAGATTACTTCATTCTGTTCATATAGTGAATTATCCTACTTGTTAATATAAAAAGAACCTTTGCTCAGTTTATAAATGCTTAATATGTGATAATAATATGGTCGACGGAGAGTTATATCTCTCGCTAGGACAATTACAATTGTCTCACCCCCATGGGACCCAAATTTTTAGGTGGACGTGCACAAGGAGGTGAAGACCTTTCTGCAGAGGAAGAACAATAGCTGAGGTAGCAGTGACAAATCAGGTTGAGTTTACTATCTGTCATGTCTTGTAGATATCAGTCCTATGTGTCGTATCTGTACTCTCAGGTCCTTGGATTTAGTACGTGCTGGTTTTATGATCAATAAGAGATTTTGGCTTATGTGCCTCGAGGTTTTATGTTGCTCATGTATAGTTTGGTAAAGCAACTCTTATATGTTATTCTTGAGGTGAGATGTACCAGATAAGTACAATGTGAATAATGATGTATATAAGGTTTTAGACCTTTCAGTAAGAGTTTTCTTTGGAATGGATCTATTTGAAAAAATGTTTTAATTTTTAGTGATTTTTGTTAATATGTTGTTTACGTTTAATTACGCTTAATTAATGACGATTTGTTTGTCGGTTTGGTGACTGTCGTCACAAAGTTTGGTATCATAGCTTAAGGTTCACTGAGTCTACAGAGACATAGGACTAAGGTGTTGAGTATTTGTTAGTGTCCTCCGGTATATCCTATAGTGACTTCTGCTTGTGCAGAAGAAAGGGTGAAGTTTATAAATGACTGGGGAACACGAGGAATACATTGTTGAGGACAATGTTGTTGCACCAGGAAAGGGTCTAAGGGATCAAGCAAGAGAAGAATGAATGCCTGAGAATTCCCATCATGACCCGATCATGATAGAGAATCCTATGTTTATGCTCTTGTTGGGCAGGTTAGGACAACAATGATGCATATAGTAGACTGGATACTAGCATTACAACCTAGGTTACCAGTCCTCAATGTAAAAACTTTGGGCTTTGAAAAGGTTCCTGAATGACATAGTCATGTTGGAACAGTGGAAAATGTGGAAAGGATTAGCATATGGAAAGAAAATAGACTTTTCCATAAGTATAGACATATAGTATATCTGCGATGGTAATGACCAAGATGGGGCAATAAGTTGAGAAATAAGGAAAGATCTCTACAATTCTAGAGACATGTTCCTAGTTGTTCTAAAAAAAAGCCAAAGTTTTTGGCGCCATCAGTGCAATAAATGCCTAGTGTACTAGGGCAGTAGCCACTAAGTAAAGGCAAGGGTCTTAACTTTTCACCTGTAAGAACCCATGGCTTAGTCTCTACATCGGTAATAAGACTGATAAGACCATGGTATGAGGACAAGACATGCTATAGTTATGGACATGTTGAGCATACTAAACCCTTTTGTTCAAAAAGAAGGGAGGAAATGACTCAACAACCGAGGTAGACTCGGCAAGGCTTATGAAAGTTACAGCCTAATAACGTGAAAAGGCAAAAGCAACAACATGAAACAGCTAGACTCTATGTGTTGAGTCAACCTAAAGCGGTAGATGACCGTGAGGGATAACAGTTATATAGATCTTTTCATTTTGATATGCCTTATCTTGATGATTTTATGATAATCATAAAAAGGATTGCTATTACAGATTTCCCTATTGATTTTCCTATGGGGACATAGGGAAGAAATATGAGAACTAGAATTTATATTCTGTTCAGTATTCTTTTAAATGCTTTATAATTGTTCTTATCCGTGTGAAAGAGGATGAGGTATAGAGGTAATTCCTGGAGAAAATCCAGGGATGCTAAATCCTATGCTTGTGATGATACAAAAAGTCAGGAATATGAAAGTACATAAAGTGCATACTACCTAATCTCAGTACTTGTATAAGCTGGCCAGGTATATAATTATTGGAGATAGGGAAAGTATGGAACTCTTAGATTGTTATCTTTCTAATTACTCTAATCAAGTAGTCATTCTGAGACAATCTAGTGAGTATAACTAAACTGGAAATATGGTATGGACATGTATATCACATCCTGAGTGCAATAAAGTCGAATCTGAGATGATCTCAGATCAATATGTATGTATGAGGAAATGAAAAGTATAATCCTCATGATAAGAGAATGAGAACAAAGGAGATGATCCCTGTCATATAAAGCATGTGTGAATAGAAAAGATCTTTTCCCATGATGTGGAAATGGGAAATTTGATAAAATCACAAAATGTTCATGAACATGTTAGACAATAGCAAAGAAAGGAATATGTTTCTTTGTGTTCTTTCCTTTCAGGGACACGGCAATCAAGTGAGTACTATGACACTTGATGTGCATGGATTAGAAATAATCCATTGATGGATACTTAGAAAAGTATCAATTTGTCTTAGACTTTGGTTCTAAGATTAAGATAAGTGTAATAAGTAGTCCCAAGATGAAAGAAAGATGATGATGTAATGTGTTTTTGGCACATACAATGGATACCAAGGTAAAGAATCCTATTATCCAAGAACTTTCAATGATATGAGAAAATGAGAACATGATTCCTGACAAGGAGTAATGTTTGGTTACCTAGAAGGGCCAACTTTGAAATTAGTCTAGTTACATACAGTAGTATGGATACCATTTGTTAGGGATTTATGCCCCACATAAACATGACATCAACAAAGATGTATGAGTTGAAGGAACAATAGTAGAATTGTTTTGGAAAAGTTGATCAAGTTAAAGATAACTTCCTAGAATATCCCTATTCAGATTGTTGAGGCAGTTTATACATAACATCTAGAGATACCTCTTCTTTAATATGTAGCCTCTCCTTATGACAAGAAAATAAACAATTAAAGGGATAATTGATACAAGTCATAAGAAAGTTTAGTGTTGTGTCAGCAGATTTGGGTGGCACAAAAGATGCATGATAATACTTGTAGTCACAAGTGGGTGACAGAACATAACTCTGGTCTTTCCTTTAAAAGTGAAATGTTAAATGAGGAGTATGGGAGACTCCCCAGAATCAAGAATCATATCACATAAAGTTGTAAGTTGAGAAAGCTGACAAATCAGTAAGGTTTGACACCTGAGTTAAATAAGGTATGTATGATGTTTCTCTGACTAAGAAAAGTATTACTTGACACATAGTTGACTCTACAGTCAATAATGAAAAAGACAGTGGAATATGTGCCCTGTGTGACAGATTCAATGATAACCCAGTGTGGAAGAACTTTGTGTTGATCAAAGTTCTATGTCATCTCCATGACATTAAGATGTTATGTGGATACTTGATGGTATGATGAATGAATAATATCTATCTTCCTTTACCTGGGATTTCGGGGACGAAATCCTTATTAGGGGTTTATAACTTATAACGACCCTTACCTGGGTTATAAGGTAACCCTATTTGTTTTGGCTAATTAAGTTGATTAGAACTTTAATATAATCCTCTAAGGTGCTTTGTTATCATGTGACACACTCATTTTTCAAGTTTGGTCTCGATTGAATGTTGTTTGAGCAATTTTCCTTTGTTTTGGACCAAAGTGCAATTTACCCAAATTGAGGGGCTATAATGCAAAATGTCACATATTGAACATGCCTCATGTGTTTGAACATCATTATTGAGATAATGATGCAAGGTGGTGGCTTGTGGAAAGCCTAAATTCCAAGTTTGAACTTGTTTGAACAATGCTGGTACCTTGTGCACCAGTTTTGGTACAAATTGTAATTTACCCAAAATGTAGGGTTTATATGCAAATTACCACCTCTACAGTGTTCCTACTTCCTCTATGTATCATTTATAGGAGAGAGAATGAATGAGACACAATGTTTGAATAAATTATGAGTGATGGTACTCTTGGTGATGAAATGACCAAGAAAAGGGTTGAATATGAAAGCTTAACTTGAGTTGTATCAAGTTGAAAAGCTTATATATGAGTGCCTATCAGCCAAGGAGCCATAGGACAAGCCTCATATCATATTTTTTTGAATTCTTGGAAAATTACATATCATTCAAATCACCTCAAGGAGGTGAGGTGTGACGGCCAAGAAGTTTCCTTAGAAAAAGTGTATCGGCTTGACATAAAATAGTGATTAAACCTAGATGACTTATCCAAATGGAAAATCAATGGACGAATTTGCATCTCTAGATGATCCTCAACCATTTTGCAAGACAAGATAAATGTTGATTCATGCATGTACACGTGTCACCCATGCATGACACGTGGCACCTACTAGCTCAAAATGTTGACACCTCATTTTTGCCTTTCTTCATGAACAACAAGTATATATACCCCTAGTTTCACCCCTTGATGCAATTTTGCGACCATTACCACCCTCCTACCTTAAGGTATCGTGAATTGAGCTCCCATATCGTGAAGGGATGCTGTGGTATCGTGCATGAGCCTTGGGATATCGCCCATGGCAAGACCATATCGCCCAAGTATGTGATATCAGCCATATAGGGTGATATCGGCCATAGAGTGAAGTGTTTTGACTCCAACAGAGTGCCATATCATGCAAGTGAGTATAATATCGTGCAAGAGGGGTGGCATGTCGTGCAAGAGCACAAGGGTATCATGCATAGGCCTTGGGTATCGTCCATAGCAAGTATATCGGCTATACCATGTTGATATTGCCCATAACAAGTTGATATCAGCCAATTTTAAGTGATTTTGTCCACAAGTGAAGGGGTATCGGCCACAAGCAAAGATGTGTCGGCCAAGAGGAAGTCCATATCGACCAAGAGTGGTAGGGTGTCGGCCAAGGAGCTAAGGAACTCAAAACTTAACCCTAAGGTAAGATATAGTTGTCTTCCAGCTTGAATTGAAGCATGTAATTAGGGTTATGATCTACCTTTCTTTTCTCCTTCACCAATTGCTTATCCATGGTGATTCCTTGTATATGAAGGAGTTGTGAACGAACCTTGGACCTTTGATAAAGTCATCTTCAACCTTAGGAACATTTAGCTTTGGACCTTGAAGCTTTGAAGTGGTTCTTAAGGCGGTTTATGTAACTTGAACTCAACCATGTTATTATTCTTCACCTAAATTGTTATAATTAGTGAAATACTTTTAATACTGAAATTTCCTGAAATAGTTGATGAAATTATGAGTTGTAGTAGTTTCTTAGTCCTTTTACCATGAATTATATCAGTTATAACGAAGGTCTAGAACTTGAAGAAGATGGTGTCACTTTGTAAAAGTGATATCGGGTTCAGGTATAAATACAAGTAGTTATAACCCGATATGGGTATGACTTACCCGATATGTCTTGCACAAGATGTTGCATGAGATGCTTGCATGATAGGGAGTCTATAATAGACTCCATACATGATACAAGGTTGAATGAATACTTGTAAGTTGACAAGAAACCCTAATTTGGGTAACCCAATATGAGTAAAGAATAGCAAATGCTATTGCATGATATGGAAGCCCGATACACAACCCTAGTTGATGTCTAGCCCGATATGGTGATGCATTAATACCACATGAACGCCATGGGTAACACATATACACACCTCTAGCCCATTATGGATGATTTTCATATACTTCTAGCCCGATAGGGTGAGTGCTCATATACTTACAACCCGATACGGTGAACATATGCACACTTCTAACCCGAGATACCTTGTAAAGGTGAGAGTAAGACACTCTTAGGAGTAATGAGTGTAACACCAAGTAATGGTGTGGATAATACCTTGATAGGTGAAACACCTAGAGTGGTTGATAATGGTTAATCCTATATCAATAATGTCTCAACCTGAGACGAGTCCATATCAATTTATGATGGTTGGACAATTCAAATGTATGACTTATGATCAATACACTATAGAATAAATGTGATGGGATAGTGCATAAAGTATTAGGATGGGAAATACCCTAATACAAGATAAGTTGATGAACTTAAGAAAGTTAAAAGTGATGAGGGAAGTGATACATTAAGACATGATATATATCACATCTAGCACTTCAAGGTTGAAGTACCTTGATGCACCTTAAATCCAATATACTTGGATGAGTAACACATGAAGTGTGTTATGTCAATTATTACATTGATATGTAATAAGTTTAATGCACTTTGATAAGTGTGGGCTAACATACTTTGAGAAAGGGTTAAGCCAAGTTAATAAAGTCTGATGTAATCATACCCTAGTAAGGATGAGAGAGGAACTCATACCTTGTGTTGATGATTCATTTAATGATTAATGATGAGAATGAATCAGTTGTTTCCTAGTGAGAGGTGACAAGATGTGTGATGGCCTTGTGAGCCATGTGAATAAGTTGTTGCTTTGTGAGAGGTGACAAGATGTGTAATGGCCTTGTAAGCCATGTGATAGTTTGTTGCCTAGTGAGAGGTGACAAGATATTTAATGGGCCTTGTGAGCCATGTGAGATGATTGTATAACAAGTATCATGTATACCTTGGTCTGAGGACCTAGAGGTAATATTTACCTGTTAAGTGGTAACAGTGTTCAGTGATGATCTAAGGGTTTGAATACCTAGATCTAGTAATCATGATAATGATGATGTGAAGGGATGATAATTCCCAGTAATGTGATAAGGGACTGATATCCCAGGTATCACGCGTTTTAAAGATTTGAAAAAGTACGTGATAGATGTATTACACCTTTCTTTGTAGCATTTGTTGTGTTTGATAAAGATAACTTGTTTGATGCTAAAAGAATGTTGTAATGCACATAATATATCACTAGAAACTATAAAACATTGCCCTGAACATAGATCCATCAGTGTCAGAACTTGCTGATGGTGAAATGGGTTGCTCTACGGCATAACCCGGAGTGCATACTTTTGAGTATGTGAGGGCGTAAGTATGGATGGTACTCTGTGAGCCGATCCCCTTACGATCCCAAAATGAATGGGGATTAGGCTATATGCCCTATCCTGGCTCGAGTGCGACTTTGGTCATAGACTCTGTGTTGAGCACGGTGAACTGGCCTGTGGCTCAGAGTATGGTGCTTGTGTCGCCATGACTCAGACTGGGGATGGTTGTGTGTAGATGTTTCCCCTAAGAGAGTGCAGTTGACGCTGTATCTCTAAGTGAGGATGTCTACGTACCCTGGCACAACTTGTTAGCAGTGATACGAGATGTCCTGCATGTGGGATCATACTGACCGAGATGGTCTGAGGTCATGGAAACCGGCTCTACCATTGACCTTGTATGGTACCAACTTGTGAGAAGTTTTTGATCGGTTGGAGATGGCCGGGGTATGCTCCATCTCCTCAGGGCATAAGTGTGATTTGTAAAATATGTCCAACCATGTAGTATATTTGCTTAAGGATTGAATACGAGAGACATTGCTTGATGCACAATACAGTTATACATTCTAGTTGATAGATGTTATTTATGTTTCTTTACATTCCTTGCAAAGCAGATAGATGAATTATAATCTACCATGGGTAGATGCAATGTTCTCCTTATGAAAGGAGATTACTTCATTCTGTTCATATAGTGAATTATCCTGCTTGTTAATATAAAAAGAACCTCTGCTCAGTTTATAAATGCTTAATCTGTGATAATAATATGGTCGGCAGAGAGTTATATCTCTCGCTGGGACAATTACAATTGTCTCACTCCTGTGGGACCCAAATTTTTAGGTGGACGTGCACGAGGAGGTGAAGACCTTTCTGCAGAGGAAGAACAATAGCTGAGGCAGCAGTGACAACTCAGGTTGAGTGTACTGTCTGTCATGTCTGGTAGATATGAGTCCTATGTGTCGTCTCTATACTCTCAGGTCCTTGGACTTAGTACGTGCTGGTTTTATTATCAATAAGAGATTTTGGCTTATGTGCCTCGAGGTTTTATGTTGCTCATGTATAGTTTGGTAAAGCAACTCTTATATGTTATTCTCGAGGTGAGATGTACCAGATAAGTACAATGTGAATAATGATGTATATAAGGTTTTGGACCTTTCAGTAAGAGTTTTCTTTGGAATGGAACTCTTTGAAAAATGGTTTTAATTTTTAGTGATTTTTGTTAATCTGTTGTTTATGTTTAATTACTCTTAATTAATGATGATTTGTTTGTCGGTTTGGCGACTTTCGTCACCCTAAGACCTAAGTAAGCATCACAATGATCTCCCAAAGGGACTCAACTGAGGATTTGAATTCCTAGGTTTCTTAGTTCATGGCACAACAGGGAAGAAAAAATCCCTATCATGAATGAGCCAATATATCCAAAAGGGACATGACAAATCATTTAGTACACATGGGCAATGTAGTCTTTTTATCCCTTTATCTTGTGTCTAGCCTGCATGGAGTAGGGTGCCAACATGGTGTGAGCCCATTGGCTAGGACCTAGCTTTTTAGCATTTTAGATGAGGATATACATACTAATTTGGCACAATATGATTGGTCTACTTATGTTTACTTTGAATTAATTCTGAAAACTAAATGGTAGCTCATATAATTGTGAAGTTGTATGTGATTATGCTATGAATAAGTATATTATGAATAAAATAAGTTTATAGTATGATTATGCTTCTTGTTCAAAAATTATAGTCGATACATGGACATAAGGTAATTATTACAACTAAACTTTAGAGTTCATAAATCAAGTGTTGAATTCATTTAATAAATTTACTTGTAATATAGCCTACTACTAATGAATAGTAATGAGATCGTAATATCTTAGTAAAGATTAGGATGATGATAATGAACTCTTAGTGTAATAAGTCAATCAAAATAATTAGGGCTCTGAGACTAATAATTATATCATGTCATGATCTTAATATGCATAACTTACTGTAGTTCTTCCCATTGACATTATATATTCAATCTAATAGTTAGGGTTTCACATATTGACTAGTTAGGGTTCTAACCCTTGGAAATCAAGATGTGATGGGATTAGGGTTTGATACCCACTAGTACATTTTTGACATGTGGTGTCACTTTTCTTACTGTTGCTTTCCAAGGAAAACTAACACTGCAGACGTATGATGTCGGTTAACTAAGCACACATGTTCAAATGGTCATGTCTTTCCATTTAGGAAAAAACATGGCTACCACTTTCATTTTAACGTTAGTTTCTTATGGAACAACCGACGCCAAAAACAACTTGTAAAATTTAACTTCTCGAATTTTTTTTGGTTAAACACATGTCATATCAACTAATAAGGAGTTGACGATGCAAATTTTCCTATGAAATTAATTTTACCTCGAGAAAGTTTTTGTTGTTGGTTATTTTCCAAAAAATTGATGATGTAGGGCATGTACCCCACAAAATTATTTTACCTCCAAAAACCATGTGGTGTCAGTACCTCCTGAAGGAACTGACAATACAAGGTTCACGTCATGTTCCATGTGAAAGAATCGTTCCCCTCAAATTGGGTTTTGATGTAAGTTTTAGTCTTGAAATCGGTAATGGTAGGACTTAGTGAGGGTGGTGATTTTTAATAGGGATAAGGATATATGTCTTCAGTTTCCTAGTGCGTGGCCAACAACATAGATCTACCTATGTCATCATTTTCTTCATGAAACCGACACTATTAGTGTTAGTGAGGGTGGCAAGGGTGAGGACATATGTCATCCATTCATATTGGTAAGATGACAGTAGAGATTCACCTATCTCATCAATTTTGTTATATGAAAGTAACGACATAGGATGTGTCATCTCTTTTCTAACAAAACTGACGCTGAAGATGCCACTAATAACACTCACAATTTTTTTTACCCTATTCTCTATATTCCCAACCTACGCGACCTATCTAGAAAAGACTATGGTGATAATATCGTTGCTAATCCAACCATTTCTAGTGCTACCATTGCACCATTGTTGTTGCCACTTCTGCTTCTTGATCCTCTCTCCCCTATTGGTAGCTTCTTTAGCTACTTATCTCCACCATCCACCCTCCTCGCTATGGCTCTACAACTACTATCCCTTGGAGCATCGTAGCCTATTTTCTTGCTTGTTGATGACACTACTACCTCTTCTCCTGCTAGGAGACACCATCATTGTCATTACCACTTCTTCTTGGATATAGGAGCTTGAGCTTGGAGTTTGGATCTTGTCCACTTCTGCCTGCCCTATCTCCTCTCTCTGTTGGTCTCTCTATTCATTGTGTAGCTGGTGCTCCTCCTCTCCCGCACTGTGAGGTCCATTTCTTTTTTATAGCCTAAATATCAAGATGCATGTGATGAATGATGAGGTTCAAGAGAATATGATGTATATAATTAATTTGAAAATTGTGATGAATGTTCCTTTATTATTTATGCTAAGTGCATTGTTTATTGTTAAACATTTGAATGTTGGTCAAATAATCACAAATAGAAATTGACACACTAAAAGTGATATGAATTAATCTAAATTAACAAGACTAAGATTGAAATTTACCTAAAATCTAAACCATAAATGATAAACCTTAATGTTTTAAACCATAATACCTATATTCTATTGGCTTAGAAGCATGTTTAAGATTTACTCATTAGGAGTAAATCTTAGATATTCTTCGATTTGGGAATGTTCTCGAACACCTAATTTCACTTAGGATGTAAGTTACATTTGTGTATTTGGTTTTTAAGATGTTTCTGTTGGTATGTATGCACAGTGAGCCAATCCTATGATGATTTTAATGGCACAACATGTAAATATTTTGATTAATAATAAAGACAAGCTTCCAATTTATTCTATTTAATCCAGTAATGAGATAATGATGTAACATTATAAATGTCTAGAGAATTATATTACTCAATGACGTATGTATTCAAGTTACTACCCTTGCGGATGATATCATACATTTGCTAAGAGTACATATACATATTCTCATTATGTCCCTGATTGGTTGTTATTGTGGTAGGTTGATAGACAACAATGACACATAAGATCAAAGTGTGAGTTGGTTGATGAATGAATCTCATTAGTCATGATATGGAAATATCAAACCAAGCACACAAATACATGTTTGAGAACAGTGTATCAGATAGACCCATCGTGATTGTAACACATGGAAGCCATCATCATGGAAGTGATAGTCAGCTCTCACAGTGATGATGATGGTTGTAGTTCTCAGACCTAAAATCACTACACTCATCAAATGTCATTCGGTACACTTTGACTTCATCAAACACATTCCTAAAACATGGGTTGTTATAATAGTGATGATTGGGTGACTTTGACACATGGGGATTGACTGTGAGTGATAGAAACTAGATTTGTCCCTCCTATAGGAGTATGGTATCTAAGGCATCATGATTAGCAAGGCTAAGAAAAGTATGGCCATATGCGTGTGAGTTAATATGTGATGTTGAGCTTACAAATATCTCATGTAGTCTACTCTGGTTCAAGAAACAAGATTGAATAATAATGAGGATGACTACTCCATGCCTCTAGTTTAATCTGGATATCAGTGGCAAAGGAACTATACAAACACTGTAACACCATACACAAATTGTAGGTTGAAGTTGCTCCCCAACTTTCCATTCACTTGGGTAGAACTAATGTGCAACTAGGAACCACTCTTTGATTTTGATGTCATAAGTTGTTATGGACGTTCATTGCCAACATGATATGGTACCTGTAAGGAGTGGGATCGAGTCCCTATTAATTTTTTTTTAAGGAATAAAACATCCATTACAAACACACTCAAAGGTATGCTGGAATAGGTGTAACATTTTCAAATTTTAATAAATGGTATTCAAAACAACCAAAGTATAATAGCAGAATAAAAATAATGACTATATTCAATTTTCACAAAAGATTACAAAAGTACATCACAATATCCCATAAGGGTTTACATGTATGATACAACATAAGGATCTAAGTAGAAGGAAATCTAAACCATTACAACTTTGTCTCCAAGCTTTAACTTCTTAAGCTATATCCACATCATCATGCCATTTCCTCATTGTCCTCCACCTAGGGTTGGAAGCATACCCCATCAAGAAGAGAAAATAGATGACATCAACAAAGGCTGGTATGTGCATACTAAATAGGAAACTGAAAAATATATGGAATAAAGGACATAAAATATAAAAAACTTCCCATAGAAAGGATAAGTACCACCCAAATGGGTATCAAGAGAAAAGGAATTGAAATCATTTGATAACAAAAGAATACTTTCCATTAATAAAACATAAAGATTGTTCTACACAAGAACATGTAAAGAATTAGGGCACACACCCCATATCATCAACATGCATGCATGTGAGATTAACATATCCCTAGAAGAATATAAACACAAAGGAGGCCAAGTATCATAAACTTGAAACCTGATAGAGAAAGGAATATTTCCAATCTCCCGAATATATAAAACATGGGCCAAGAATCACTCATCTTGCCCTGGGTATGAGGTTCCTTTCCATACCAAAAGAGTAGGAAATATCACATCTGGTTGGCAGGAAATAACACATCTGCCATAAAAACTAATGCAATTACACTACTATTGTTCTATTGAATCACATAGCATGTTAAATGTAGGGGCAAGTAGAAAGTATAGTCAAAATATATAAAACTAGTCACCACATAAGTGACGAACATATACATCCACCTCATAAGTGGGAAAAAGACATCACATGTCATCTTTTAGAGTTCCATCATGAACAAAGCATAAAATAAGATTTCAAAAGAATATCCAAGATCACATGATCAATATCAAATAAGTAGTTCACATGAACCATAATTTTTAAAAGAAAAGGCATTGTGTATAGGCTAATGTCCATAGGACAAAAAGAATGAATAAGCATAGGTGAATTGCTCAACATAGAAGAATAGGGGATACATCATACCTCAACTTTAGAGTCTAAACAGTCCAAGTCAGTCCTAGATCCAAGCCTAGGCCTCCAAAGAACCTCTAGGGAAGGTGTACAGGTCTAAGTAAGATTCCCAAGCTTAGAGAGGCTGGTTTCTCCAATAAAGCTCCTATCTCGAGCAAGAAGCACCTTCTCCACTTAGAGGTGAAAACCCCTAACAAAAGAACATGAAGATGATGTGTTTATGGGTTCTAGGTGGGGTTTCACCATGGAAGACCGGGGTTATGACCTGGAGGAAGGTGGAAGGAAGACTAACAACATGAAAATAGGGAAGTAAAAGAGGAAACTTACTAGTTTTGGTCAAAATCACCAAGGAGGAGCTTAAGAAATCCGACATAGAGAAATTTGGAACCCTAGGAGCCTTCTTCACCAAGGTAGGCACCCTCTTTTACCTTGGGAAAACAACTTCGTGGCCAAACATAGAAGGAACGTTTCTCTATGATGGGGGGAAGAGAAGGAGAGCAAGATTTTTTTAATTGGGAGTTGGGAAGGTGTAGATATGGCTATATAAAGGAAGAGGTCAAGTATGAGGTGTCTATGAAACTTTCCATGTGTCATGTATAAGGGTGTCTATGGAAATGAAAGCCTTTTGGATAAGGAAGAAATTAAGCATGAGGTGTCAATTTACTTTCCATGTCTCCAATGCTAAGGGTTCCCATGGACATGCAAACCTTTATGGATAAGGAAGATGTCAAGCATGAGGTGTCCATGGGGCTTTCCATGTATCCTTAGCCTAGGGATTTCATGGCCATTCAAGAGGACAACTCATAGAGGGTTATTGAATATCAAATGTCAGTTTATGGACACTTATAGGCCATCCCAACCGACCTCCAATAAAAGAAATTACCCCATTGGTTGATAACTTCTAAAGATAAGCTCATTTATAAAGAGAGTAATCCTTAAAATGCCCTTAGAAAGAAACACCTTCAAACCAAGGTGCAACTAGGCACCCTATGGTTCAAAAACTCGATAATGGTAAGGGAATATATAAGGATTATAATGCATATGATAATGTGCAAAGAAATCCTCTCAATTGGGTAAATTGCAAAAAAGTCTAGAATGTACCTAAAATTGCATAACTTGCACAAACAACTTCCAAATTGGACCAAACTCCATCCACAAGTTATCTTTGATGTATTGAATATGAATTTTCCATTATTTCCATATTTTGAAGTTATATAGACACATTATTCATTACTTTTGTCTTTTACTCATTATCTCTCTCCTAAACTTATCCCTATATTTTAAGGTGGTCTAAATTAGATGAAATTTGACATGTAGGATAATTTTGATATGTAGATTTCGAATTTGAAGTTTATTTCCACTTTTGAGACTTCTTTTTATGAGATATGTCATACGGCCCCTTAACGACCCATTATCTATATTATTCATCCAATTACGTTCCTTATCTTCATATTACTACCAAAATGAGTTATGTGGCATATTTTATGTATCCATTATAAACCTAAGATTAATTTTAGAACATTAGGTTACATTAAGGTGAGCTATACATGCATAAGCTCATTGGGGTTATACTAAACATCTATTTAGGTCTAACCTTCAACCTTGTTTAGCAAAGTCCAAAATGTCAACTTCCAGGGTAGGGTCCGAGATATAGTATGTTACAACACATCACCCCTTAAAGGGATTTCGTACTCAAAATCAAAATCCACATATAAGAAAACAACTTATTCACCACCCCTTAAAGGATTCATCTTATTAAGTCAAAACTATTCTTTAGGTACAAAAGGTTCAACTACACTTCCTTACATCCAACTACATAATCAACATGAAAAAAAACATAACTTGTAAAGACTAACTATGAACTATGGGTTAACTTGCTCTTTTCCATTCTCAAACAAGTCTTTACACCTAGGAGACTAGTTCAACATATTAGGGTCCCTAAAAACAAATTATATATATGTCTAAGGCTACTATTGCCTAAAAGCATGCTATTTTGAACAATTCATATCAGCTCAGGCCATGCCGGTATCATATGGATTCGGGAGTCCTCGTAAACCAAGCTAGTGGTGCGGAGGAAAATCTTGCCAGCCCCCAAACCCTGATCCTTTCTAGACACCTTTTCTTTCAACTTCATGTCTTAGTTACTGCCTAAAGGCCAAGCTAAACAACCTCAAGTTACTACAGTTACTTATGCATCTTTTAGTTGTAAGTATTTTAGGGATCTATTTATCATTATTCTAATGTGAAACTATAGGATCCTAAATCAACCCTTCATCATCTATTGATCAACTCTAGGGCAAACATGTCACTAAAAGGTAAGGAAAGTATTCTAACTAGGGAGACAAAATTGAAATAGTCAGATCCCGACTACCATGGGCTCTTATACCATGCTGTAAGGAGTGGGATCAATTCCCTACTAAAAAAATTGAAGAATAAGACATCCATTCCAAATACACTCAAAGGTATGCTGGAATAGGAGTAACATTTTCAAGTTTTAATAAATGGTATTCAAAACAACCAAAGTATAGCAGCAGAATAAAAATAATGACTATATTTAAATTTCACAAAAGATTACAAAAGTACATCATAATATCCCATAAGGGTTTACATGTATGATACAACATAAGGATCTAAGTAGAGGGAAATCTAAAACATAACAACTTTGTCTCCAAGCTTTAACTTCTTAAGCTATATCCACATCATCATGCCATGTCCTCATTGTCCTCCACCTAGGGTTGGAAGCATACCCCAGCAAGAAGAGAAAATAGATGACATCACCAAAGGCTGGTATGTGCATACTAAATAGGAAAGTGACCAATATATGGAATAAAGGACATCAAATATAAAAGGCTTCCCATAGAAAGGATAAGGACCACCCAAATGGGTATCAAGAGAAAAGGAATTGAAATCATTTTATAACAAAAGAATACTTGCCATTAATAAAACATAAATATTGTGCCACATAAGCACATGCAAATAATTAGGGCACAAACCCCATATCATTAACCTGCTTGCATGTGAGATAAGCATAACCCTAGAACAATATAAACACAAAGGCAGCCATTTCTCACAAACTTGAAACCTGATAGAGAAAGGAATACTACCAATCTCCCAAATATATAAAATATGGGCCAAGAATCACACATATTGCCCTAGGTATGAGGTTCCTTTCCATCCCAAAAGAGAAGGAAATATCACATCTGCTCGGTAGGAAATAACACATCTACCATAAAAATCAATGCAATTACACTAATCTAGTGCTACTAAATCACATAGCATGTTAAATGTAGAGGAAAGTAGAAAGTATAGTCATAATATACAAAACTAGTCACCATGTAAGTGACCAACATATACTGTGGCAACACATCCCGCTATCACACAGACAACGAGGTGTTACGCGAAAATGTGCGGAAATCACCATAACCACAGATTATCAAAAACACGGGTTAATTAAATCTGATTGCGGAAAACTAATAAACTGAGAAACTATTACATTTAAATCCTCATTCTGTAAGCAAACATGTTATATATACATATACAAGTCTTGATACGTGTCCACAACTTAGAGGATCATCTATTCCATCACATGAGTTCATCATCAGTTTATATGTACATAAAGGCCCACATCCGACTAGTAGTAGGATATACAAAACATCAACAACTATGCATCGTGAAACAACGTCAAAACTCCTCCAAGGACCTCAGAGTACATGGATGACTCTAAGACTCTACTACAAAACATCCAAAACAACAACATATCCATCTCTTGCCTTCTACTGCTCGTCTTGCTGCTCGGCCGCAACTCCGCAACCACCACCACGTCTAGCTCGAACACCTAAAAAGGGTGTAAACCAGTGGGGTGAAACACACAGTCCCAACGAGAAACATAACTCCCCGCCGAAACTACAAAACCTCAGAAAGATAAAGCAAAAGCAGTAGATAACTGATAAAGGTATACAAGAGCAGTCTATAAAGCAAGGCTATTCATACCATCAAGCTTACCAGAAATGTATGGAAGGCATATACCCATGTATTTCTTTATGGAACATGATTAACAAGATAAGATCTATAAGGTCTTACCACATAACCTGAGGAACATACAAGTAACTACGAGATGTAACAAGATTAACTACAAGCAAGGCCTCAACCAATGTTCCGTGTTTTGCCTTAAGGATTAAATACTATTCGAATGGATTACATATTCTTATGCCCTGAGGAAGTGAGCCGTACTGCTCAAATACAACCGAAGGCTACAAAACCTAGAGTCGGTGCCATACAAGGTCAATGGAAGAGCCGGACTCCACGACCTCCCACCTCATGGTCAGTGCAAGAGAACCAAAGAAGGACCGCAGTCTCGTGCTTAACTGGCCTCAGCCACAGGGTCAGCTCCATAGGCTACCCATCCTCTAGACTGCCTCGGTACAGGTCACAACGCTAGTATATCTGAGCCACAGGCCAGTTCACCGTGCTCTGAGCCATGAATGCATTCATTATCTATCATATTGAGCCATGAGCCTGTTCACCATGCTCATATACATATCCCGAGTCTGCAGACGTAGATGCACTTGATTCCCTCTCTATTTTAGGCTAGGAGAAACCTCGCATATTCAACAATATGCGCTCCAGGTTAACCCGCAGGAGAACCCGTTTCACCATCACCAGCTCCTGACGATGATGGATCTATGGCCAGGGCAACTACATGATATATTCTCCACTGTGATTAATTAATATCTTTTATGTGGATTGCAAGATTCAACCAAGTTGTATAACATGCAAGCTACAACGGGAACAAACAACATGAAACTCAGTATTATACTTTTATTGTAATCACCATCATCCTGATTCATCACAAGGATCCATCATTACATGTTATCACTTGGCCTCTTGCAAATCATCTAGATCCATCTCAAGGATCATCACATTACCATGGGATATCAATCCCTCATCACATAGTGCCACTGCCTCTCAAGGCTTACATCAACATCATGGGATAACAATCCTAGGTATTTTAGCTAAACACATCATACATGTTATCTCATTATCAAGAGTAACCATCAAAGCAATGTTACTCAACATATATATGTACATGATAGCCCTTTTCCTGACTATTCATCACCTACATGGTTAGTACAGAGAGATCATAATATCAAACATAGGGCAGTACTGATGATTATAAACTTTATCACACATGCCTCAACCTGTGATCATGGACATAGGTCATATCATCATGCAAAGCATCTTATATGTTTACCATTTCCTTAGTATTATACATAATATCAAGATGATCACATACATATGAGATGTTGTATTAAGAAGCATAGATGTGGTCTACTATATCCTGCACACCTAGGGTTACCATCATAAACCAAACATGATAATATCCCACATATTGGGTTCAAATGAAGAACAAGACCCTCACTATAGCACTCACTACCCTCATCAAAGGTAGTATCAGGCAGGGTACCCACCCTATCGCCCAATTCTAAATGCATAAAAACAAACAGACCAGTGCATGTCGGCCATAACCTAGAGTGTCAGGCATCCAAGGTAACATCATATTGTGCAGCTAGGCTTCAGGAGCATGTCGGGCAACTCAACGTTGTGCAACACAAGGTATCAGGTGCGACGCGGTGTGTGCACTGCTGGTAATAGACATCCAGGCACGTAGCTCAGCCAAAGGAGCAAGTCTGGCGACGGCGCGTCATGCAACGATGCATCTTATATCGTGCGCCCAAGCATATCGGGCAACCCCATGTATCAGGTACTTGAGATATCGTGCAACACCCGTCAGGTGTTGTGTTGTGGGACGACACACGCAGGGCTAAGGCTAAAGGGTGACGCCCACCACATAGCAACACTCCACCACAACAAGGCATGATGATACCAAACTATCACCTAGGTTAAGTGTATCGGGCAGGTTGCTCATCCAAGTGTGATGCCCTTCACACACACAAAACAGGAACCAAAGGTGACGCCCTTCACAACCATAGGGGGTGTCGTCCAAGGCTCTAGGTCAAGAGGTATATCGGGCAACACCTCCCTCAATCTCATAACGGTCTAGAACCAACTCCATAAGGTCGTCACCATCCTTAAGCACAAGGTCACCAAACCCTAATGGGTCAAGAAGATGGCTCACCTCTCAACTATCAAGAGAGATGGGTCTTTCACATCTCTTGCCACCAATTGGGCAACACAAGGAACAACCCTAACAAGGTTGATAACTATCACCAAGCTCACCCTTCAAGTCCATGGTGAGAGGAGGGTGTTGCTTAAACTACTAGAACACAAGCTCACCTCTCAACTTAAATGAGAGAGGAGTGATTCCCATGATACTAGAACTCAAAATCACTCCTCAAGACCTAGGAAAGAAGGGATTGTTGCTCACCAAGAAACCCTAGAGCATAGGATCGACCAACAAGGTGCAACTAAACAAGAAACTAAACTAACATCAAGCATAGGCGATATGATCATAAGCACATACAAGAACACAAAGGAAGGTAGTATAGTTAGGGTTAGGATTTATGTAACCCACCTTAAGCAAGCTCCCAGCACCCATCTCCAAGCTCCAAGCTCCAAGCACTACCAAGGAAGAAGGAGACTCCAAGGAAGGATCGGACACCAAGCTAGCAAGAGAAGACAGTGTGTCGTGCACCAAGGGAGAGGGAGACTAATGAACTAAAGGGATCCTTAGAAAGGGAAAGGAAACACATATATAGAAGGGGATGGAGGAGAAACCAAACCAAAGCAAAGCAAGGTGTCTCCCACCTAGGGACACTTGTCCATGTGCAAAAACCACCACTCTAGCATGTCTTAAACACATGTCCAAGGCCATTGCCACATGCAAGCATCAAGCACCGAGTGTCCACTAGTGGTGACACAAATAAGGTCAAAGATGGTCAAAGGTCCATGGGCGACACACCTGGACAATACACCACCACCACCACCATGGGTGACACAGCCTGGGCGATACAAGCACCCACTTGCCCGACACAAGGTTCAACCAAGCAAAGACAAGGCACCACAAGGTCCAACAAGCTCAACCAGGCCTAAAGGAACTCAAGCAACGATCCCAAACCTTCCTCTATACTCTAGAGGAAGCAAGGAGAGGGAGGAACACCTCACAAGGTGACAAACTTGCTCACAAACCCTAGACTTGGGTTAATTGCAAGTAGCACCTCCAACTCTCAACAAAGCACAACCAAACCCTAATCACCACTAAAGGTGATTAGCAAGCAACTAAGCATCAGGGTTAAGTAAAGCAAATAGGGTAAACCCTAAACAGAGGTCAGGGTCCTTACAAGCTAACCCCCTACAAAGGGATTTCATCCCCGGAATCTGAAGTGAAAAGCGAGGGATATTTCCTCCTCATCTCTTCCTCAAGCTCACACGTGGCTTCTTCAATGCCACAATGATGCCAAAGAACCTTCATAAGATCTAGGTCCTTCCTCTTCAACTTCTTAACCCTTCTGTCAAGGATCGTAACAGGACCTTCCTTGTAGGTCACCTCTTCATCAAGATCAACTTCAACTGGCTGTATCACTGTTCTTGAATCTGGATGACTTTTCTTCAACATACTGACATGGAACACTAGATGTAACCTGTGCAACTTTGGTGGAAGCTCTAACTTATAAGCTACCTTTCCCATGCGTGCTATGACTGGGTAAGGCCCCGTATATCTAGGTGCTAGCTTACCCTTCTGGCCAAACCTTAGCACACCTTTCCATAGCGAGACTTTAAGATATACTTTGTCTCCTACCTGGAACTCCAAAGGTCATCGACAATTGTCTGCATAAGACTTCTGCCTATCCTGTGCCGCTTTCACTTGTTGTTGTATCACCTTGATATTTTCTATCATCTGATGTACTAACTCAGGACCCAAAAGCTGATATTCACCAGACTCATACCAACACAAAGGAGATCTGCACTTCCTCCCATACAAGGCCTCATAAGGAGCCATGTCAATGCTCCGCTGATAACTGTTGTTGTAGGAAAACTCTATCAGACTGAGATGCACGTCCCAACTGCCTAGGAACTACAAGACACAAGCTCGAAGGAGATCTTCTAAACTCTAAATAGTCCTCTCAAACTGTCCATCGGTCTGTGGGTGGAAGGCGGTACTAAACCTCAACTGCGTTCCCAACGCTTTGTGCAACTGTTCCCAGAAATGACTCATGAACTGAGGACCTCTGTCACAAACTATCGTCGCTGGCACACTGTGCAAACGTACTATCTCATCCACATATACTCGAGCGAGCTTCTCGGCTGTATACGTTGTCTTTATTGGTATGAAATGGGCAGACTTCGTCAATCTGTCCACTATCACCCAAATGGAATCATGATTCCTAGTTGTCTTGGGTAGACCAACTACGAAATCCATGGTTATATGATCCCATTTCCACTGTGGTTCGGCAAGGGTTTCAACGTACCTGTCGGCTTCTGATGTTCAACCTTGACTTGCTGACATACCGCACATCTAGCCACAAACTCAGCTACATCTTTCTTTAAACCGGGCCACCAATACAAGTCCTTCAGACTATGATACATCTTGGTGACACCTGGATGCATAGCATACATCGATGTGTGCACTTTCTCGAGCACTAACTTCCTCAGATCATCAACATTGGGGACCACCATCCTATCACGATAGCAAACCAGCCCATCTTCAAACTCATGGAACCCATCATGCTTTTCACTACCAAACTCTGATCTGATCAACTGTACTGCATCATCTGTTTGTTGTGCATCATTGATCTGTTGTCTCAGTGTAGGCTTGACTTGCATCTGTGCTAAAAGTCTAGCTGGCAAGGAAACTTTCATCTACACATTCATCTGTCGCAAGGAAACAAACATATCCCGTCTATGGCATACCAGGGAACTCAACTATGCCTTCTTTGAAGGAAAAGAAGAAGACTTTCGACTAAGCGCATTAGCTACCACATTCACTTTACCAGGATGATACTCGATGGTGCAGTCGTAATCATTGATTAACTCCATCCATCGACGTTTTCACATGTTTAACTCATGGTGTGAAAAGATGTACTTTAGATTCTTATGATCTGTAAAGATCTGACACATTTCCCCATACAGATAGTGTCTCTAAATCTTTAAAGCATGAACCACTGCTGCCAACTCCAAATCATGAGTTGGATAGTTCTCCTCGTGTTTCTTAAGCTGTTGTGAAGCAAAAGAAACCACATGATCTTCCTGCATCAGCACACAACCTACTTGCATGTCAAGTTTGAGTCCGAAATTCCAAAAGAAAAGGACTATTTCTTCAAAGGCAAGTTACCCTTTAATACAATTCATTTAATGATTATTTTTCTCTTTCCTCAAACCATTATCTTGCTATTTGGGACTCTTTGGACCGCAAGAACCTCTATTATTTCGAAACCTTCTTATTGGATACTCATTTTCCTTCTAGATGCATCTAAATGCATTATTCTTCATTATCATGTGTATTTCTTATTAAAATATTTCCTTTTTGAGGATCTCTCTTTATTTCTCTTTTATTTTCCTCATTAGTATGTCTTTTATCATTAGGAATTCTTGGAATACGAAATTCCACTAAGTATAACTCAATTATACCTCTTTTCCCTTGTTTTCCACCTTTTACCATTGTTTTCAAATTCTTTCAAAGAAATACTTATTTGATCTTTTTTTTTCTTATTGCCTCTCTTTATGCAACTTTGGACTCCTTAGTACCCAAGGAACCCAAGAGGCATGAAATCCCTGCTTGGATTTGCCTTCTAGAGGTTTCTACCTCTTTCTTTTCTCAAATATTCAATTATTCATTAATTAATTGAATTTTCCTTATTATTGGGCCCAATAGCCAATAAAGCCCACAAATCAAACAACAAGGCTATTTTAAACGAAATCCATTTATTCACAACAAATTATATTATTTGTCCAAATATATTTAATATGAGAAATTACATTTCTCACCCAAAATTTAGGGTTGTAACATCCTTCACCTCTTATAAGAATTTTGTCCTCAAAATTCCATCAAGCAAGCAAACAAACAGGATAAACCCTTCTTATATACATCAGGGCTACCATGTGGCTTCACCCTTTCCATGGTGCTTTCCAAGAACCTTCATCTCATATTCTTCCATATGAGTTCTTTCTTACCTTAGTATAACATACCCTCATAGGTGACTCAGGATATTTCAGCCTCTCAAAAGCTGAATAGGTTCCAGGCTCAACACATGGCTTGGGTACCTCACATAGTGCTCTAGATCGGACTCATGCGACACATTGTTTTATCCTGAGGGGTAAGGTTAAACACAACCATTTTCACCAATCCATCTCAAATGGACCCATATATCGGGGACTAAGCTTTCTCAGCTGTAGCTTAGAGGGGTGAGATTTTCACATCACATATTCTTCCACAGTGAACCACATATCAGTATGCTTTGCAGTAGCTCGTGACTCATGTCACCACTGGGCTCTCTTTCTCATCCATTGCACGATCAAAGTGACTTCATCTGCACACACTTGTGGTTCTTTTCTGACCTTCACGAGGCCTCCTTCACCAACATCATCATAATGAAGTGGTGACCGACACAACCTCCCTATAGAACTTCTTGCATCCCGATAACGGCTATGGTGGGTAACATCACATCTTAAGAATTGTCTCTATGTATCACCCTAAATGAGCACACATGCTCTCATCAAACCCTCTAGTCCGGATCATACTTTCCATTAGTATGGGGTGATAAACTGTACAACCGCTGAGCTCTTCATGCATCTACTTCCACCTCATGGAAGTGAACCTTTAGGTCACATCAAGAACCTTTGAATTCTCATCATGGTGTAGTTGAACCATCTCTTTTCATATGTAGTTCAACCAGATCTGTCCCTTGACAGAACTCTTCCTTTCTCATGACATCTAGGTAAGGCGATCTATCGTAACCCATATTGTATCTTGACCTTCTTGGTCTAGGAGAAACTCACAACATCCATAATGATGAACTCCCATTCCCTCTCGGGAACTCTTTATACTTTATATCCATGCACTGGGTTAATGGTGTTCAACCTTCACCTCCTGGCTTGCATGGCCACATGCAACATGCAACTTGGTTTTAAGCATCCAGAATGCTACCATCACTTACTATCTTTGTAGTACCAAGGTATATCATGTCCTCTTGTATCGTTATGATTCCTCAAGCTTGATACCTCGGAAACCCTAAACCACTCTCAAAAGGGATTTATTACCTTCCTATCCAAAGAAGTGTATTTGAGGTTCTATCACCATCCTTTCACTACATCAAGGACTAAACTGGCTAACCAAACAATCCTTAACTTGTTCTACATATCTTGTTTCATTTGGGTGTTAGGAAAAACACATCCTCTTTCCAAACATAGGGTTAGTCGAACATCCTCGACTTCTTCTAGCTTCCATCTAAACTAGGCAGCTATATCTCCACCAGAGCATTCATTACCACTTCTTATCCTTAGGTGTTAGGTAATGTCGAAGACATACACCTCCAAGCATTATACTTATCATATCATCTCAAACTCTAAGTTTGTCTCGATCAAGAAACTCTGAGCTCATACTAATGGTGTTCAAACTCAACCTTGTATCACTTGCAAAAATCCACTTAGTTCAAGATAAAACATCCTCACAAGATGATCTCCTTAATACTCTTAGTGTTTGTACACCATCCATGTATTATTCCTTCCACAAAGGTATGTTATCATCTCTATCCTCATACCTTGTAGCAACGTTCCAACTTACATCATCTTTATCCTTGGTGTATGGCATGCGTGCTGTCCTATCTCTCACTCCCATAACAAGAAGAAATAAGTCTTTGGCGGCCGTCCAAATATAGAGTTCTTCCCATTCCAAGAGTAGAGTGGTACATCCCACCTTGCCAGTACACCTTTAAAACTAAGTTGAAACGTGCAACTTATGTCTCTACTTCTCAGTCATCTTGACATCAAAGTTAGTTTCATGGAAAACTGGTCTCGAACCTACTTGGGTCACCACACAAATCCTTGGTCATCTCCTCTAGGTATGTAGGGTGCCGACACTTTTGGGGTCATCCCTCTTCCCTCATGCATCAGAGAGTGCCCTACTCATCTTCCCTTTGGGTCCCATGAGCTTATGAAGGTGATCAATCTCCTAACCCATGGTCCTCAGACAATGATAGTTGTTACCTCCCGACCCTATGGTCATGTGCAATTAGGGAATTAGGCAACTCCTTATTCCTTCGGTCTTATCCCTACCTGACCCTAGGATAGACTTAGGATTCCATTATAGTACATGTTTAACTTAGAACCTTACCCAATCCTTCATCATCTCTCTGCATCCATGACTAACTTTCATCCCTTCATACGGATCATGGCAAACTACCTACCTTGGTCAGGTCCCATATCGGTTACCTCCATGGTAACACATCCACATGCACATAGAGATGGTTATCTATGGGTCTTACAGGTTCATTCTCATACTATGTACTTTGCACTTAGCCTCTCAAGGTGCTATGACACCTCTTTAGGTTACCTCAAAACTAACGAAACTGGTATACACCCTACCAAAGGGTCCCTCTCCCAGGATGGGAGGAAACTACAACTCTTGACAACAAGGTCACAACCGTCCATAGGGTTTACATACACATGAGCAAGCCTAACCCAGTAGCTACTAAGGTACAAGAAGACCACCTATTAAACCATGCTAGGTCATACTTGTTTTCTTTCCTCAACATTAGATCAACTTAGCTGTGAGGGGTTCATCAAACATACCCTTAACTTAAGGGGTTTCCTTCACCTCTACACATGAGGAGTACCATGCTCGAAACTATAGAGACTCAAATCTCATCGTGAGCATCGGATACACTGCTTCCCCTCTTAGGCCTAGGAACCCTAGGTTCACCTTCGAGTATTCAACTACATGCTGAACCTATTAACCACGAATCAAGCATGTCCAAGGTATGTCATGTACTTCCATGACCTTTCTACTCGAGCAACGCTTCAGAGTTGAATCCTCTTCCAGGATGACCAACAAGGTATAAAGCCTCACAACTGGTTACTTAAACCTCCTCAGGGTCTAAAACACTCTTTATCTCATCCAACCGGTAACCACTTATACCATGGGTACTAGAAGCATCGTCCTCTCTCCAAGGTTTGGTTCCTCTAAAGGCAAACAAGATATCATCAGTCTCCAGGGGTCACACATAAGGCAACCACTATAATCCACGTAGGTCACATCATCCTCAACTCCCCACTGTTCCTCAAGTTTCGGGGTTTTGGGCTTCCAACCTCCTTGCCCGAGGTCTCCTCTCTCTGTAGAGCTAATCCTACAACCAACCTCTCTATAAGAGGTCCTTTCTTCATGAAGGATCAATCTCATAAGAATGCCCCTACTTGAGTGAAACCTATGCTCAAACTTATGTTTGGCTCGAGATTATCCATATGCTTATCTCATAAGCCATCCATCATGTCCTTCTGGCCTTAGTTTTAACCTACTATTCACATTACTGATGTACTCAGTGTGCAAGCTATATCCTACCCGCAACAACCCATAAGGTTTATATAGGTTCATCTCTAACCTTATCCAGGAAGGAGCTATCCTTTGCTCAAACATGCACGATCCTTCTCAGGGTTGGGGTGCCAAAGGTGCTAGGCCATCTAACCTCTCTTGGCTCATATGAAAAACCATAGGCATGTCCATCCAAACACCCAGTCTACCATGACATCTAATCTCATCATGTCTCTCTCTCTAACCTTCTATTAGGGTTAGGGTTAACATCATCCTCAAAGGATGTGCAAGGTCTCTACCTTCAATGGAGGTCTCTACCTCTAAGACTAACTCTCTTTACTCATTCTCCTAACAAGGAGGTCTATTCTCATGTCTCTCCTGAGGGCTATGACAACTCGTGTCATACGACCTAGGCATGTATCTATTCTTTAGTTTGCGCTTAATCTATTAAGCTTATGTCCATGACATCTTATTTACATGCTTTTCATTAGTTTGGTGGAGGATTCCATAGACCTTATTAACTTTTCCCACACCTCAAGTGGGTGAGGAGAAGAGAGAAAACCCTAATCCTTAAGGTCCTTAACAAAATTTGTGTTGAGAAGGGATGAACAAGATGAGAGAATCCTAAAGGTATCTTATTTCGAATCATACTGTAAGACTTTGGCCAGGCAGTCACACGGATCCACAAGTCCTCGTATTCCGACTAGCGGTGCGGAGGAAAATATTGCCAGCCCCCGGTCGTGATCCTTTTCTAGACACCTCTGTCTTTCGGATAATCCTCTAATAACTCCCTTGGGTTCTATAGAATTTGTAAAATTTAATAATTATTAAAGATTACTTGAGGAACCTATGCTCTGATACCATTTGTAACACCTGGGCCCACTGCCCAAGGCTCTAGTAGAGTTTCAGGAATGACGACTGGCCCCACAGACCACCACTAGCCTTAACTGCGTGCTTTATCCTCACTCACGCGCAAGCCGGGGTCAACTTCCTGACTGGTCACCCATCCCAGTACTACTCCAAGCCGAGCACGCTTAACTATGGAGTTCTTTAGTGATGGGCTCCTGGAAAAGGAGGTGCACCTTGGTGATATGGGTAGTCCAATCATTCCTTTTAAGATCATATTAACCGAGGTCTCAAATCGTGGGATGTTACAATATCCCCCACTTAGGCTCTTGATGTCCTCGTCAAGGCTCAACTATAAGGCCTCATAATCTCTTCCCCATTTCAGTGCAGATCCACAACGGCCCATGGACACCCAGCTCCCGATCACGGAATACCAGCGCAAGGGTGGCTACGTCAACCATGGACATCCCTTTCCTACATGCCTGGACCGCATGGCTCAAGACTGGAATGCCATGTCCATGTGGGCCCCACCTACTGGAGGGGTTATGGCTCTGATACCAATTGTAACGACCCCGCCTCCTGGTAACCCCCAATTAAGGGACACCGAAAGGTCAGTGCCGTTATCCAATTAACAGGATCTAAGGTTCGACAAATAATCAATAACAATTATGAAATTCTACTAACTAACTGAAATTTGGTATAAAATTAAAAATTTACTAACCTTTGAAAACATTGGGAATCTATCTATCCAAGCTTGAATCCACTCTAACTAATCCTCCTTGCACTTTATGTTTTACTTTCACAATGTGTCACATTAGTGTTTGTTCTTCAATTGTTGTTCCTAAAATGTCGACAAACAAAATGTCGGTCAGTATATCGAAATATATTGGTATGTGGGAACAACCAAAAACTTGTAAATATGGCTAACAATTTAATAATCACAATCAAATTAATTAACAAGCCAATTTACACATTTTAGTATGAAATTCTCCACCGCTTTTGCCCTAACCCTGGCATACCCACCTTAGGGTGCCCTTTTCCAATGACTTATGGCCACCTTCTCAATCCCGAGCTCAGTGCCTGGGGGTCACCACTCATGGTGCCTACTAGTCATGCAATATCATAGGCCACCATCTTGGTGCCTGGGGTCACCACTCAAGGTGTCCATTGGTCTACCCATCTGGGCCTGACCTTTGGCATCATCCATCAGGGTGGCATGTAGGTGCGAGAATCCATATTATTAATGTGATAATCATAGTGACTTTATAATTTGCAAGTATGAACATCCAAACTGATAATTTGCATTCAATGCGATTAACCATCGAGAAAATCATCGGGAAACTAAGGAGGTTATTCATAATTAACCACATACCTGTTAATGAAGACTTGAATGCATAAGTAACTTTAATCAATCAGGAAATCAAGCAAGTACACACACAAGCTCCTGAATAGGCATTCAATTTCTCTATTATTAATCATGTCATCATGACTCATTAACTCTAAGGGTTTCCTAGGTTATTTGCCCTTTTTAGGTTTTTGGACTATAATTAGGGTTTTATTTCCTTTTTATTGCTTTTTACCTTTCTTTTAGAAAATATGCATCAAACCCTAATTATCTTGTCCTATTTTCCATTAAGGTCCTAAAGATCAGGTTTGGACCATATAAACCCTAATTTTCAGATTGCTATATCTTTTCTTATCTGTTTCTCTAATTTAGGGTTTCTAAACATTTTAATCAACATATGAAGTTACAAACCCTAAACTTGTAATTCTACCATTAAAACAGGTTAATAACCATCTAAATCAGTAAATAAGTTAACCATACTCAAATTAAATTTATTGCAAGATTAAACATATCTTTGATCAATATTTAGGGTTCCTACTCACAAATTAACCCTTTTTTATTCCAAAATATACAATTTTGCAAAAATATATATATTTAGATGTTCAAACTATTTTTAATATATTCCTCTTATTTTTCTGATCACTTTTCATGTATTAAGTTTTCCCATCCGAGCTTCCTAGCTCCAGATATGATTTTTACATGAAAAATCCCTTTTAATCGATTTATTAGCTGATTAGGAAATCCATGGATCGTACGATCCATGGTCCGCGGTCCACTGATGGATCCAACGGCCGCAGATGTGTGCACCTACTTGCGATCAAAAGCAACCAAAAAGGCAAATATGCCCATACCTGAACACTAGAGGAGGGAGGGCAGAATGGTAACTTCTTCGGGAAGTCGTCTTCCACCTTGAGACAGACCAACAGCAACTCGCGAGTCAACTCGTCTGTTGACTCCACGCTCCCGACCACCTGCACATGAATTGAGGGGACCGACATCTTCGCCCACCCCATGTGAACTCAGGGGAGCCCTCAAACTCCTTCCTGCATCGCTCCTTCTCTGCCAAGGGCCCTTGGTCCCTCCGGCGGCAACAACAGCTCGACAGTGAGGAAGGTCGATGGTTCTGGCCGAATTGGATGCGCCGAAGAATGTGTCTCAGAGGTCCGATCATGCGAGAACAATTGGTGGGGAGGCTGTTATTGTGGAGTTCCCTCCCCTATATATACATAGGGCCCGTCCATGGCTACCTGTGATTTGGGGTTTCTCTGGTTTCGCTACGAAACCTATGGAAACCCAGGATGACCAGACTCGGAAAGACCTCCCGATCTCAATGGGATACTTTCCATCAGCGCACATCCTCTCAAACTCAACCAAAGTGGGAAACAGAATTTCCTTCCCTGACTCCATAGCCTGTTGCGACTGGGACTTAGTCCCATCCCTCTAATTCCTTATCAACGGTCCCCAATCAATCTGAATTTCCAAAAATAATTTCATTGTGACATCAAAACCTTAGGCAATTAACAACCTAACTTTAGGTAATTTTGTAAATTGCGTAACTCAGAAACCGTGAAATATTTTCCAACCAAATTTTAAAGATTTCTCTTTCTTGCCTTTTTCTACTTGCATGTCAAGATTGAGTCCGAAATTCCAAAAGAAAAGGACTATTTCTTCAAAGGCAAGTTACCCTTTAATACAATTCATTTAATGATTATTTTTCTCTTTCCTCAAACCATTATCTTGCTATTTGGGACTCTTTGGACCGCAAGAACCTCTATTATTTCGAAACCTTCTTATTGGATACTCATTTTCCTTCTAGATGCATCTAAATGCATTATTGTTCATTATCATGTGTATTTCTTATTAAAATATTTCCTTTTTGAGGATCTCTCTTTATTTCTCTTTTATTTTCCTCATTAGTATGTCTTTTATCATTAGGAATCCTTGTAATACGAAATTCCACTAAGTATAACTCAATTATACCTCTTTTCACTTATTTTCTACCTTTTACCATTGTTTTCAAATTCTTTCAAAGAAATACTTATTTGATCTTTTTTTTTCTTATTGCCTCTCTTTATGCAACTTTGGACTCCTTAGTACCCAAGGAACCCAAGAGGCATGAAATCCCTCCTTGTATTTTCCTTCTAGAGGTTTCTACCTCTTTCTTTTCTCAAATATTCAATTATTCATTAATTAATTGAATTTTCCTTGTTATTGGGCCCAATAGCCAATAAAGCCCACAAATCACACAACAAGGCTATTTTAAACGAAATCCATTTATTCACAACAAATTATATTATTTGTCCAAATATCTTTAATATGAGAAATTACATTTCTCACCCAAAATTTAGGGTTGTAACATCCTTCCCCTCTTATAAGAATTTTGTCCTCAAAATTCCATCAAGCAAGCAAACAAACAGGATAAACCCTTCTTATATCCATCAGAGCTACCATGTGGCTTCACCCTTTCCATGGTGCTTTCCAAGAACCTTCATCTCATATTCTTGCATCTGAGTTCTTTCTTACCTTGGTATAACATACCCTCATAGGTGACTCAGGACATTTTAGCCTCTCAAAAGCTGAATAGGTTGAAGGCTCAACACATCGCTTGTGTACCTCACATAATGCTCTAGATCGAACTCATACAACACATTGTTTTATCCTGAGGGGTAAGGTTAAACACAACCATCTCCACCAATCCATCTCAAATGGACCCATATATCGGGGACTCAGCTTTCTCAGTTGTAGCTTAGAGGGGTCAGATTTTCACATCACATATTCTCCCACAGTGAACTGCATATCAGTATGCTTTGCAGTAGCTCGTGACTCATGTCACCACTAGGCTCTCTTTCTCAGCCATTGCATGATCAAAGTGACTTCATCTACACACACTTGTGGTTCTTTTCTGACCTTCACGAGGCCTCCTTCACCAACATCATCATAATGAAGTGGTGACCGACACAACCTCCCTATAGAACTTCTTGCATCCCGATAAAGGCTGTGGTGGGTAACATCACATCTTAAGAATTGTCTCTATGTATCACCCTAAATGAGCACACATGCTCTCATCAGACCCTCTAGTCTGGATCATACTGTCCATTAGTATGGGGTGATAAACTGTACAACCGCTGAGCTCTTCATGCATCTACTTCCACCTCATGGAAGTGAACCTTTAGGACACATCAAGAACCTTTGAATTCGCATCATGGTGTAGTTGAACCATCTCTTTTCATATGTAGTTCAACCAGATCTGTCCCTTGACATAACTCTTCCTTTCTCATTCCATCTAGGTAAGGCAATCTATCGTAACCCATATTGTATCTTGACCTTATTGGTCTAGGAGAAACTCACAACATCCATAATGATGAACTCCCATTCCCTCTCGGGAACTCTTTATACTTTATATCCGTGCACTGGGTTAATTGTGTTCATCCTTCACCCCCTGGCTTGCATGGCCACATGCAACATGCAACTTGGTTTTAAGCATCCAGAATGCTACCATCACTTACTATCTTTGTAGTGCCAAGGTATATCATGTCCTCTTGTATCGTTATGATTCCTCAAGCTTGATACCTCGGAAACCCTAAACCACTCTCAAAAGGGTTTTATTACCTTCCTATCCGAAGAAGTGTATTTGAGGTTCTATCACCATCCTTTCACTACATCAAGGACTAAACTGGCTAACCAAACAATCCTTAACTTGTTCTACATATCTTGTTTCATTTGGGTGTTAGGAAAAACAAATCCTCTTTCCAAACATAGCGTTAGTCGAACATCCTCGACTTCTTCTAGCTTCCAGCTAAACTAGGCAGCTATATCTCCACCAGAGCATTCATTACCACTTCTTATCCTTAGGTGTTAGGTATTATAGAAGACATACACCTGCAAGCATTATACTTATCATATCATCTCAAACTCTAAGTTTGTCTTGATCAAGAAACTCTGAGCTCATACTAATGGTGATCAAACTCAACCTTGTATCACTTGCAAAAATCCACTTAGTTCAAGATGAAAAATCCTCACAAGATGATCTCCTTAATACTCTTAGTGTTTGTACACCATCCATGTATTATTCCTTCCACAAAGGTATGTTATCATCTCTATCCTCATACCTTGTAGCAACGTTCCAACTTGCATCATCTTTATCCTTGGTGTATGGCATGCGTGCTGTCCTATCTCTCACTCCCATAACAAGAAGAAATAAGTCTTTGGCGACCGTCCAAATATAGAGTTCTTCCCATTCTAGGAGTAGAGATGGTACATCCCACCTTGCCAGTACACCTTTAAAACTAAGTTGAAACATGCAACTTATGTCTCTACTTCTCAGTCATCCTGACATCAAAGTTAGTTTCATGGAAAACTGGTCTCGAACCTACTTGGGTCACCACACAAATCCTTGGTCATCTCCTCTAGGTCTGTAGGGTGCCGGAACTTTTGGGGTCATCCCTCTTCCCTCATGCATCAGAGAGTGCCCTACTCATCTGCCCTTTGGGTCCCATGAGCTTATGAAGGTGATCAATCTCCTAACCCGTGGTCCTCAGACAATGATAGTTGTTACCTCCCGACCCTATGGTCATGTGCAATTAGGGAATTAGGCAACTCCTTCTTCCTTCAATCTTATCCCTACCTGACCCTAGGATAGACTTAGGATTCCATTATAGTACATGTTTAACTTAGAACCTTACCCAATCCTTCATCATGTCTCTACATCCATGACTAACTTTCATCCCTTCATACGGGTCATGGCAAACTACCTACCTTGGTCAGGCCCTATATCGGTTACCTCCATGGTAACACATCCACATGCACATAGAGATGGTTATCTATGGGTCTTACAGGTTCATTCTCATACTATGTACTTTGCACTTAGCCTCTCAAGGTGCTATGAAACCTCTTTAGGTTACCTCAAAACCAACGAAACTGGTATACACCCTACCAAAGGGTCCCTCTCCCAGGATGGGAGGAAACTACAACTCTTGACAACAAGGTCACAACCGTCCATAGGGTTTACATACACATGAGCATGCCTAACCCAGCAGCTACTAAGGTACAAGCAGACCACCTATTAAACCATGCTAGGTCATACTTGTTTTCTTTCCTCAACATTAGATCAACTTAGCTGTGAGGGGTTCATCAAACATACCCTTAACTTAAGGGGTTTCCTTCACCTCTACACATGAGGAGTACCATGCTCGAAACTATAGAGGCTAAAATCTCATCGTGAGCATCGGATACACTGCTTCCCCTCTTAGGCCTAGGAACCCTAGGTTCACCTTCGAGTATTCAACTACATGCTGAACCTATTAACCACGAATCAAGCATGTCCAAGGTATGTCATGTACTTCCATGACCTTTCTACTCGAGCAACGCTTCGGAGTTGAATCCTCTTCCAGGATGACCAACAAGGTATAAAGCCTCACAACTGGTTACTTAAACCTCCTCAGGGTCTAAAACACTCTTTATCTCATCCAACAGGTAACCACTTATACCATGGGTACTAGAAGCATCGTCCTCTCTCCAAGGTTTGGTTCCTCTAAAGGCAACCAAGATATCATCAGTCTCCAGGGGTCACGCATAAGGCAACCACTATAATCCACATAGGTCACATCATCCTCAACTCCCCACCGTTCCTCAAGTTTCGGGGTTTTGGGCTTCCAACCTCCTTGCCCGAGGTCTCCTCTCTCTGTAGAGCTAATCCTTCGACCAACCTCTCTATAAGAGGTCCTTTCTTCATGAAGCATCAAGCTCATAAGCATGCCCCTACTTGAGTGAAACCTATGCTCAAACTTATGTTTGGCTCGAGATTATCCATATGCTTATCTCACAAGCCATCCATCATGTCCTTCTGGCCTTAGTTTTAACCTACTATTCACATTACTGATGTACTCAGTGTGCAAGCTATATCCTACTTGCAACAGCCCATAAGGTTTATATAGGTTCATCTCTAACCTTATCCAGGAAGGAGCTATCCTTTGCTCAAACATGCACGATCCTTCTCAGGGTTGGGGTGCCAAAGGTGCTAGGCCATCTAACCTCTCATGGCTCATATGACAAACCATAGGCATGTCCATCCAAACACCCAATCTACCATGACATCTAATCTCATCATGTCTCTCTCTCTAACCTTCTCTTAGGGTTAGGGTTAACATCATCCTCAAAGGATGTGCGATGTTACACCCCGATCTCACAATTTCCTCAAATCATGAGATTAGGGCATAAGATAGGATTTATATGTAACACAAAGAACACCCTTAACTTTTTTCTTTTCTTTAAAACTCTTGTTTCCCCACATTGAACCACATAACATCTTAACAAAGGAATCTGAACATTTCTTTTACTAATCAGACTTCAATAGTAAAGGTACATGTATAAACATTCATGATGTCTCTCACACCTTATGCACATAAAACTTGCTAATTAGCATACATATCAAAAGAGGAACAATATTACACATCGTAATTACAACTCTCTCTCTTATCTCTTACTGAGGACCTAGAGTGACAAGGACCGACTGACTCAACTAATCTTGTACTTAACTCTTGTAGCATATCTACACTGATGCTCTGACCATCTTCAAATCCACGCGGTTAACCCTAAAATGTTTGAGTAGAGGGGTGAGCCTACTCGCTCAGTGAATGAGTACTTCAAGGAAATAGTATAAGGCACTAATGTGATTACAGATATAACTTTGAGTAAACGTTATGAAATTTAACAACAATAAATACTACACTGAGCAGTTCTAAAACAATATAATTGAAATAACAAAGAATGTAAATATTGCATCCAAAGAATAACTACTAGGAGACTATGCTCTAGTCTTCCTTAACTCTTTCATTTATAAGGAACTCTGTGAACCTATATGATCATATTTTAACTTATGCCCTGATCTATGCAGTGTACTCTGCATAGAGACTCGCAGTGCACTACGGCCACACCGTACAAGACTTAGCGACACACCCGGGAAATGCTAAGTCTGACTGCCAGCCCTGTTCTGCTACAGGACCACAGGCTCTCCGGCCTCAATGCACTAACTCCGAGTGCTCTAGACTCCTCCTCTAACCTGAGTACACAGGCGGAGAGTCTCACTGGGTTACCACCGTGACTCCGCACAAATTAATGTTGAATAACCCCTATTTTCTCCAGTGCCACCGTGACTCTGCACAGATTATTGTTGAACACCGCCTCTCTGTCCTCGTGCCACCGTGACTCCGCACGGTTATTGTTGCAACACAAGTTTCACCCCTAAGAAGCAGACCTCTCAAAGGGGTTCTACGATGTTTAGGGCACCTAAGTCTAACATTAATATTATAGATACATGTAAAATAGAAATCATAACTCATTTTACATTTCTCACAAGGCTCACACGGCCTGCCATATCATATCATATAAAACATCATAGCTCATGTATTCAACATATACCCTGTCTCGGTAACATCCCTTTCTAGGGCATGTCATATCTCATCACATGCAATTTACAAGATATGTATTGAAATATAAGAAGCCCTGTAGTATGTAGATATCAACTCAGAGAGAACAAGCATATAAAGTTAAATGCACTAGAAACATACAATTCAACAGTTAAATATCACCACATCTCATATCAAGACCTTTCATGTCACCATAACATGATTCATTGAACACCCTATCCTTAGGGTTTCATTTGCCTTATTCATTCATCACATGCCAACACCCTACTCTTAGGGTTTCATTCGCCTCATTCACCTTTTCATTTACCTCATTCACTTGTCACATGGCTCTCATAAGGATTTCATAGGATATAAGCATTCACTAAATAAAGATTATTTTCAACAAATCATATACAATCGATATATGTATGAAACCATGGAAATTGAACTAAATTTAGGTTTCCATGCTATTCACTGAGATATCATGCACCAAGGATAAAATTCAAATAAGGTAATCCATGAGGTACATCCTAACCACTTATAATATTACTAGTCCTTTTCAATAAGGTTGAAGCTCTAGAGATATCTCAATTAGGTTAAACCCAAATTACATCATATGGTATAAATCTGAAAAGCATTCTTTCTAGGATGTCTTGTATACGTTTCTGATGTGAATCTACCATCAAGGATTCATTCAAACAGAGAAGGAATCCATATCATATCAATTTGCAACAACTTAAATCATATAGACATGTCAGGGATTAGAATCACATACTAAGCATTTAGGGATTTGGATGCTATAATCAAATTTCGTGCATTACACTGTTTGAAGGAAGAACCCACTCACCCTAAGGTGTGAAAACACCTCAAAACTGTAGCTCAACTCAGGGAATCTCAAACTCATATCAAGTCCCTAGCAAATCTCCCAATTCTTCTTCCATTCAACTCGGAAACCTTGAAAATGAGGGATTATGAAGAAAGGGTGAGAAAAGAGGGAATTTCGACATCATCTTGGATCAAATCTGAGCATGGACGGAATCTTGACATGAGAGAGAAGATTCACCATAAAAGTCTATGCAAAGGATCCAAACTTACTTGATTTCACCATTCCTTGGACCGCAAAACCCTAGGTCAGCAATTCCTCCTCTTTCTCCACTCAAGCCCTAACTATCCCTCTTTCTCTAGATTTTCATTTCTCTGGGGTGGATGACGAAGAATGAGAGCTGTGTGTGTGTGTGGTCGATCATATAAGTCAATTTGAGCTGCTTGGGTCAATTTCATATTGGCCCAACAATCAACTTTTATTATATTGGCTGAATATTCAGTTATAAAAAAGTTACTGTAATTCGTTTATTTAAGAGATAAAACCTTCTCCAACAATTATGGGAATTTAAAAAGTTGTTTATAATTGATTTATAAAGCTTCAGTTAAAATTTTAGATCATTTGGAGTTACCAATAAATAATTAAAAATAGAACAATGCACTGCTATATTGCAGTCTGCAGCAGATTCGGTCGAGTTTATCCTGCACAGAACTCGACCGACACCCTCACTGTAGAGATCAAAAGTCATCCAAAAATTACGCCAATTTAACAGAGTGTCTAATATTGTGTTTTTCAGGCACAGTTAAAATTTTATATCAATTGTATATACCAATAAAAAGATAAAATTCAATTACCACACTGCTATATCAATCTGAAAATGTGATCGGTCGAGTTTGAAACTCGACCGATAAACAGGTCAGAACATTATTGAAAAATTCTGATATTTTCCAATGTTGTTCAAATTTTATATATACAAATCATATCCAAATTTGAAGTAAATCAGAGTTACACATAAAATACTAAAAATCATTTCGTGAGACATTCTACTTATCAAATTCTGTATTCATGTATCATCAAAACCCTATTTTGGGCCGATTAGGGTTTATGCTTCTCAAACCCTAATTCTCAAGACAAAAGAACATTTAGACTTCTTATCATAGTTAAAAAATCCTAATTGAGTTATCGTCATTAATTAGATTTCACGAATGATTATTCCAATTAATCTTTGCAATTGTCTAGGTAAACCCTAGTTTACCAGTTAAGCTCAGATGGGGTCGTAACAACTCTTCCCCCCTTAAAATGTTTCGTCCTCGAAACATAAACTCACAAGAAAGATACATTCAAGGTTATTTTAAGCTTCTAAAGCCTTCCATGTCATTATATTCTTGTATTTCATACCTGAATGTAGTTTTCAACATTAGATCTTTTAATTCTTTACTAAATCACAAAATATTTCAAATAGTTCTCAATGATATCAAGCAAATTCTTTATGCCACAGTCAAACATAGAATGCAAAGATAAACCATCACGCTTTCGCTGCGCAACTCTGATACTCTGATACAACTATCTCAACTTATGCGGCTCAGAAAGTTCTATTGTTTTGTATCACCTTTAAGTGACAAAAGCGAGTTCACCATGCTATTTTAAACTTTAATAAAGTGCTATTCAAATAGCAAAACAGTCTTGAATTAAAAGACTAGATTCAACAATCAATTGCACAATACTACTCTTGGCATCCCCATTGGGTCATGGATGCATGAGGTGAAGCATTACCACCTCATTCCATACTATCCTGTTTCGATCCTGGGACCTGTGGGTTATGGGCCCACACACAATTCAAAGTGTAACCATCGTATTATATCATTTTAGGGTTTCAACAACAGTAATAAGGTAATCCACAATTGTATCAGTCATTCAAGCATTAATCATACTCAATTACCATCACTCAGTTATATTAGAGCTAGGTATAACAAGCTACACCTCATTAGGGTTACTTGTCCAGACAATCTGATTATCATCCCTTTCTATTAATATGAGTGAATAAGTATGACTACCTTGTTCAGGGTATCTCTCCATGTGTTCTGACATCATCCAAACCGTATCACCATATCACAAATACACAATAGTAAAATGCATATCAGGTATGAATTACTACAACTATCATACGCCTTTAATTTAACATATAGCTTGCACAAATACACTGAAATCATATGTAGAACCAACTTTCATACCTTAATATGCCTTCAACAAATCATACATGTAAAAACAAATTCACATATTACACAAAGCTAGTGTTTTCCCATATCTCTCTGCTCATTCATTACTTCTTTACTTTTTGCTACCTATCCTTTTCATATGATTATATACAATAAACATCATTAACATTGAAGTATTTAAGATAGGAATAGATTATTCATCATTCTTGCTATCACACAAGAATTTTATTTCTTATCGCACTTCATCATATAGTATGTCACTATTACATTCACTAGATGACCCCACCAAGGTAGTTATGCACCATATATGATTCATTTTCTCTTATCATTTCATTCCCACCTTGCTCTCATTAAGGAATATATGAAAGAGAAGATGATTTTAAGACTTGGAATACTTGTATTCAAACATTCCCTTAATACATTCTCGTATGTAGATTTACTTAGTTATCAACAGAGATATTTGATTAATTAGCACTTGCTTGAATCTCACAACCTCTATATTTTATAACTTCTCCATCATATTTCAAACCCTTTCTTACGTTTCATAGTCCTCTTACCATATACTACTCTTTAACCCGTCATCTTTAATTCTAAATTTTTCTCTTATGACCATGTTGCTTATTCATATGTATGGTCATGTATACCATGTTGCATATATTTCCTCCTTTATCTTTATACTATTGTGAAGTTAACGTTCTAAATTAATAGTCCTTCTATTAGTTTTTCCTCATGTTGAATACATTACATATTCTTCATTTTTAAATCAAGTGGATCATGCATGGGTCAAACATAGTTTCTCTTTCAATCAAGTTTTTCTCTCCTGAATACAGTCTACCTTTGTATGACTTATTCATTCGTTAAACTACACCTATGTTCTTTGCTTTGAAACTAGTTTGTTGTTCTAGTCTTATGAATTACATGTTCATACGATTCTCTTTACTTTTACTCTTTTGAAGACTCTTTAATTCTATGGACCTATTGAATGCTCAACCCTATTCTCTACTTAGCCTTTGCTTTAGAGTTCATAAAAGCATTATACTCAATTATATGATTCATTCTTCATGATTGATTCTTGCTATCTTGAATCATACATACATTTCACATATCTTTTCTATATTTCATATGTATAGTTCATATAATATTAATCAATAAACTGATTATGAATCTTATATCATGTTCCTTTATTCCCAATTAAGGGTTTCTCATATGAGGCCCCAAAATTGAACCTCAGATATCAGTTTCAACTAATTCTTAGTTGTTCTGATCTTGCCCATATGTTTCAACATCTTACTGTATGTACATTCTTACTATGATGTGGGTCTAATTATTCAAATTCTATTCTTATTATACTATTGATAGGATTCATTAGATCCTAGTAACGCATCCTGCTAGCCGGACCAGGACAAACCTGAAGTCCTGAAGCCAAGAACTACAAGGGATTACTCAACTTCTATTCATCTCAGAAGTGTGGAAGAAAACTTATCCACTAACAAAAGCTCATTCAAAGGTCAATTCTAGTCTACTTGTTACAAAGAATGAAATCAATAAATGCTACAACTGCATAGTGTACAACAGATATTAAAGACCCATATTTCAAAGTATTGAATATTTCAATTCAAACATATAAGAGCATTTCTATACATTTCCAACAAAAACAACATTATGAAATGTAAGTTCTATCTCCTTTTACATTTATGCTCTTAATTCTTGTTTCTTTTCTCTTTTTCTAACCCTAACATTTCTAGGGTTCCTCTCTAGCCCATTCTTCCACTGTATACCTGGCCAGGGTATACGTGAGAGAATAGACAGAGTAGCTTGTACTGGTTGATCCAAGTACTCAGATATCGGGCCAGGATATCCAAATACTCAAATCCCCAAAGCTAACATCAAACACCTCCTATCTGCCACACATAGGACTCTAACTTACTAACTTAATGGTCCTTGACAACTCACCCTAAGCTCTGATACCAAGCTGTTACACCCCGATCTCACAATTTCCTCAAATCATGAGATTAGGGCATAAGATAGGATTTATATGTAACACAAAGAACACCCTTAACTTTTTTCTTTTCTTTAAAACTCTTGTTTCCCCGCATTGAACCACATAACATCTTAACAATGGAATCTGAACATTTCTTTTACTAATCATACTTCAATAGTAAAGGTACATGTATAAACATTCATGATGTCTCTCACACCTTATGCACATAAAACTTGCTAATTAGCATACATATCAAAAGAGGAACAATATTACACATCGTAATTACAACTCTCTCTCTTATCTCTTACTGAGGACCTAGAGTGACAAGGACCGACTGACTCAACTAATCTTGTACTTAACTCTTGTAGCAGATCTACACTGATGCTCTGACCATCTTCAAGTCCACGCGGTTAACCCTAAAATGTTTGAGTAGAGGGGTGAGCCTACTCGCTCAGTGAATGTGTACTTCAAGGAAACAATATAAGACACTAATGTGATTACAGATATAACTTTGAGTAAATGTTATGAAATTTAACAACAATAAATACTACACTGAGCAGTTCTAAAACAATATAATTGAAATAACAAAGAATGTAAATATTGCATCCAAAGAATAACTACTAGGAGACTATGCTCTAGTCTTCCTTAACTCTTTCATTTATAAGGAACTCTGTGAACCTATATGATCATATTTTAACTTATGCTCTGATCTATGCAGTGTACTCTGCATAGAGACTCGCAGTGCACTACGGCCACACCGTACAAGACTTAGCGACACACCCGGGAAATGCTAAGTGTTACGACCCATATCAAGGTTAGTCAATAAATACCTCGAATTACGTGAAACACCTCATTTATTGCTAAGTTTTTGTTAAACATCATGAATAATCAAGATAAGACAATATGTGAATCAATAGTTGAGTTTGAATCACCCGAGGCAATTAATGATATCTATATTGATTATTTAGTACATTAAGTTGAATCAAGTAATCACAGATGTGTTTAGTACTTTGATCAGGCGAGACCATTCAATTACGATTATTTCTTGCTTTAAGGGTGTAGAGGACCTCGTGCTTAAAACGTTGCAAAAAGAATCGCTTGATTTGGACATTCGAGCCAATAGTTATGCAATTTTCCAAATCCTTGGACTTGGTTGCAATTTTCCCATATATTACTTCTTTAAGTGGGTCGGCCACTTTATAACCTTTATTTCCCTTGTCACGCTTATCTCTTCTCCTGTTCTTCTTCCCGATGGAACAGGACCCGCACAGAGCGGCGCTGAGCGGCCGTGAGAAGGTGAGCTAGGGCGGCGGTTTTGGGCCTCCTTGGCTCCGTTTGAGTGGCGCCCAGCTTCCTCTTCTTCTTCCTCTTCTTCCTCCACCCTTTCCCCTCTCATCCCTCGCCCTAGCGGCGCTTCTTCTAGCTTGGGCGGTGCCTCCATCTGCAGGAGCAGCAGGTCGAACAGAGAAATGGGGAAGGGGCGGGCGTCCTTGGTCCTTTAGCTTCGTCCAGCAGCGTCGTCACCTTCCCCTATCTTTCTCCTTCTCCTCAATGCCCTAGCGGCACCCAAGCAAGGGGGGGCGGCGCCCCTACGTAGCAGCAGCCATAGCTGCACAAGCAGCAGCTAGGAGCTCGTTTTGACACCGCTAACACCTCGAATCAACTGCTTCAACTCCGGCCAAGAGGTTTGAGCAAGAATCTGCTGTCATCAGCCATGATTAAGCACCCATTCGAGTCCGTTGCTTCCACCTGTCCACCTGTACGTGAAGCAAGTTAGAACCGGATTGGACCAAGGTAGAAGAAGACTTGCGTTTGCAGCCAGTAGTCACCGTGGGAATAAGGCAACACCACAAAACAACGTCCCTGGGTTTGTCCTAGAGGTTTGGTAAGATTCCGTAGATTAAGTCCAAGACATAGCTTTAGAATCGAGTTCATCTTCATGAGTTTCCCGTTTCTGCGCAGGTGCACGGCGTGCAAATCAGTTTGCACGGCGTGCAAAGTTACAGAGTTTCTGCCCAGGTGCACGGCGTGCAGCCCAGGTGCACGGCGTGCACTCTACTGTAAAGGGAAGAATTAGGCATGGTTGTGGACGTTTTTCGGTGTATACGAACACACCGAAGTGGGTGAGTAGTAGTTCATTTAGTAATCATTATTTAACTCAATTTAAATGTTAAATTGTTTCTGCATCAGTTAGTATAACTTCTAAATTGTGTAGTACAGACAATAGAGTATGTTAGTTTCATTGGAATTTGAAATACCTGATATGCTTAGTGAAATAATGAAATTTCCTGTATTATTGTGGCAATGTATTAACTGATTTCAAATATAGATGTTTAGCATTGAAACTGGATGAATGATTCTGAATCATGTTTATTTATGATAAATATATATATGTACTTTTGTGATGTTTAGATTGTGCAAAATGCATGAAATGTGATATTCCTGTTTAAATGTTTAATTGTTAATCAAGTATAGATCTAGATGCCCTAACACCGTAGAACCCCTAAGAGGTATCTGCAACTTAGGGGTGAAACTCGTGTTGCAACATCATCCGTGCCTGTGTCACGGACAAACGAGGAAAGAGAGGCAGTGTCTAACAACAATCGTGCGTGTGTCACGATGGCACTGGGAAAAGGAAAACTTGGTTATCTAACACCATTCGTGCTTGTGTCACGAAGGTAAACCTGTGAGACTCTCCGCCTGTGTGCTCAGGTTAGAGGAGGATTCTAGAGTACTAGAATACTGCAGAGAGGCCCCTGAGTGCCTAGGACCTGCGGTGAGGCCCTTGAGCGCCTGAGAGTACAGTGAGGCCCTTGAGTGCCTGAGGCCCTTGAGTGCCTGAGAGTCCTGTGCAGACCAGGACAGCAGTCAGACTTAGCATTTCCCGGGTGTGTCGCTAAGTCTTGTACGGTGGGACCGTAGCATGAACTTGTTGCGGATCTTTATATGCAGAGTACACTGCATATATTTAGGGCATAATAATAAAATGAATAAATAATCATGTAGGTTCACAGTAAATTTATATAACTGTTTATTTACCTGAAATACCTGTTGATGCTTAGAAATGTGGTTACTATCTGTATGTTTGCTATGATATTAGAACTGCCTTGCTTAGTTCTGCATTTATGTTTATTTTCAGTTTATAAACCTGATGAGTTGTTTAATGATAGCTAAGTGAAATGCTATTCACTGAGCGAGTAGGCTCATACCTCTACTCAAAACATTTTCAGGTTATCATCAGCAGCAGGAAATCAGAAGGATCGATTTATCCTTACGCCTAGTCGATAGAAGGTTCGTAGTTAGTAGTTAGAGGTCTCTTAGTCCTTTCCCCTCGATCTTTGGGACAAGGTGTGAGTGATAGAGTGAATGTGTATAAGATGTAGATTAACTGTTATGCTTTATTTTATGTCGGACAATGTAATACGCTGTAGACTCTGTTTAAATTGTTAGTCAATTTATTAAAGATGCTTCCGTAGTTTGTTTAGTTTTATTTTACAGCATAAGTCAGATTTTTCTATAAATATCTTTAAAATGTTTTTAAAAGTGAAGAGTGGTTGGCTTATGTGTAAATCCCATCTTGTTGCGTCCTAATCTTGTGGTTTGTGGTTAATGTGAGATTGGGACGTGACAATTTTTGGTATCAGAGCATAGGTTGAGTATATGAATACTCTAAGTCAAGGTCAGGGGACGATATGAGACCAATAGGATTAAGGTTTAGGTATCTTTCTTCTATCTGTAATTTTCTAACAGGAAGTGTTCTGTTACATTATTGCAGATAGCAGGAAGAGGATGTGGTCACGAGAATCAAGTAATGAGCTTAAGTTGAGTCATTAAGAATCATTAAGGTCAAAAGATAAAGTTATAAGTAAGGTGAATAATAAATGATGAGTTTAGCTCCGGAAGGTCTGAGTGTTTAGATACCCTGGCCAGGTGTCTGAATACTTAGATTGACCGGTATCAAGCTACTCTGTCTGTTCTTCTCTGGATGCCCTGTCCAGGTATACAGAGGAAGGATAGGCTAGAGAGAAAACCCTACAAATCTTAGGGTTATGAGATAAGAAATTAATATAGGAACAAGAGATTACATATAGGATGCGATATAACTCTTACTTGATTTTGCTTATTTGATTTAAAGATCACTAGAAATGCTTTTATATGCATGAAATGAAATTTCCAGTTTGTAAAGTAAACATAATTCTTTTATATTGTTGCGTCATGAAGTGAATTGTTTAATGTTTGTTTCCTTTGTATTAATGTAGACCCGAAACTGTGTTTAATTGAGTTTGCCCTAAGTGGATATTCTTTCCACATGTTTAAGGTTAATAGGGGTTGATTAATCTCGAGTAGCTCTTGGCTTCAGGACTACAGGTTCGGCCTGGTCCGGCTGGCAGGATGCGTTACTGAGATCTAATGACTCTTATTAACAGTAAAATAAGAATAGACTCTGGATGATTTAGACCCGTAACATAGTGATAATATATATACACTAGAATGTTTTAACTAAGATAAGAAGTCTAAATGTTCTTTTATTTTGAAAATTAGGGTTTGAAAAGCATAGACCCTAATTGGCCCAAATTAGGATTCAAATAACACATGAATACAGAATTTGATAAATAGAATGTCTCACTAGATGATTTTTAGTATTTTATGTGTAACTTTAATTTAGCTCCAATTTGGATATGAGTTGGATATATAAAATGTGAACAACATTAGAAGATATCAGAATTTTTGAAGAATGTTCTGACCTGTTCATCGGCTGAGTTTCAAAACTCGACCGATCACATTTTCTGAATGATATAGCAATGTGGTAATTGAATTTTATCTTTTTGTTGGTATATCCAATTGATCTCAAATTTTAACTATGTTTGAAAATCACAAATTTTAGACACACTATTAATTTGGCGTAATTTTTGGATGACTTTTGATCTCTACAGTAAGGTGTCGGTCGAGTTGCAACTCGACCGAATCTGCTGCAGACTGCTATATAGCAGCTCACTGTTCGATTTTTAATTAATTATTGGTACCTTGAAATGACCTGAAATTTTTACTAGAGGTTTAAAACTTTATTAGGCACAACATATGAAATTTTCAGAATTTTTGGAACTTCTGTTAGATGTTTAATAAACGAATTACAGAAACTATTATGAAAACTGAATTTTCAGCTAATGTAATTAAAGTTGAATGCTGGGTTAATATGTTATTGCCCCAAGCAACTCAATTTGATCTATATGATCGATCACACATACATACAATAATGCTATGTTATTAATAAAGGATCAAACCTTAGAATGATTAAAGTTGTAGTAGTTTATGGGATATCATTAGTGATGTAACCTCGAATACTAGTGTCTTTGTAAAATAAGATCTTGAGATATGTTCTATGAAAAGTAAACTGGCTTTGATAGTGACCTAGGGTTTTAAGGTAGTTAATCTGAACAGTACATGGATGACATGAAATGACTTAGAGAAAGGAATAGGACATAAACTTGAAATATAACAATAAGAAAGTAGCATAGAAATCGGAGTATTACCCGATATATGATCTGCAGATAGCTGATGTAGTTCATGTCTTTAAGACATGGTGTCACTATCTTTATGATGTGACAATAGATTATCACCCTGGTTAAGAGAATGTGGTGGATGATGTTTCCAGCAGAAAGTCAAGTTCAACAACTAATGCATTCTCTATGATAGGTTTCAATAGAAACCTGCTAGTAGAAATGTGGAAGTTGAACTTAGGCTTAGGGATGACAACACAGAGTGATTTGATGGTACAGATGTAAGTTAAGCCTACTTCTTATGAGTACATTAAGAAACCACAATAGGGTGATAGTGAGTTAAACCAGACCATGCATGACATGATAGGAGGAAAAGAGACCAGAGTTTAAGTTTTTAGATGATAAGGTGTTGTATTAGCATGACATGTTGTGTGTACCTCGAGATAGTGTAAATTCTTTTAAGGGGAAAAGGCTGAAAGAAAAGATTCTTATGGAAGTGTATGAATTGATGTATGTTATGCTTTCAGGAAAAACTAAGATGAATATGAATCCCAAGAAGTTGAAATGGATTGTCAGATATGCAGAAGGATGCAGTTAAGTATGTGGTTAAAAGTAGTGTGTATCAGAAGGTTAAAGCTGAACCCTAGAAATCTATAACTACTTTGTAATCTTTTTCTATGCTGGAATGAGAATGGGAATTTATCACAATGGAATTTGTGGTAAGATTACCCAGGACACCTAGAGGTTGTGATTTGATATGAATGATTGTGGATAGACTAATTTAGTCTGCTCGCTTTCTTCATATTAAGTCAACCTTTGATGTCTCAAAACTTGACTAAGATATACATGGATGAAATAATTAGGTTGTTTGGTAATCCAGTTTCAATCATGTCATTTTGATATCCTAAGTTCACATCTAGGATTGTAGAAACAGTTGCTTTGTGCTTCGGGCACAAAGTTAAGATTCGATATAACCTTTTCATCCGCAGACGGATGGTAAGTTTGAGAGAACCATTCAGACTCTTGAGGACATGCTGAGAGCATGTGTTTTGCTTTTCAGTGGAAATGGGAAGAACATTTAAGTCTTATAGAGCTTGCTAGTGTGAATGTTGAGTTTAGAAATACACAACTGATAATGGTTCGGTTTGAATATAAACCCTGGCAATGCAATTTTGGTAAACCATTAGGTGCATGATTTCAAGATAGTAAGATAGCATTAAAATATGCAAATAAATCTAGTTGCATGCTTCCTATTATGTTAATGTGTGTGACCTGACATTTTACATGAATTGGCACATTTCTCTAAGATATTATCAGAAATTCTCAAGTACCATCAAATATTTGTGTTATGATACGAAAATAACTCTTAATTGAGTTATGTGATGCATAAACTAGGAATTTGGTTAATATGCACGTTCTTCGAGAAATTCCAGATAATTGATAAATATTACAGATGGTTTCTTATAGGTAAAGTAAATTACTCTTATTGGTGTAATAATATGATCAATTACATGGAATTCAATATGTATGTGCCAAAATTTGATTTGAGTTTGGGATATTTATAAATTTTTAATCTGCCTGCATGCATAATATAAACATTACTCAGTAAATACAATGATTTTGAATATACTGCTCTGCCAGTTCCAGAATGATACCGTATTGTGATTAATGAATGAGATAACCCTAAGAGTAGGGTGTTGGCATGTGATGAATGAATAAGGCAAATGAAACCCTAAGGATAGGGTGTACGATGAATCAAGTACTTTGATATCAATTCTCAGTATGAGATGTAGTGATGTTTAATAGTTAAAGTGCATGATTTAATTTTAGTACCAAGTTGACATGCATTCTATTTATTTAAGAATTTAAAATGTTTGTTTGCATGAATAGTATAATAATTTCTTTGTGGTTATCATAAATTGAGATACTGTTATAACGGTTCTGGTAAGACAATGTTTTGTTGGTTGATCTGGAATCAGATCAGATGTATCCTAGGCTAAGGGACCTATACGGATGATTGATCAGTGGATCAAGAAACTCAAGAGTTGAGAAATCTTAACCTAGAGGAAGCTACGTAGGAATATGAGTCAGAGACGAGTAACCAGTTTCTTTTCTCTTTTAGGAATTTCGGGACAAAATTCTTATAAGGGAGGGAGATTGTTACGACCCATATGAAGGTTAGTCAATAAATACCTCGAATTATGTGAAACACCTCATTTATTGCTAAGTTTTTGTTAAACATCATGAATAATCAAGATAAGACAATATGTGAATCAATAGTTGAGTTTGAATCACCCGAGGCAATTAATGATATCTATATTGATTATTTAGTACATTAAGTTGAATCAAGTAATCACAGATGTGTTTAGTACTTTGATCAGGCGAGACCATTCAATTACGATTATTTCTTGCTTTAAGGGTGTAGAGGACCTCGTGCTTAAAACGTTGCAAAAAGAATCGCTTGATTTGGACATTCGAGCCAATAGTTATGCAATTTTCCAAATCCTTGGACTTGGCTGCAATTTTCCCATATATTACTTCTTTAAGTGGGTCGGCCACGTTATAACCTTTATTTCCCTTGTCACGCTTATCTCTTCTCCTGTTCTTCTTCCCGATGGAATAGGACCCGCACAGAGCGGCGCTGAGCGGCCGTGAGAAGGTGAGCTAGGGCGGCGGTTTTGGGCCTCCTTGGCTCCGTTTGAGTGGCGCCCAGCTTCCTCTTCTTCTTCCTCCACCCTTTCCCCTCTCATCCCTCGCCCTAGCGGTGCTTCTTCTAGCTTGGGCGGTGCCTCCATCTGCAGGAGCAGCAGGTCGAACAGAGAAAGGGGGAAAGGGGCGGGCGTCCTTGGTCCTTTAGCTTCGTCCAGCAGCGTCGTCACCTTCCCCTATCTTTCTCTTTCTCCTCAATGCCCTAGCGGCACCCAAGCAAGGGGGGGCGGCGCCCCTACGTAGCAGCAGCCATAGCTGCACGAAGCAGCAGCTAGGAGCTCATTTTGACACCGCTAACACCTCGAATCAACTGCTTCAACTCCGGCCAAGAGGTTTGAGCAAGAATCTGCTGTCATCAGCCATGATTAAGCACCCATTCGAGTCCGTTGCTTCCACCTGTCCACCTGTACGTGAAGCAAGTTAGAACCGGATTGGACCAAGGTAGAAGAAGACTTGCGTTTGCAGCCAGTAGTCACCGTGGGAATAAGGCAACGCCACAAAACAACGTCCCTGGGTTTGTCCTAGAGGTTTGGTAAGATTCCGTAGATTAAGTCCAAGACATAGCTTTAGAATCGAGTTCATCTTCATGAGTTTCCCGTTTCTGCGCAGGTGCACGGCGTGCAAATCAGTTTGCACGGCGTGCAAAGTTACAGAGTTTCTGCCCAGGTGCACGACGTGCAGCCCAGGTGCACGGCGTGTACTCTGCTGTAAAGGGAAGAATTAGGCATGGTTGTGGACGTTTTTCGGTGTATACGAACACACCGAAGTGGGTGAGTAGTAGTTCATTTAGTAATCATTATTTAACTCAATTTAAATGTTAAATTGTTTCTGCATCAGTTAGTATAACTTCTAAATTGTGTAGTACAGACAATAGAGTATGTTAGTTTCATTGGAATTTGAAATACCTGATATGCTTAGTGAAATAATGAAATTTCTTGTATTATTGTGGCAATGTATTAACTGATTTCAAATATAGATGTTTAGCATTGAAACTGGATGAATGATTCTGAATCATGTTTATTTATGATAAATATATATATGTACTTTTGTGATGTTTAGATTGTGCAAAATGCATGAAATGTGATATTCCTGTTTAAATGTTTAATTGTTAATCAAGTATAGATCTAGATGCCCTAACACCGTAGAACCCCTAAGAGGAATCTGCAACTTAGGGGTGAAACTCGTGTTGCAACATCATCCGTGCCTGTGTCACAGACAAACGAGGAAAGAGAGGCAGTGTCTAACAACAATCGTGCGTGTGTCACGATGGCACTGGGAAAAGGAAAACTTGGTTATCTAACACCATTCGTGCTTGTGTCACGAAGGTAAACCTGTGAGACTCTCCGCCTGTGTGCTCAGGTTAGAGGAGGAGTCTAGAGTACTAGAATACTGCAGAGAGGCCCCTGAGTGCCTAGGACCTGCGGTGAGGCCCTTGAGCGCCTGAGAGTACAGTGAGGCCCTTGAGTGCCTGAGGCCCTTGAGTGCCTGAGAGTCCTGTGCAGACCAGGACAGCAGTCAGACTTAGCATTTCCCGGGTGTGTCGCTAAGTCTTGTACGGTGGGACCGTAGCATGAACTTGTTGCGGATCTTTATATGCAGAGTACACTGCATATATTTAGGGCATAATAATAAAATGAATAAATAATCATGTAGGTTCACAGTAAATTTATATAACTGTTTATTTACCTGAAATACCTGTTGATGCTTAGAAATGTGGTTACTATATGTATGTTTGCTATGATATTAGAACTGCCTTGCTTAGTTCTGCATTTATGTTTATTTTCAGTTTATAAACCTGATGAGTTGTTTAATGATAGCTAAGTGAAATGCTATTCACTGAGCGAGTAGGCTCATACCTCTACTCAAAACATTTTCAGGTTATCATCAGCAGCAGGAAATCAGAAGGATCGATTTATCCTTACGCCTAGTCGATAGAAGGTTCGTAGTTAGTAGTTAGAGGTCTCTTAGTCCTTTCCCCTCGATCTTTGGGACAAGGTGTGAGTGATAGAGTGAATGTGTATAAGATTTAGATTAACTGTTATGCTTTATTTTATGTCGGACAATGTAATATGTTGTAGACTCTGTTTAAATTGTTAGTCAATTTATTAAAGATGCTTCCGTAGTTTGTTTAGTTTTATTTTACAGCATAAGTCAGATTTTTCTATAAATATCTTTAAAATGTTTTTAAAAGTGAAAAGTGGTTGGCTTATGTGTAAATCCCATCCCGTTGCGTCCTAATCTTGTGGTTTGTGGTTAATGTGAGATTGGGGCGTGACACTAAGTCTGACTGCCAGCCCTGTTCTGCTACAGGACCACAGGCTCTCTGTCCTCAATGCACTAACTCCGAGTGCTCTAAACTCCTCCTCTAACCTGAGTACACAGGCGGAGAGTCTCACTGGGTTACCACCGTGACTCCGCATGGATTAATGTTGAATAACCCCTATTTTCTCCAGTGCCACCGTGACTCCGCACAGATTATTGTTGAACACTGCCTCTCTGTCCTCGTGCCACCGTGACTCCGCACGGTTATTGTTGCAACACGAGTTTCACCCCTAAGAAGCAGACCTCTCAAAGGGGTTCTACGGTGTTCAGGGCACCTAAGTCTAACATTAATATTATAGATACATGTAAAACAAAAATCATAACTCATTTTAAATTTCTCACAAGCTTCACACGGCCTACCATATCATATCATATCATATAAAACATCATAGCTCATGTATTCAACATATACCATGTCTCGGTAACATCCCTTTCTAGGGCATGTCATATCTCATCACCTGCAATTTACGAGATATGTATTGAAATATAAGAAGCCCTGCAGTATGTAGATATCAACTCAGAGAGAACAAGCATATAAAGTTAAATGCACTAGAAACATACAATTCAACAGTTAAGTATCACCACATCTCATATCGAGACCTTTCATGTCACCATAACATGATTCATTGAACACCCTATCCTTAGGGTTTCATTTGCCTTATTCATTCATCACATGCCAACACCCTACTCTTAGGGTTTCATCCGCCTCATTCACCTTTTCATTTACCTGATTCACTTGTCACATGGCTCTCATAAGGATTTCATAGGATATAAGCATTCACTAAATAAAGATTGTTTTCAACAAATCATATACAATCGATATATGTATGAAACCATGGAAATTGAACTAAATTTAGGTTTGCATGCTATTCACTGAGATATCATGCACCAAGGATAAAATTCAAATAAGGTAATCCATGAGGTACATCCTAACCACTTATAATATTACTAGTCCTTTTCAATAAGGTTGAAGCTCTAGAGATATCTCAATTAGGTTAAACCCTAATTACATCATATGGTATAAATCTGAAAAGCATTCTTTCTAGGATGTGTTGTATACGTTTCTGATGTGAATCTACCATCAAGGATTCATTCAAACAGAGAAGGAATCCATATCATATCAATTTGCAACAACTTAAATCATACGGACATGTCAGGGTTTAGAATCACATACTAAGCATTTAGGGATTTGGATGCTATAATCAAATTTCGTGCATTACACTATTTGAAGGAAGAACCCACTCACCCTAAGGTGTGAAAACACCTCAAAACTGTAGCTCAACTCAGGGAATCTCGAACTCATATCCAGTCCCTAGCAAATCTCCCAATTCTTCTTCCATTCAACTCGGAAACCTTGAAAATGAGGGATTATGAAGAAAGGGTGAGAAAAGAGGGAATTTCGACATCATCTTGGATCAAATCAGAGCATGGATGGAATCTTGACATGAGAGAGAAGATTCACCATAAATTTCTATGCAAAGGATCCAAACTTACTTGATTTCACCATTCCTTGGACCGCAAAACCCTAGGTCAGCAATTCCTCCTCTTTCTCCACTCAAGCCCTAACTCTCCCTCTCTCTCTAGATTTTCGTTTCTCTGGGGTGGATGACGAAGAATGAGAGCTGTGTGTGTGTGTGGTCGATCATATAAGTCAATTTGATCTGCTTGGGTCAATTGCATATTGGCCCAACACTCAACGTTTATTATATTGGCTGAATATTCAGTTATAGAAAAGTTACTGTAATTCGTTTATTTAAGAGATCAAACCTTCTCTAACAATTATGGGAATTTATCAAGTTGTGTATAATTTATTTATAAAGCTTAAGTTAAAATTTTAGATCATTTGGAGTTACCAATAAATAATTAAAAATAGAACAATGCACTGCTATATTGCAGTCTGCAGCAGATTCGGTCGAGGTTGTCCTGCATAGAACTCGACCGACACCCTCACTGTAGAGATCAAACGTCATCCAAAAATTACGCCAATTTAAAAGAGTGTCTAATATTGTGTTTTTCAAGCACAGTTAAAATTTTAGAATAATTGGATGTACCAATAAAAAGATAAAATTCAATTACAACACTGCTATATCAATCTGAAAATGTGATCGGTCGAGTTTGAAACTCGACCGATAAACAGGTCAGAACATTCTTTAAAAATTCTGATATTTTCCAATGTTGTTCACATTTTATATATCCAAATCATATCCAAATTTGAAGTAAATCAGAGTTACACATAAAATACTAAAAATCATTTCGTGAGACATTCTACTTATCAAATTCTGTATTCATGTATCATCAAAACCCTATTTTGGGCCGATTAGGGTTTATGCTTCTCAAACCCTAATTCTCAAGACAAAAGAAAATTTAGACTTCTTATCATAGTTAAAACATCCTAATTGAGTTATCGTCATTAATTAGATTTCAAGAATGATTATTCCAATTAATCTTTGCAATTGTCTAGGTAAACCCTAGTTTACCAGTTAAGCTCAGATGGGGTCGTAACATGCGAGGTCTCTACCTTCAATGGAGGTTTCTACCTCCAAGACTAACTCTCTTTACTCATCCTCTTGACAAGGAGGTCTATTCTCAGGTCTCTCCTGAGGGCTATGACAACTCGTGTCATACGACCTAAGCATGTATCTATTCTTTAGTTTGCGCTTCATCTATTAAGCTTATGTCCATGACATCTTATTTACATGCTTTTCATTAGTTTGGTGGATGATTCCTTAGACCTTATTAACTTTTCCCACACCTCAAGAGGGTGAGGAGAAGAGATTAAACCCTAATACTTAAGGTCCTTAACATAATTTGAGTTGAGAAGGGATGAACAAGATGAGAGAGTCCTAAAGGTATCTTATTTCGAATCATACCCTAAGACTTTGGCCAGACAGTCACACGGATCCGCAAGTCCTCGTATTCCGACTAGCGGTGCGGAGGAAAATATTGCCAGCCCCTGGTCATGATCCTTTTCTAGACACCTCTGTCTTTCAGATAATCCTCTAATAACTCCCTTGGGTTCTATAGAATTTGTAAAATTTAATAATTATTAAAGATTACTTGAGGAACCTATGCTCTGATACCATTTGTAATGCCCGGGCCCACTGCCCAAGGCTCTAGTAGAGTTTCAAGGGTGACGACTGGCCCCACAGACCACCACTAGCCTTAACTGCATGCTTTATCCTCACTTACGCGCAAGCCGGGGTCAACTTCCCAACTGGTCACCCATCCCAGTACTACTCCAAGCCGAGCACGCTTAACTATGGAGTTCTTTAGTGATGGGCTCCCAGAAAAGGAGGTGCACCTTGGTGATATGGGTAGTCCAATCATTCCTTTTAAGATCATATTATCCGAGGCCTCAAATCCTGGGATGTTACAATATCCCCCACTTAGGCTCTTGACGTCCTTGTCAAGGCTCAACTATAAGGCCTCATAATCTCTTCCCCATTTCAGTGCAGACCCACAACGACCCATGGACACCCAGCTCCCGATCACAGAATACCAACGCAAGAGTGGCTAAGTCAACCATGGACATCCCTTTCCTACATGCCTGGACCGCATGGCTCAAGACTGGCATGCCATGTCCATGTGGGCCCCACCTACTGGAGGGGTTATGGCTCTGATACCAATTGTAACGACCCTGCCTCCCGGTAACCCCCAATTAAGGGAGACCGAAAGGTCAGTGCCGTTATCCAATTAACAGGATCAAAGGTTCGACAAATAATCAATAACAATTATGAAATTCTACTAACTAACTGAAATTTGGTATAAAATTAAAACTTTACTTACCTTTGAAAACCTTGGGAATCTATCTATCCAAGCATGAATCCACTCTAACTAATCCTCCTTGCACTTTATGTTTTACTTTCACAATGTGTCACATTACTGTTTGTTCTTCCAATTGTTGTTCCTAAAACGCCGACAAACAAAACGTCGGTCAGTATATCGAAATATACTGGTATGTGGGAACAACCAAAAACTTGCAAATATGGCTAACAATTTAATAATCACAATCAAATTAATTAACAAGCCAATTTACACTTTTCAGTATGACATTCTCCACCACTTTTGCCCTAACCCTGGCATACCCACCTTAGGGTGCCCTTTGCCAATGACTTATGGCCACCTTCTCAATCCTGAGATCGGTGCCTGGGGGTCACCACTCATGGTGCCCACTAGTCATGCAGTATCATAGGCCACCTTCTTGGTGCCTGGGGTCACTACTCAAGGTGTCCATTGGTCTACCCATCTGGGCTTGACCTTTGGCATCATCCATCAGGGTGGCATGTAGGTGCGAGAATCCATATTATTAATGTGATAATCATAGTGACTTTATAATGTACAAGTATGAACATCCAAACTGATAATTTGCATTCAATGCGATTAACCATCGAGAAAATCATCGGGAAACTAAGGCGGTTATTCATAATTAACCACATACCTGTTAATGAAGACTTGAATGCAGAAGTAACTTTAATCAATCAGGAAATCAAGCAAGTACACACACAAGCTCCTGAAAAGGCATTCAATTTCTCTATTATTAATCATGTCATCATGACTCATTAACTCTAAGGGTTTCCTAGGTTATTTGCCCTTTTTTATGTTTTTGGACTATAATTAGGGTTTTATTTCCTTTTTATTGCTTTTTACCTTTCTTTTAGAAAATATCCATCAAACCCTAATTATCTTGTCCTATTTTCCATTAAGGTCCTAAAGATCAGGTTTGGACCATATAAACCCTAACTTTCGGATTGCTATATCTTTTCTTATCTGTTTCTCTAATTTAGGGTTTCTAAACATTTTAATCAACATATGAAGTTACAAACCCTAAAATTGTAATTCTACCATTAAAACAGGTTAATAACCATATAAATCAGTAAATAAGTTAACCATACTCGAATTAACTTTATTGCAAGGTTAAACATATCTTTGATCAATATTTAGGGTTCCTACTCACAAATTAACACTTTTTTATTCCAAAATATACACTTTTGCATAAATAGATAGATTTAGATGTTCAAACTATTTTTAATATATTCCTCTTATTTTTCTGATCACTTTTCATGTATTAAGTTTTCCCATCCGAGCTTCCTAGTTCCAGATATGATTTTTACATGAAAAATCCCTTTTAATCGATTTATTAGCTGATTAGGAAATCCATGGATCGTCCGATCCATGGTCCGAGGTCCACTGATGGATCCACCGGCCGCAAATGTGCACGCCTACTTGCGATCAAAAGCAACCAAAAAGGCAAATATGCCCATACTTGAACACTAGAGGAGGGAGGGCAGAATGGTAACTTCTTCGGGAAGTCGTCTTCCACCTTGAGACAGACCAGCAGCAACTCGCGAGTCAACTCGTCTGTTGACTCCACGCTCCCGACCACCTGCACACGAATTGAGGGGCCCAACATCTTCTCCCACCCCACGCGAACTCAGGGGAGCCCTCAAAATCCTTCCTGCATCGCTCCTTCTCCGCCAAGGGCCCTTGCTCCCTCCAGCGGCAACAGCAGCTCGACGGTGAGGAAGGTCGATGGTTCTGGCCGAATTGGATGCGCTGAAGAATGTGTCTCAGAGGTCCGATCGTGCGAGAACAATTGGTGGGGAGGCTGATGTCGTGGAGTTCCCTCCCCTATATATACATAGGGCCCTTCCATGGCTACCTGTGATTTGGGGTTTCTCTGGTTTCACTATGAAACCTATGGAAACCCAGGATGACTAGTGTGACGTCCCTGGATTTTGTTTCTCCAAACCCTATTGGGAATTAGAGGTCAAATCCAAAAACATCATCCAATCATATCAAAAAGTGATGCGGAAGCATAATACGCATACATGAACGTACAACCATAACATTTCTCAACAATCGACATGAATATTAATAATAGCATGAACTATTACAGATTACATTTACACATTGAATATAAAATTTTACATAAGTCTATGAACATGTATGCTAACATGATCTTAGACAATAGGTACAACCTGTACAACTTGCTCACATCCTGTACTTTTCTCCCATGCTATCTCTGAACCTAAAACATACATGAAACAACAAATCAACACACAAGGTGTTGTGTACATGGGTAGAAAGATACATATATTTATGACTTTCATAATTTTGAAAAAGATTTGCAGAAGGAAATAAAATCATAGAAAACACTTCTTTGTTAAGCGAAATACGCCAATTTAAGTCATTTTCCTAGATGAATTTCATTATCAAGGTGGACTAGTACCAAAACATAAATATTGGGCCCATCCCCGTGTACCAAGTACTCTAGGGAAACTCCCCGTACACTGTGTGCTCTAGGGAGGTGTACTAGTCAACATTAATCCATTCCCTCGTAAGGGGGATAATGAACACCTTAAATAACTACAAAGCATCTACTTATCATTTATGTTTACAAGTGATAAAACATCGAGTACCATATAGTGCTACTACATCCAATATTTGCAAATAGAAGAGAGCATACATACATATCATGATTGCAAGCAAGAAAACCATAGGCATATACTTAAATAAAAACCCACGTACCTGAGTTCAGAGATTCCTAATTTTTCCTGGACCATCTACATCACTGGTCATCACCTGATTAATAACAATTAATCATCATGAATAAATGTTCATCATATTCTAGGTATTTTAGGTCCAAATTAGGTTTTGGCCAATTCTAGATTCCATCTAATCTTAGGATTGTATCTGGTATTTTTCTACTGATCATGCTGTCATTTTAGAGGTCTGGTCCAATTTTCATAATTTTCTGATGCTTACAATATTTTCTATAATTAATACGAGTTTTGAAGCATATAAATATGCATTAATTCGAAAATACATAACATTTCGAAATTATAGTCAGATCTGAGTCAAAATTAAGTTTCCAAGTGATACTAGGTCTCAGTAGTATTTTTCTCAGATTTTATTTCTAACATTTACTAATTATACCATGTTAAATATCTTAAATTGGAACATCCACTCCTAAATTAAAAAGCATCACAAAACTGCTTTACAAGTCTAATCTAGAAATTTCACATGATACTAGACATTTTTCTAAATCTAGGGATATTTTTGGGTAATTATTTGGACACAAGAGCTATTTTTAATGTCATTGTTAAGATTTGGTCTATACATAGAAATTGATTGAGATTTACCTTCTCAGATTTACGGAGGTCGTCAGATCTTGTGGCTTGGGGTGCAGATTTCAGACACGTGGACTCTTCAGGTTGGGTCATCAAAATATCTGCCTGACTCCTTCTTTTTGTTCCCTGGAACGCGCATTTCTCTGTGCTTCTGGTCCAGCGTGAGCACCGTCGCGTGAGGGGAGCAGCCATCATGACGGAAGCAGGGGCGCCGTCGCAGAGAAGAATTTCAGCGTGCTTGTGGTCGAGCAAAAAGGAACATACCAGATCTTTGGCCCTCACACGTCTCTCCTAGTGGCAAAGATGATCTTGGCGGCAGCCTCCGATGACTCTAAGCTCCCTAGATCCCTAGGGCGGCGAGAGTCCTCCAAGATGCGGCAGAGAAGGTTGATCAGAAGAGGGGAGATGGACTTCAGTTGTCGTATCTCCCATAAACAAACCCCTAGAATATATGGTAGCTATAAATGGACTCTCCTACACCCTCGGAGCCCACAGAAAACATCCTCCCTACAGTCGCCAACTCCAACTACTCCTCCGGGACAACTGTTGGTGGCGATTCCCTCATCTCCGGTACGCTCTGGAGCTAGGGAGGCTTTGAACCACTCTGGAGTGTGTAGGTCTAAGCCCTAACGGTGGTGCGTGGCACATATTAGACCCATGCCTCATAGCTTTCTGCTCGTGCCTGACAGCAAGCAAGGAGAGCTCCATGGCCTGATGCTGCGGCATAAGAGCTTTGCTCGATTGGACATTAGCTTCCTCCTCGTCCGGTGGCTCTAGGCAAGGTCAAGGGGTAGGTCTCGGTGAGGCAGGGCTAGTAATGCCATTGGGATTCCACTCTGATACTCAAACTCCCTGTTATGTGCTCAGGAATGTACAACGGCCTGGTCGATCCCCTGATCCGCAATGTTCGAAGGTAGGAGACGGAGTCAGAGCCGTCAGATCCTAACAACCTCCCAGACTGAGCATGATGAGGCCACGCTTCAAGGCTTTGGGCTGTGATCGAGCAAAGGGTTGGCCAGTGTGAGCATGACATAAACATAAGGGAAAAGAATGCAGCTGCGCCCAAAGTCAAAAAGGTTGTGTGACGTATCAATGTCACATCCTTTGATATTTCTTAAATAACTAGATGACTAAGGTTTGGCAAGGCATTCAAATCATATATCAATAAATTCAAACATTTATATCTTCTAGTGCAACCCTCCGATTTAAAAGAAATTTTGAAACATGGGTTCCTCATCAAACAAAGCCCCATATAACCAAGTTTGAACTCAAAATTCCAACATTTTGTCATCTAACTAAATTCCTCAAATAACCTTATAAAAAATTCAATTAATCCTCAAATCTTAATAAAATAATTCTCAAAAGACTTTATATGATCATCATAACCCCAGGGTTCATTAATTTACCCCTCAAGCTCATTGTAACTACTCAACAGACCTATTGGTATCGTAAGGAAGCAAACATTTAACCGAACCCATTTGTCATATTTGAACACAATTATTGTTCTAATCATCAATTGGGTATCTGATTCACTTTTTGAGTGAAAAGAGTCAGTAACTGGATAAGCAATTCTAATATTTGGTATCAATCCTCTAAATGACACACATGGTCTTAAAAATACTATATTGGTTATCAAAACCCTAGAACCTCGGTTATCACATTCACCCCAACTTATATGGAATTTCGTCCTCGAAATTCAACTGGTCTCATTCTTAAGAGGCTATTTAGGAGTTCAACTTCATATACATCATCATTGCTTAGGTTCTAAGACCACCATAGTTGCATGCACTCTAAGTTGTTAGCTTAGGGTCTAGAGATTCTTGGGTGTGTCCACCCCACCTCATATATGTGGAAGCATCACTTAATGCCTTAGCCATAACATGACATTATGATAGCTTAGGGTTACATCACCTCTAAGGGTACAAGTTTTGTCCATACTTTAATGTTCAGGAGGAGATTCATTTATTAGCCATGATGTTCAGATCATTCAAATCCAACATCATTAATATGTTTTATGATGAACATCTTATAATGATTTCAGCATTAGAGGAGATTTATCTTCATCCTTGACATTAGAATTTTTCTACTTAAGAAGGGCTTACGCAACATGTTTGACCATTAAGTTTTCACCCCATGGTGTGATATTAATACCCAACTTAGAAGCATACATTGAGAAGGATCAAAGTTACGAACTATATTTCTGATCATATATCCTATGATCCAAAAATATCTTTATATCAAGTTCATTTATTCAACTTTTTATGTCTTGCATGTATTAATGAAGGGGAAAAGAGAATATACTAAATTTATCCCATGATCTTAGCATCGTATCTTTCATGTTTCATATGAAGGGATAGGGAATATTTTATAGTCAAACTTATCATGATTTCAATCTTGGGTACTACATGTATGATATAGGGGGGAAAACTATAGAATAGGTCAAGCTTATACGAGTGACTCCTCATATATAAATTGTCTATATAGATCAAGTGAGGTTTCTATAATCATATATTAAGAAAGAGAAGAAGAAGTGAGAACATGTATTTTGAGTATCTTTTGCACAAAGCATCATACTCTCATAACTAGAGTTCATATATTACCTCACTTGCAACTAATGATGAGATTCACAAAATATGTCACTCCATCTAGGACCTAACTCAATCAAAAGGATTGACTTTCTCATTATGAGTCACCTACCCATCATTTTTTTTCTTAAACCCAACTCTCATATAAAGGATTGAGTCATGCAAAAGGACTCAACTCATCTACTTAGGAGTAACTCAGCTTAGGACACATCATTTCACATTATCTCATATTTTTCATATATTGTAGGGTAGGTCCTATGACCCTCTCCTTGTAGGTATCACTCTCTCTAGAGTTCACCACATATCTTGTCCTAACACTGGAGGTCCTCCTTTGTAAAAGAGCTTGAGGCTCATGCACACTCATCTCTATCTTAACTTAGCTTATCTTAAGTAAGAAAAAGGAATGTACTTTCATCATCAAGATTTTGCATAAATTCTCCAAAATTGGATTCAACTAATATACAACTTAAACCTTAATAAGGAAACTTATACTATCAGAGATCAAACATAGATAAGTTTTCACATGCTTATTTCAACTATCATTCTATCATCCACTCTATGTATCACATATCTTGATAAGGCTATAAACATCTAATCTAGACTACTCTCTCTTCTAGACTAATGTCACTCCCTTTCACTTAGGTTGCATGAACACTAACTACTCTACAGTGTGAGGGACACATGTTTATATTTACATATATATATATATATATAATAAAATATTATATAGTCTTTCTCCGAGAATGAAGACATCAGAGAAATCTGTCGAGGCTCGAGCCGATTGGAAAACAAAACCAAATCAGCAAAATCGAGTGTCCCACACACAGCAGATAGTCTAGTGCCATGTAACCTAGTGAAATGGTGAGAACAAAGTGTAGACTAGTGTAGATACCCAATACATATGAGCTCTATATGGAAAGGGTTTCAGACACTTGTCTAAACCTAGTTCTCGAACATCTAGGTTCTAACCTAGAGGATAAGTCAAACCTTATTCCTATAGAACAACTTACTAAGTTTCTAGGGTTTTAAGTGAAAGGTGAAGTTTAGTTTTCTGTATCATGGTGAGAAATTGTTAGGTGTAGCTATTGTTCATGCTCTGATACCAACTGTGATGTCCCCGGATTTTTACTTCTCCAAACCATATTGGGAATGAGATGTCAGAATCAAAAAACATCATCCAATCATATCAGAAAGTGATGCGGATGCATAATACGCATACATGAACATACAACCATAACATTCTCAACATTCAACATATTTATATTACAACATGAATTAAAATTGCAACTTACATTTACATATTAAAAGAAGATAAGTTTACAAGTCTATGAACATGATCTTAACACAATAGGTACAACCTGGACAACTGCTCACTTCCCGTCTTTTATCCCAAGCTAGCTCTGAACCTAAAACATACGTGAAACAACAAATCAATACACAAGGTGTTGTGTGCATGGGTAGAAAGATACATATATTTATGACTTTCATAATTTTGAAAAAGATTTGCAGAAGGAAAGAAAATCATAGAAAACACTTCTTTATTAAGCGAAATATGCCAATTTAAGTCATTTTCCTAGATGAATTGCGTTATCAAGGTGGACTAGTACCAAAACATAAATATTGGGCCCATCCCCGTGTACCAAGTACTCTAGGGAAACTCCCCGTACACCGTGTGCTCTAGGGAGGTGTACTAGTCAACATTAATCCATTCCCTCGTAAGGAGGATAATGAACACCTTAAATAACTACAAAGCATCTACTTATCATTTATGTTTACAAGTGATAAAACATCGAGTACCATATAGTGATACTACATCCAATATTTGCAAACAGAAGAGAGCACACATACATATCATGATTGCAAGCAAGAAAACCATAGTCAAATACTTAAATAAAAACCCACGTACCTGAGTTCAGAGATTCCTAATTTTTCCTGGACCATCTACATCACTGGTCATCATCTGATTAATAACAATTAATCATCATTAATAAATGTTCATCATATTCTAGGTATTTTAGGTCCAAATTAGGTTTTGGCCAATTCTAGATTCCATCTAATCTTAGGATGGTATCTGGTATTTTTCTACTGATCATGCTATCATTTTAGAGGTCTGGTCCAATTTTCATAATTTTCTGATGCTTACAATATTTTCTATAATTAATATGAGTTTTGAAGCATATAAATATGCATTAATTGGAAAATACATAACATTTCGAAATTATAGTCAGATCTGAGTCAAAATTAGGTTTCCAAGTGATACTAGGTCTCAGTAGTATTTTTCTCAGATTTTATTTCTAACATTTACTAATTATACCATGTTAAATATCTTAAATTGGAACATCCACTCCTAAATTAAAAAGCATCATAAAACTTCTTTACAAGTCTAATCTAGAAATTTCACATGATACTAGATATTTTTCTGAATCTAGGGATATTTTTGGGTAATTATTTGGACACATGAGCTATTTTTAATTTCATTCTTAAGATTTGGTCTATACATAGAAATTGAATGAGATTTACCTTCTCAGATTTACGGAGGTCGTCAGATCTTGTGGCTTGGGGGTGCAGATTTCAGACACGTGGACTCTTCAGGTTGGGTCATCGAAATATCTGCCTGACTCCTTCTTTTTGTTCCCTGGAACGTGCGTTTCTCTGCGCTTCTACTCCAGCGTGAGCACCGTCGCGTGAGGGGAGCAGCCATCATGAGGGAAGTAGGGGCACCATCACAGAGAAGAATTTCGGTGTGCTTGTGGTCGAGTAAAAAGGAACAGACCAGATCTTTGTCCCTCACACATCGCTCCTAGTGGCAAAGATGATCTTGGCGGAAGCCTCCGATGACTCTAAGCTCCCTAGATCCCTAGGGCGGCGAGAGTCCTCCAATATGCGGCAGAGAAGGTTGATCGAAAGAGGGGAGACGGACTTCAGTGGTCGTATCTCCCATAAACAAACCCCTAGAAGATCTGGTAGCTATCAACGGACTCTCCTACACCCTCGGAGCCCACGGAAAACATTCTCCCTACAGTCGCCAACTCCAACTACTCCTCCGGGACAACTGTTGGTGGCGATTTCCTCATCTCCGGTACGCTCTGGAGCTAGGGAGGCTTTAAACCACTATGGAGTGTGTAGGTCTAAGCCCTGACGGTGGTGCATGGCACAGATCAGACCCATGCCTCATAGCTTTCTGGTCGTGCCTGACAGCAAGCAAGGAGAGCTCCATGGCCTGATGCTGCGGCATAAGTGTTGGTGTGTATGCCCTGAGAGCCAATCATGGGATGATTGGTGGGATACATTAAGATTGATTTGATAAACATCAAAGGCAAGCTTCCAATTCATTCTGGTTCAGTCATATGAGATAGTGATAGAACAGATTGAATGTCTAGAGAATGACAGTACTCAATGACGTATGCTTTCAGGTTGAGGACCTGGACGATGAGATCATACGGATGCTAAGAGTTTGAACATTCTTGTTATGTCCCTAGTCGGATGTCATTGTGGAAGGTAGATAGACAACAATGACACACAAGACTAGATTGTGGTGTTGGTTGATGATATAATCTCATTAGTCATGATATAGAGATATCAAACCAAACACATAGGTACTTGTTAGAGAACAAGTGTACCGGACAGACCCACCGTGAGTTTGACACATGGAACCATGAGATGGTAGTCACAGTCAGTACTCACAGTGATGGTGGTGAGTGTGATTCTTAGACCTGAAATCACTACACTCAAAACATGTCGTTGGGCACACTTTGACATCATCAAACGCAGTCCTGAAACATGGGTTGTTATAAAGGTTATGATTGGGTGGCTTTGACACATGGGGTTTTTGAGGGGTGAGTGATAGATATGGGATTTGTCCCTCCTGAGGGAGTTTGATATCCATGGCCACTTGATGAGTAGGATTGAGAAAGGCGTGCACGCATGTGTGAATCAGTATATGATACTGATGTCATACATATCTCTTCCAGTCTACTCTGAGATCAAGGAAGTGAATGAACGTTGACAGGATGACTGTTCCATGCCTCGAGTTCATTCGGGATATCAGTGACAAAGGAATTATACATTCGCTGTAACACCATTCACGGATTGTAGGATGAAAGTTGTTCTCCAACTTTCTACTTTCACTTGGGTAGCACTGATGTGTGACTAGGCACCGCTCTTTGCTTGTGAAATCATAAGTGTTATGGACTTTCACTGCCAACATGAAATGGACCTGCAGGGTCACACACATAGGTTTTAACATGGAAGAGGAGTTTTGTCCACAAAGCAATGTTTAGATTGATTACTAAAGGAGTTTAGTAGTTCAATTAAACACTCAATCAGTCGATAGCTCAATATCGTATGGTTCAAGGTGTTGGACGCATTGATTGGAGTATCGGATTGATTGAAATCGCAATTGACTGATTTTGCCCAACCTGTGCTCCCAACCGATTGGTTCATGTGATGAACCGGTCGGCTGAGGTGCTGAACCGGTCGGCTGGAGTGTCCAGGCCGATCGACTCATGCCCAGGTTAAATTGACCAGTTCAAGGGTTGAACCGATCGGCTCAACTGGTGCAACCGACCAGTTGGGAAAGTCATGTCGGCAAGAATTTTCCTTTCATTTCAAATTGCCCAATTCGATTGGGAATAACATTGGTATTCAATACCAATTGAGAACGAAACAAGGAAAGTCTTTTTGAGCCGGATCAGGACCATGAACCGATCGGTTCAGGGCACCAACCGATCGGTTGGAGTGCCCCAAACGATCGACTCAGGTCCAACTGATCGGATCAATGGCCGAACCAATCGGTTCAGTTGTGAACCGATCGTTTCAAGTTGCGAACCGGTTGCTTTTTGTGGAAAATTCTCGAACCCTTCTACTCCTGCTTTAGTCCCGCATTTCCCGGGATGGAGAACCCTGTCCCATGACTCTCCTATATATAGGGGTATTGGGGGCTTCTCAAAGTACAGCTCAGTGCAACCAGTTGCTATGCAAATTGTCGTTCTCTCTGGTTTTGGTAACCGTGACAGAGCCCGAGCAAGTGCTTCCCGCAAAAGGGAGGTGCAGCAAGGGAAGGACAACTGCAGTTGAAACAGGAGGCTGGAGAGCATGTTGGCGACTAGTACGTCAACAGGAGGGTGTGACTCCTTCCACTTCCTTGTGGGACAAGGAGAGTGGAGTTCCAGGTGGTCTGTGTGGACTACTACAGAGGCGGGAGGACACTGCCGCTTAGGAGGACAACTGTCATCCGATAGTCCGGTTCGAGTAGGAGTTGTCAGTCCCGGTGCGACCAGGAGCTGCACAGACACCGTCGAAGTCCGGAGTTGAAGACCGCGCATTGCGCGAGGTATTGTCGCTGAGCAAGCCTCGGGACAAGGTATGATTTCACAAACCATCCTTTCCTATTATATAGATGTTGACGCGTTTCCTCGGTATGGGTTTGGGGAGAAAATTTTTTTTTGTTTCCGCTGCCTTCTCTGTCTCCCCTAAAAAAAACCCAACAGTGGTATCAGAGCCACGTCAGCTGTTCTATATTTTAGGAATATCGATATGATCGATTTTGGTTTTTCGCCTTTATTTATTGCATACGATGCGAATAATATCGGCTTTATGCATGTCCAATCCTAAATCCACAAATCCCTAATTACATATATGATATGTATTATTAATGCACTCGATACGCGTCGCCCTTAAACGAGTTTTGTGGTGGATGTGTGTAGCGTGATTATGGCCTATAAACCCCTATCTGTGTGTGGTTGTTTGTGGTTGCTTGCATCTCGGTCTGCGCACCGATCTTCCCTCTCTTTTTTCCCGATGTAACTCGAAATAATTCGAGATTCTTTCCGACCTTTTCTCCCCCCGAATGTAACTCGGGGTTTCCCTTTTAAAGCAATGTAATAATAGGATAGATTTTATTTCCTGTTATGTCAAAGACCGGCGGACATCAAGACGACAGCTGAAACGATCGGTTCAAGGAGTGAACCGATCGGTTGACGTTCCAGACGATCGGTTCAAGGAGTGAACCGATCGGTTGATGACCGGTTCGAGGAGCGAGACGAGCAGGTGGCGGACATGACGAGATGCACGGCGACCAGGCGAACCAATTGGTTGGAGGAGCCAACCGATCGGCTGGTGGCACCCAGACGACCGGCTGGAGAGTACAGATCATTCATGTGATGAGTTGATCTACTCGGATGGCAAGGCACAGAGTTCATCTTGTACAGGTTGCATGTGATGTAGACCTAGATGACCGTGATTCCTCTTGGCTCGAGGAATCACATTAGGATGGCCATAATCATCGCTTTTTATCGTTTGTGCATTTTTTCTGTGGGATATAGCATGTATATGATACGTACTATATATTGTGGTGATTGGATATGTATATGTATATAAAACCAAATCCCTCATTAAATATTAAGTTTTAGATGCCTTCCAAATGCGACACACGTGAAAAGCTTGATCGACCAAGTGTGGGCACGCCCAAGCGTGGTGCACCGTCTATCTCGTGGAAGCGTGAAGGATGAATGTGTGGGTCTGCCCAAGCAGGGTGCATATTCATCGTGTTTGCTTTGGGTTGGACTTAACAAGGTGACCTAGATAGGATCTAGCGCCTTGAGGCATGGAGATGATCATTGCAAGGAGTTGTAGATGACATCTTATCAAGAGTTGCATATGATGCAATTGGCAAAAGTTGCCTACCTGAGAGATCTATGTTGTGGGTGACAGCCCAAGCTGGTCCATGACTTAGAGGATTTCAGGATCTTGCCCACTAGAAGGTTGTACGCTGCAATCTTCCAAATTGATGGTGAGGGCTATCAATTTGAACTAAAATAGTGGGAGCGATAATTAATTAAAGGCCTAATTTTATCGTCAACTTTTCAAATCAATGAAACAAGTCAAAAATGAGTTTTTGGACTAAAATTGCATATTTTCCTTTTGTAGTTCAAATGGCAACAAACAACAACAACTTTTCTTTGCGATCGGTCCTTGACAAGGACAAGCTAAATGGGACAAACTTCCACGACTGGTATCGGACATTGAGAATTGTTCTCACTCAAGAGCGTAAGCTCTATGTCCTAGATACTCCAATTCCAGAGGAACCCACTCCTAATGCACCAAGGACAGAAAGGGATGCTTACAAGAAGCATTCTGATGATGCCATTGATGCAAAGTGCTTGATGCTATGTTCAATGAACCATGAGTTGCAGAGGCAACATGAGAACATGGGTGTCATAGAGATGATTCTGCATCTCAGGAACATGTATGAAGATCCGGCACGGCAAGAGAGGTACAATGTTTCAAGGGCGTTGTTCAAGTGCGTCATGACAGAAGGAGATCCAGTTGGTCCTCACACACTCAAGATGATTGGGTATGTGGAGAACCTGCAAAGACTGGGATTTCCACTGAGCCAAGAGTTGGCTACTGACGTGATACTGCAATCGTTGCCAGAATCTTATAGTCAGTTTGTGATGAACTACAACATGAACAACTTTGATAGGCCACTGTCAGAGTTGTTGGGCATGTTGAGGACAGCCGAGTTACAGATGAAGAAGGACAAGCCTAAGTCTGTGATGGTGATCACGAGAAAGAAAGGCAAGTCCAAGCGAAAGGGCAAGGGCAAAGCTAAGAAAGGTTCTGAAGCTAGCCAGGAGTCCAAGCCATCTTCAGCTCTCAAGGCCAAGGGAGGCGTGACCAAGAAAGGAAATTGCCACCATTGTCAAAAGCCAAGACATTGGAAAAGGAATTGTCCTCTCTACCTGGAAGAACAAAAGAAGAAGGAGGCGACTGAAACCTCTACTTAAAGGTGTCATGAAAGTAAACTTGTAACACTTTTGAGATATATGATATCAAGATGTAAAGTGTAAAGCATTCTTACTTGGGGCAAGTGTTGCCTTTATAGATAGGAATACTTTGGTTTATTTTCAGCCAATAAGGCATGTAATACAGTTATGAACTGCTATTTCATACTTGCCAATAGATAGAAACACTTTATTTTTGCATATTGTATGACAATGATAGCAATTAATAAAGAGATGTTTCAATTTATAAAGATTTGATCTTTGTGGCAATGCCTTATTTATCTTGTGATATTTGATATGCATAAGATAAGACGATACCTAAAAGTTATAGATAACTCAAACAATTTAATTAGCATTAATCATGAGAAATTCATTTCTAGTTTCCATGTGATGGATAAAACTAGACTCTTTTGGTTAGAGAACCAGTAAGGGACATGAATATCTTGGACATGATTAATCAATCTTCACTTATGTAGTGGGAGAGTGATTATCCTATTAGGCATAATACATGTGATGTATTTACATACCTATTGGAATAAATGCTAATACTTCAAATGGTGTTTAGAGAAATACCAATATGAATATCTTGAAGTGTTCAAGATTATAAAAAATGAAGTACAAATTTGACAAAGTATTAATTCTTGATGAGATCAATGAATGAAATACTTGGACCAAATGTTTGAGATCCTTAGGAGTGATTATGGTAGTGTATCATAGTGAACTCATGATTAAGGCATGATGATGTCTGAATCAAGAAGGAATCATACTCTAAGGAGTTAGAGAATGATTATCAAATAACTGAATTCTTCTTAATAAATGAATACCCCACACTAATAAAAGAAATTACGAATCACAAGGGTTGTGAGTTCTTATATCTTTAACAGATACACCTCAATTATCTATGTGATGAGTTGTTCATGTGATGAGTCAACTATCAAGATGAATATGAGGAACCGAATCTTGAGTTATGGTTTAAAACCATTACATCCTAAATGACATCCATGTGAACCATAAGGTATGACCTTGATGGTAGCACTCATTGGATCATATCCATAAGTGCAGATGAGTCTTAAGTGTTAAGACACATGGATAACATTTTGAGAAGGATGATGCTTGTTGATTGCAACTTAATGGCTAAGACATTTGGCATATGGATACTAAAACTGCATTCCTATGAGGAATAAAACAAGGATGTGTACGTGACACAACCTATAAGGTTTATGAATCCACTAATGCAAATGAAGTCTATAAGTTACAATGGACTAATCAATGTGATTGATTGAGTACAAGCAACTCAAAATTGGATCTTTACTTTGATAATATAGTCAAAGGGTTTGACTGGTATGTCAAAGATAAAGAAGGGATCTGTGATTTAGTGGGATCGTATTCACATTCCACATATTGATGTGAAATGGAAATGTTCTAAAATGGAAATCCAAAAGTGGAAATTATCTTTAAGGAAGATAGAGATGTTTCCTATGTGATAGGAATAGAGATCTATAGAGATAGTTCTCGGAAAATCTCTTGACCTTGAAAGAGAAAGCATACATTGGCAATCTGTACTGAAGTGTTCAGTATGCACAGATTCAGTGGGAGAAAACTTGTCCATGTTACATGAATATTAGTATCCCAAGGCCAAGTGTTCAATTCTTATGAAGAACGTGAACGCTAAGAATAGATATGGGTCTATCATGTATGTAATCATCCCATTATCTTGCATGTATGACATGGCAAGAATAAAATGCATTCATCATCTTGTATGTAGGACATGGCAATATGATGTGCTCATCCTGATAACTCGTATGTGTGACATGATGAGTGGATGTCTGTCTATTTCCAGTAAGGGTTACTGGAATACCATGAGAACTTGATAAGTGCTTGTGAAGTACTAGTTCTATGGAGATAAGGAAGAGTTCGATGTAAAGAGTTACATTGATGCGAACTTCTGAAAGGACAAAAAATTAATCGCAAAATATACATAAGATGTATAAAAGTGAAAGTTTGTTGATAATTGGAAATGTTCCAATAAAGCCATTTAAAAGGGAAATGCTGAGTATCTGTGTGTTAGAGAACAGCAGTGGATACTATATGGATCTAAAAATTCATAGGATGAACTTATATTCCACTCATTGATGACAAGTCTGAAATCCTTGATCATGCAATGTGGCTAAAGGTAAGCAAAGGAATACAAGATCGCATATTACGGCAACTCCATCTCATACGTGCGACGTACAGTGAAGAGATGTGAGGCATGCAATTTGTATAGATTTTGGCAAGGTGTTGCCATTACTCACTATGTTTGCACTAAGAGCACAGTAACATGTGGGACATGTTTGAAGATCACTATGAATATGATTCATGGGTGATTGGCTCGCAGTGCAAGTAGGAGTCTTTTGGTGTGTATGCCCTGAGAGCCAATCATGGGATGATTGGTGGGATACATTAAGATTGATTTGATAAACATCAAAGGCAAGCTTCCAATTCATTCTGGTTCAGTCATATGAGATAGTGATAGAACAGATTGAATGTATAGAGAATGACAGTACTCAATGACGTATGCTTTCAGGTTGAGGACCTGGATGATGAGATCATACGGATGCTAAGAGTTTGTACATTCTTGTTATATCCCTAGTCGGATGTCATTGTGGAAGGTAGATAGACAACAATGACACACAAGACTAGATTGTGGTGTTGGTTGATGACAGAATCTCATTAGTCATGATATAGAGATATCAAACCAAACACATAGGTACTTGTTAGAGAACAAGTGTACCGGACAGACCCACCGTGAGTTTGACACATGGAACCATGAGATGGTAGTCACAGTCAGTACTCACAGTGATGGTGGTGAGTGTGATTCTTAGACCTGAAATCACTACACTCAACACATGTCGTTGGGCACACTTTGACATCATCAAACGCAGTCCTGAAACATGGGTTGTTATAAAGGTGATGATTGGGTGGCTTTGACACATGGGGTTTTTGAGGGGTGAGTGATAGATATGGGATTTGTCCCTCCTGAGGGAGTTTGATATCCATGGCCACTTGATGAGTAGGATTGAGAAAGGCGTGCATGCATGTGTGAATCAGTATATGATACTGATGTCATACATATCTCTTCCAGTCTACTCTGAGATCAAGGAAGTGAATGAACATTGACAGGATGATTGTTCCATGCCTCGAGTTCATTCGGGATATCAGTGACAAAGGAATTATACATTCGCTGTAACACCATTCAAGAATTGTAGGATGAAAGTTGTTCTCCAACTTTCTACTTTCACTTGGGTAGCACTGATGTGTGACTAGGCACCGCTCTTTGCTTGTGAAGTCATAAGTGTTATGGACTTTCACTGCCAACGTGAAATCGACCTGCAGGGTCACACACATAGGATTTAACCTGGAAGAGGAGTTTTGTCCACAAAGCAATGTTTAGATTGATTACTAAAGGAGTTTAGTAGTTCAATTAAACACTCAATCAGTCGATAGCTCAATATCGTATGGTTCAAGGTGTTGGACGCATTGATTGGAGTATCAGATTGATTGAAATTGCAATTGACTGATTTTGCCCAACCTGTGCTCCCAACCGATCGGTTCATGTGATGAACCGGTCGGCTGAGGTGCTGAACCGGTCAGCTGGAGTGTCCAGGCCGATCGGCTCATGCCCAGGTTGAAACGACCGGTTCAAGGGTTGAACCGATCGGCTCAACTGGTGCAACCGACCAGTTGGGAAAGTCATGTCGGCAAGAATTTTCCTTTCATTTCAAATTGCCCAATTCGATTGGGAATAACATTGGTATTCGATACCAATTGAGAACGAAACAAGGAAAGTCTTTTTGAGCCAGATCAGGACCATGAACCGATCGGTTCAGGGCACCAACCGATCGGTTGGAGTGCCCCAAACGATCGACTCAGGTCCAACCGATCGGCTCAATGGCCGAACCGATCGGTTCAGTTGTGAACCGATCGTTTCAAGTTGCGAACCGATTGCTTTTTGTGGAAAATTCTCGAACCCTTCTACTCCTACTTTAGTCCCGCATTGCCCGGGATGGAGAACCCTGTCCCATGACTCTCCTATATATATAGGGGTATTGGGGGCTTCTCAAAGTACAACTCAGTGCAACCAGTTGCTCTGCAAGTTGTCATTCTCTCTGGTTTTGGTAACCGTGAGAGAGCCCGAGCAAGTGCTTCCCGCAAAAGGGAGGTGCAGCAAGGGAAGGACAACTGCAGTTGCAACAGGAGGCAGGAGAGCGTGTTGGTGACTAGTACGTCAACAGGAGGGTGCGACTCCTTCCACTTCCTTGTGGGACAAGGAGAGTGGAGTTCCAGGTGGTCTGTGTACACTACTATAGAGGCGGGAGGACACTGCCGCTTAGGAGGACAACTGTCATCCGACAGTCCAGTTCGAGTAGGAGTTGTCAGTCCCGGTGCGACTAGGAGCTGCACAGACACCGTCGAAGTCCGGAGTTGAAGACCGCGCATTGCGTGAGGTATTGTCGCCGAGCAAGCCTCGGTACAAGGTATGATTCCACAAACCATCCTTTCCTATTATATAGACGTTGACGCGTTTCCTCGGTATGGGTTTGGGGAGAAAAAAAATTGTTTCCGCTGCCTTCTCTGTCTCCCCTAAAAAAAACCCAACAATAAGAGCTTTGCTCGATTAGGCATTAGCTTCCTCCTCGTCCGGTGGCTCTAGGCAAGGTCAAGGGGTAGGTCTCGGTGAGGCAGGGCTAGTAATGCCATTGGGATTCCACTCTGATACTCAAACTCCCTGTTATGTGCTCAGGAATGTACAACGACCTGGTCGATCCCCTGATCCGCAATGTTCTGAGGTAGGAGACGGAGTCAGGGCCGTAAGATCCTAACAATCTCCCAGACTGAGCATGATGAGGCCACACTTCTAGGCTTTGGGCTGTGAGTGAGCAAAGGGTTGGCCAGTGTGAGCATGACATAAATGTAAGGGAAAAGAATGCAGCTGTGCCCAAAGTCAAAAAGGTTGTGTGACGTATCAATGTCACATCCTTTGATATTTCTTAAATAAATAGATGACTAAGGTTTGGCAAGGCATTCAAATCATATATCAATAAATTCAAACATTTATATCTTCTAGTGCAACCCTCCGATTCAAAAGAAATTTTGAAACATGGGTTCCTCATCAAACAAAGCCCCATATAACCAAGTTTGAACTCAAAATTCCAACATTTTGTCATCTAACTAAATTCCTCAAATAACCTTATACAAAATTCAATTAATCCTCAAATCTTAATAAAATAATTCTCAAAAGACTTTATATGATCATCATAACCCCAGGGTTCATTAATTTACCCCTCAAGCTCATTGTAACTACTCAACAGACCTATTGGTATTGTAAGGAAGCAAACATTTAACCGAACCCATTTGTCATATTTGAACACAATTATTGTTCTAATCATCAATTGGGTATCTGATTCACTTTTTGAGTGAAAAGAGTCAGTAACTGGATAAGCAATTCTAATATTTGGTATCAATCCTCTAAATGACATACATGGTCTTAAAAATACTATATTGGTTATCAAAACCCTAGAACCTCAGTTATCACAACTAGACTCGGAAAGACCTCCCGATCTCAATGGGATACTTTCCATCGGCGCACATCCTCTCAAACTCAACCAAAGTGGGAAATGGAATTTCCTTCCCTGGCTCCATAGCCTATTGTGACTGGGACTTAGTCCCATCCCTCTAATTCCTGATCAACGGTCCCCAATCAATCTGAATTTCCAAAGACAATTTCATTGTGACATCAAAACCTTAGGCAATTAACAACCTAACTTTAGGTAATTTTGTAAATTGCGTAACTCAGAAACCGTGCAATATTTTCCAACCAAATTTTAAGGATTTCTCTTTCTTGCCTTTATCTACTTGCATGTCAAGTTTGAGTCCAAAATTCCAAAAGAAAATGACTATTTTTTCAAAGGCAAGTTACCCTTTAATACAATTCATTTAATGATTATTTTACTCTTTCCTCAAACCATTATCTTGCTATTTGGGACTCTTTGGACCGCAAGAACCTCTATTATTTTGAAACCTTCTTATTGGATACTCATTTTCCTTCTAGATGCATCTAAATGCATTATTCTTCATTATCATGTGTATTTCTTATTAAAATATTTCCTTTTTGAGGATCTCTCTTTATTTCTCTTTTATTTTCCTCATTAGTATGTCTTTTATCATTAGGAATCCTTGGAATACGACATTTGACTAAGTATAACTCAATTATACCTCTTTTCACTTGTTTTCCACCTTTTACCATTGTTTTCAAATTCTTTCAAAGAAATACTTATTTGATCTTTTTTTTCTTATTGCCTCTCTTTATGAAACTTTGGACTCCTTAGTACCCAAGGAACCCAAGAGGCACGAAATCCCTACTTGGATTTGCCTTCTAGAGGTTTCTACCTCTTTCTTTTCTCAAATATTCAATTATTCATTAATTAATTGAATTTTCCTTGTTATTGGGCCCAATAGCCAATAAAGCCCACAAATCAAACAACAAGGCTATTTTAAACGAAATCCATTTATTCACAACAAATTATATTATTTGTCCAAATATCTTTAATATGAGAAATTACATTTCTCACCCAAAATTTGGGGTTGTAACATAGATCAAGATGTCGCTCATGCTCTTGCTTGTCCCGACTATAGATCAAGATGTCATCTATAAAGACTACAACAAACTGATCTAAGAACGGACGAAACACTCTATTCATCAAATCCATGAAAGCAACAGGTGCATTAGTTAGCCCAAATGGCATAACCATGAACTCAAAGTGACCATACCTCATCCTAAAAGCTGAATTGGGTATGTCATCCGCCTTAATACTCAACTGATGATATCCGGACTATAGATCGATCTTTGAAAACACTGCAACACCACACAACTAATCGAACAAATCATCTATCCTCGGTAACGGGTACTTGTTCTTGATCGTGACCTTGTTCAATTGCCAATAGTCTATACATAGCCGCATCGATCCGTCCTTCTTCTTGACGAACAACACTGGAGCACCCCAAGGCAACATACTCGGTTGGATGAAACCCTTCTCCAACAACTCTTGCAACTGCTTCTTAAGCTCTGCCATCTCTATTGGAGCCATCCTATACAATGTTTGTGCAACTGGATGCATTCCTGGTACCAGATTGATCTCAAAATCAATCTCTTGGGGTGGAGGAACACCAGGGAACTCATCAAGAAATACATCAGCAAACTCTCAAACAACTGACACCTCTTCAAGGCTAGGCCCCTTTGCCTTGGTATCAGCAACGGTATCCACAACGTGAGCTAAGAACGCCTCACATCCTTGTTGTACCAACTTTTCTGCCACTATAGCTGATACTAGACATGTCGGAAGAATCTTCCTATCTCCTTGGAAGATCCACTTCTTACCTCCATCATCAAACACAGCTTGCTTAGAACCACAGTCCAAAAAAACCTTATACTTCTCCAGCGTATCCATCCCAAGGATAACATCAAAACCATGCATATCAAGTGGTATAAGATCCACTTGTATACGGTGTCCCGAAAAAGACAAGACACATGATGGACACTCTTCTCGAAGCATCGAGGAACCATCAAGAGGGGTTTCTAACAACAAGCTATCCTTCTTATAGCTAACAGGTAAACGACAGTTTTCAAGCATACTATATGCGATAAAAGAGTGTGTAGCACCCGGGTCAACCAGAACAGATACAAAGCAAGAAGAAGACATATCAGAATGAAATAACTCCATCTGACCTATCACTACTCGTGGGTTGACTATCGCCTCCGACTGACTCATAGCATAGAATCGAGCCGTTGCTTGCTGTCCACGTCCTATGCTTCCTTAAGCAGATGATCCCGCTTACGATGCTTGACCGCGTCCTCATCCTCTGCTACCACTGGGCTGTTGTCTATCTGATCCTGGAGGATTCTTCCTCAGCTGCTGCGTCACTTCAACATCCCTACTCGGGTAGTTTAACTTGAAATGCCCGATCTGACCACACAGATGGCATACCCTATCGTCGAATTGTGGCCTAAATGGCCCTGTCACTGCCACTGAAGTTGTACTATGTGCCTTTGATGGTGAAGAAACATAACCTCTTCCCTTACTCAGGGACCAATGTGATGGTGCACTGGAACCTCTCATCACTGATGGTGTTGCAAACCTTGGCTTCTTGTAGCCACCAAACCTCTGTCCCTGGAACTGAGCAGGCCTTTTGTGAGACATAGATTCTCTTTTCTCCCTTATCGACCGTTCGATCCTTCAGACATATTCCACAAACGTAGCAATCCGTTCTCGGTTCTCCAACGCAGAAGCAGGTGTTGTCAACTCAGCACTCAAACCTTTATCAAAGCGTTTGATCTGCTCTTCACCTGTTACTGCCATGTGAGGACAAAACCTCAACAGATCCATGAACTTGGCTTCATACTCGGTGACGTTCATCGTTCCTTGCCGCAGGTGCTCAAACTGGCTGATCTTTTCATCCAGACACATCTTCGGAAAGTATCTGCTGACGAACTCGCGCCGGAAAACTTCCCAACCGATCACCTCACCATGTCCCTTCTCTTCCTCGATGGTCCACCAGTGACCAACACTACCTTTCAGAAGGTAGACAGCATGCTTTATTTTGTCTGCTTCGGTGATGTCGAGGATCTGGAAAGCCTTCTCAAGACTTGTCAGCCACAGATCTGCATTCGCTGGATCAGCCGTTCCAGCATAATCCGAAGCTCCGACTCGGCGAAGCCGCTCAAAGGTCTTCCCAATATCCGATGTTTCACCATGGAGAGCCTGTGCTCTCGGCGGAGGCACTAGAAATCTTTCAACCATGAGATTCATCGTAGCCATCATCTTCCCCATAAGCTGTTGATAGGCAGGGTGTTCAAGAATGGCTGGGTCAGGTTGGGGGATCTTAGGCACCCGATCTTCATGTGCCTGCCCTATAGCTCCATCAACTGATGTAGCATCGCTATGCTCAGGGGCATATTCTTCATGGTTTCCTGACATCTTGGCTTTTCTTCTGCTAAGGGCAGAAGATGATTGTAAGAAAATCTGGAAAATGCATAAGAACAGACACAACCTAGTCCTAAATCCCTGTAGACTCAGCGAACCTAGAGATCTGATACCAAAACTTGTGGCAACACATCCCGCTATCACACATACAACTAGGGGTTATGCGAAAACGTGCGGAAATCACCATAACCACATATTATCAAAAACACGGGTTAATTAAAACCGATTGCGGAAAACTGATAAACTGAGAAACTATTACATTTAAATCCTCATTCTGCAAGCAAACATGTTATATAAACATATACAAGTCTTGATACGTGTCCACAACTTAGAGGATCAGTTGTTCCATCACATGAGTTTATCACCTGTTTATATGTACATAAAGGCCCACATCCGGCCAGCAGAAGGATATACAAAACATCAACGACTATGCATCGCGAAACAACGTCAAAACACCTCCAAGGACCTGAGAGTACAGGGATGACTCTAAGAATCTACTACGAAACATCCAAAACAGTAGCATATCCATCTCTTGACTTCTACTGCTCATCTTGCTACTCGGACGCAACTCTGCGACCACCAGCACGTCTAGCTCGAACACCTAAAAAGGGTGTAAACCAGTGGGGTGAGACACACAGTCCCAGCGAGAAACATAACTCCCCGCCGAAACTACAAAACCTCAGAAAGATAAAGCAAAAGCAGTAGATAACTGGTAAAGCTATAACAAGAGCAGTCTATAAAGCAAGACTATTCATACCATCAAGCTTACCAGAAATGTATGGAAGGCATATACCCATGTATTTCTTTATGGAACATGATTAACAAGATAAGATCTATAAGGTCTTACCAAATAACCTGAGGAACATACAAGTAACTATGAGATGTAACAAGATTAACTACAAGCAAGGCCTCAACCAATGTTCCGTGTTTTGCCTTAAGAAGTAAATACTATTCGGCTAGATTACATATTCTTATTCCCTGAGGAAGTGAGCTATACCGCTCAAATCCAACCGGTGGCTGTGAAACCAGGAGCCGGTGCCATACAAGGTCAATGGAAGAGCCGGACTCCACGACTTCCCACCTCGTGATCAGTTCATGAGAACCAAAGAAGGACCACAGTCTCGTACTTAAGTGGCCTCAGCCACAGGGTTAGCTCCATAGGCTACCCATCCTCTAGCCTGCCTCGGTACAGGTCACAATGCTAGTATATCTGAGCCACGGGCCACTTCACCGTGCTCTGATCCATGAATGCATTCATGCTCTATCATACTGAGCCATGGGCCTGTTCACCATGCTCATATACATATCCCGAGTCTGTAGACATAGCTGCACTCGATTCCCTCTCTATTTTAGTCTAGGAGAAACCTCACATATTCAACAATATGCGCTCCGGGTTAACCCCCAGGAGAACCCGTTTCACCATCACCAGCTCCTGATGATGATAGATCTATGGCCAAGGCAACTACATGATATATTCTCCACTTTGATTAATTAATATATTTTATGTGGATTGCAAGATTCAACCAAGTTGTATAACATGCAAACTATAACGGGAACAAACAGCATGAAACTCAGTATTATACTTTTATTGTAATCACCATCCTCCTGATTCATCATAAGGACCCATCATTACATGTTATCAATTGGCCTCTTACAAATCATCTAGATCCATCTCAAGGATCATCACATTACCATGGGATCTCAATCCCTCATCACATAGTGCCACTACCTCTCAATGCTTACATCATCATCATGGGATAACAATCCCATGTATTTTAGCTAAACACATCATACATGTTATCTCATTATCAAGAGTAACCATCAAAGCAATGTTACTCGACATATATATATGTACATGATAGCCCTTTGCCTGGCTATTCATCACCTGCATGGTTAGTACAGAGAGATCATAATATCAAACATAGGGCATTACTGATGATTATAAACTTTATCACACATGCCTCAACATGTGATCATGGACATAGGTCATATCATCATGCAAAGCATCTTATATGTTTACCATTTCCTTAGTATTATACATAATATCAAGATGATCACATACATATGAGATGTTGTATTAAGAAGCATAGATGTGGTCTACTATATCGTGCACACCTAGGGTTACCATCGTAAACCAAACATGATAATATCCAACATATCGGGTTCAAACGAAGAACAAGACCCTCACTATAGCGCTCACTACCCTCACCAAAGGTAGTATCGGGCAGGGTACCCACCCTATCTTCCAACTCTAAATGCATAACAGCAAACATACCAACGCATGTCAGCCAAAACCTAGAATGTCAGGCATATAAGGTAACATCATATCATGCAGCTAGGCTTCAGGAGCATGTCGATCAACGCAACGTTGTCCAACACAAGGTATCAGGTGCGACGCGGTGTGTGCACTGCTGGTAACGGACATCCAGGCATGTAGCTCAGCCAAAGGAGCAAGTCTGGCGACGACGCATCGTGCAATGGTGCGTCTTGTATCGTGCGCCCAAGCAAATCGGGCAACCCCATGTATCGGGCACTTGAGATATCGTGCAACACCCGTCAGGTGTTGTGCTGTTGGCCGACACATACAGGGCTAAGGCTAAAGGGTGACGCCCACCACATAGCAACGGTCCACCACAACAAGGCATGATGATACCAAACTATCACCTAGGTTAAGTGTATCGGGCAGGTTGCTCATCCAAGTGTGGTGCTCGTCACACACACAAAATAGGAACCAAAGGTGACGCCTGCCACAGCCACAGGGGGTGTCGTCCAAGGCTCTAGGTCAAGAGGGATATCAGGCAACACCTCCCTCAAGCTCATAATAGTCAAGAAGCAACTCCACAAGGTCGTCACCATCCTTAAGAACAAGGGCACCAAACCCTAATGGGTCAAGAAGATGGCTCACCTGTCAACTATCAAGAGAGAGGGGTCTTGCACATCTCTTGCCACCAATCGAGCAACACAAGGAACAACCCTAACAAGGTTCATAACTATCACCAAGATCACTCTTCAAGTCCATGGTGAGAGGAGGGTGTTGCTCAAGATGCTAGAACACAAGCTCGCCTCTCAACTTAAACGAGAGAGGAGTGTTGCCCATGATACTAGAACTCAAACTCACTCCTCAAGACCTAGGAGAGAAGGGAGTGTTGCTCACCAAGAAACCCTAGAGCATAGGATCGACCAACAAGGTGCAACTAAACAAGAAAATAAACTAACATCAAGCATAGCCGATATGATCATAAGAACATACAAGAACACAAAGGAAGGTAGTATAGTTAGGGTTAGGAGTTATGTAACCCGCCTTAAGCAAACTCCAAGCTCCAAGCACCACCAAGGAAGAAGGAGATTCCAAGGAAGGATCGACCACCAAGCTAGCAAGAGAAGAGAGTGTGTCGTGCACGAAGGGAGAGGGAGACTAAGGAAATAAAGGGATCCTTAGCAAGGGAAATGAAACACATATATAAGGGGATGGAGGAGAAACCAAAGCAAAGCAAAGCAAGGTGTCTCCCACCTAGGGACACTTGTCCATGTGCAAAAACCACCACTCTAGCATGTCTTAAACACATGTCCAAGGCCATTGCCACATGCAAGCATCAAGCACCAAGTGTCCACTAGTGGTGAAACAAACGAGGTCAAAGATGGTCAAAGGTCCATGGGTGACACACCTGGACGATACACCACCACCACCACCATGGGTGACACAACCTGGGCGATACAAGCACCCACTTGCCCGACACAAGGTTCAACCAAGCAAAGACAAGGCACCACAAGGCCCAACAAGCTCAACCAGGCCCAAAGGTACTCAAGCAACGAGCCCAAACCTTCCTCTCTACTCTAGAGGAAGCAAGGAGAGGGAGGAACACCTCACAAGGTGACAAACTTGCTCACAAACCCTAGACTTGGGTTAATTGCAAGTAGCACCTCCAACTCTCAACAAAGAACAACCAAACCCTAATCACCACTAAAGGTGATTAGCAAGCAACTAAGCATCAGGGTTAAGCAAAGCAAACAGGGTAAACCCTAAACGGAGGTCAGGGTCCTTACATATACATCCACCTCATAAGTGGGCAAAAGACATCACATGTCATCTTTTAGAGTTCCATCATGAACAAAGAATAAGATAAGTTTTCAAAAGAATATCCATGATCACATGATCAATATCAAATAAGGTAGTTTACATGAACCATGATTTTCAAAAGAATAGGCATTGTGTATAGGCTAATGTCCATAGGACAAAGAGAATTAATAAGCATAGGTGAATTGCTCAACATAGAAGAATAGGGGATACATCATACCTGAACTTCAGAGTCTAAATAGTCCACGTCAGTCCTAGATCCAAGCCTAGTCCTCCAAAGAACCTCTAGAGAAGGTGGAAAGGTCCAATAAGTAAGGTTCCCAATCTTAGAGAGGTTGGTTTCTCCAATAAAGCTCCTATCTCGAGCAAGAAGCACCTTCTCCACTTTAGAGGTGAAAAACCCTAACAAAAGAACATAGAGATGAGGTGTTTATGGGTTCTAGGTTGGGTTTCACCATGGAAGACCAGGGTTCTGACCTGGAGGAAGGTGGAAGGAAGAAAAACAACATGAAAATAGGGAAGGAAAGGAGGAAACATACTAGTTTTGGTCGAAATCACCAACGAGGAGCTTAAGAAATCCTAAATAGAGAAATTTGGAACCCTAAGAGCCTTCTTCACCAAGGTAGGCACCCTATTTTACCTTGGGACAAAAACTTCATGGAAAAACATAGAAGGAACATTGCTATAACATGGGGGATGGAAGAGAAAGAGAGTAAGATTTTTTGAATTGGGAGTTGGGAAGGGGTAGATATGGCTATATAAAGGAAGAGGTCAAGTATGAGGTGCCTATGAAACTTTCCATGTGTCATGTATAAGGGTGTCTATGGACATGCAAGACTTTTTGGATAAGGAAGAAGTCAAGAACGAGGTTTCAAGTTACTTTCCATGTCTCCAATGCTAAGGGTGCCCATGGAAATGCAAACCTTTATGGATAAGGAAGAAGTCAAGCATGAGGTGTCCATGGAGCTTTCCATGTGTCCTTAGCCTAGGGATTTCATGGCCATGCAAGAGGACAACTCATAGAGGCTTCTTGAATATAAACTGTTAGTTTATGGATACTTATAGGCCATCCCAATCGACCTCCAATCAAAGAAATTACCCCATTGGTTGATAGCTTCTAAAGATAAGCTCATTTATAAAGAGAGTAATCCCTAAAATGCCCTTGGAAGGAAACACCTTCAAACCAAGGTGCAACTAGGCATCCTATGGTTCAAAAACTCGAGAATGGTAAGGGAATCTATAAGTATTATAATGCATATGACAATTTGTAAAGAAACCCTCCCAATTAGGTAAATTACAAAAAAGTCCAAAATGTACCTAAAATTGCATAACTTGCACAAACAACATCAAAATTGGACCAAACTTCTTCCACAAGTTATCTTTGATGTTTTGAATATGAATTTGCCATTATTTCCATATTTTGAAATTATATAGTCACATTATTCATTACTTATGCCTTTTACTCATTTTCTCTCTCATAAACTTATCCTAATATTTTAAGGAGACCAAATTAGATCAAAATTGACATGTAGGCTAATTTTGATATGTAGATTTTGAATTTGAAGTTTGTTTCCACTTTTGAGACTTCTTTTTATGAGATATGTCTTATGGCCCATTAACGACCCATTATCTAAATTATTCATCCAATTACGTTCTTTATCTTCATATTACTACCAAAATGAGTTATGTGGCATATTTTATGTATCCATTATAAACCTAAGATTAATGTTAGAACATTAGGTTACATTAAGGTGATCTATACATGCATTATCTCATTGGGGTTATACTAAACATCTATTTAGATCTAACCTTCAACATTATTTGGCTAAGTCCAAAATGTCAACTTCCAGGGTAGGGTCTGAGATCTAGTATGTTACAATACCTATAGGGTCACACACATAGGAACTCACCTAGAAGAGGAGTTCAGATTTTGAATGACAATTGAATTAAGTACTAAAGTGTTTAGGTATTTGATTCATGCAACAAACAACTTGACAACAGTGCCAAACGACCATCTCTAGGGTTGAGATGGGCATATGGAGAGTTTCAAATGGCCGTCTCAAGTGTTGAGACTGACGTCTGGAAATTCAGGGTTGTATTGAGTTGAAATTAGCTAAGAAGTGAACCAATCCAACTGGCTGGCTCGAATCAGTTCACCAGGCGATCATCTAGGTGATTGAGACATCTATCTCGCATGGGTGAGTCTGTCCAGTTTGGTCGAGGGAAGGTTCTAGACATTTCCCTATTTGTTTCGCTTGTACATTACTTGTTGTGCAAGGAAATCAATGTCCATCATTGATGAGAATTAAGTTGCCAATTTTGTGTACAACTAAAAAGTGCAAAATGATTGTTTTACTATGCAAAATGAATGTCTCACCGAGCGAGAGGACCATTTTTGCACCCGCATGTTGCAAAAATTCTAGAAATTTTGCGAACATTTGAGATCTTCTGGTCCTTTCCACTCCTACATGGACTGGGAACCCTGACCCTGGCCTCTACTATAAAAAGAGGGGTATTGGGGGCTTCCTAGAACACAACACAGACAATTGAGAATTAGTTTCTCTAAAAAACGTTGTACTCTCTAGTTGTGGTAACCATGATAGCCCAAGCAAGTCCTACCTGACTAGGGAGGGATAGCCAAGGGAGAGAAACAACTAAAGATCATTGTTATGGGAGAGAAAGTTCGTGACTAGTACACCAACAGGAGGGACAAATCCTTCCTGTCTATTCTAGTAGGATGACTTGAGTTCTAGTTGGTCCATGTGAATTACTCCAGAGGCATGAGTCTTTTGGTTGCTACTAGGAGGGAAACATCAACTTGCAGTCCGTGGTGAGATCAGAGGAGCTACTGTAGCAGTTGTTCGAATCTGCTGTCTATGGAGGAGCAGTCATATGAGTCCTAGTACAACCAGGAGTTGCACAGACACCGTCTAAGATAGAGTGCACATCTACATCAACGAGGAGTGTCACTGAACTTGCCCTAGGATCAGGTATATCTTTGTGAAACTATCCTTCCCATTGCATAGTTATTGACGCGATTTGCTAGTTAATGGAAAATATGTCAATAAAAAATTTCATTTCTGCTACCTATTTGATGTCGTATTTCCCAATAGTGGTATTAGATCCATGTCAATTAAGTATATTTTAGGATAATCGACATGATCAGATTTTGATTTTATCATGTTTATTTATTGCATGCGATGCAAATATTTAAACTGGTTGTTGTGGACGTCCATCTTATCACCACATAAAGAACCCAAATGAATATATATATATATATATATATATATATATATATATATATATAGAGAGAGAGAGAGAGAGAGAGAGAGAGGTTAGGAAGTGTGTACCGGCCGGTACATGTAACTTACGTGTACCAGCCATTAAAATAGCATATGTAGAGTATGTTAATAAAATCTAACCATGTGGATAGATTCATCTCTATATAGATTAGATGTCTTTAAAAAATCATAACCATATCTTATGTAGATAATGAGATATAGCAATACATCATTCAATGGTTTATGCAATTTTTGCAACTTACCATTGATTAGAAAATAGACATTTTCTTTTATTGTATGCTCTATGAATATCGGATTGCGATGATTTTTGGTACAAATCTTATCTAATGGGTATACTATACATCCATAAGGTTGGATTATTCAACACAATTTTACAATCCCCTTAAATGAAGGTGGGTACATGTAAGCTACATGTACTCGGGTACACAATTCTTTTAGCCATATATATATATATATATATATATATATATATATATATATATATATATATATATATATATATATATATATATATATATATATATATATATATATAGATGCAATTTACACATGTTGCCATAAAATTAGTTTTGATGGTGGATGTGAAGCATGGTTATGGATAAAACCCTAGATCTATGTGTGCATGGTTGTGGTTATTCATTCTTATTGTTAATCATTTTGTGTATTGAGCCTCTCTCTCCTTTCTAAATGTAAATTAAGTATCTTCTTCCTATTTTCCCTCGAATGTAACTCAAGGTTTTACCCACATACAATGTAATAAGAAATATGATAGTTTTAATTTATGTTTTGACATGAGATGATGACGTGCACAAGAGAGAAATGAATGGCTCGTGAGACGAACCGATCTAATGGAGGATCGACGAGGCCAGATGATAGGAGGATGAATCGATCGACTGGTGGCCCAACCAATTACCTGGAGGTGTCCACACACTACTTGGACCTGAGAACCAGAGGACCGCTTCAGAAGAACCCATCCGAGTGACCATGAGGCAAGCCGAACATTTAAGAGTTGAACCGATCAACCCGGATTGGTTCCAACACAGATCTTCACCAAAAACATGTTGCATATGATGTAGACCATAGGTGGTACTAATTCCTTGTGGCACCAAGGAATTACATCAGTATGGACATAACCATCACTTGTGTTTTTTTATTTATTGCATGTTCTTATTTGTGGTTATATCATGTATATGATACATACTATATATGTGGTGATTGGATAAAGTATATGTATTTATTCAAATCCCTCAATTATATTATCAAGTCTTAGATGCTTTCCAAAAGCGGCACACATGAAAAGATTGATCAATCAAGTGTAGGTTCTGCCTCCGCGGGGAACACCGTCTATCTTGTAGAAGTGTGATGGTAATAATATAGGTTCTTCCTCTGTGGGGTGCGTTATTATTGTGTCAGCTTTTAGGTTAGGCTTGAGTGGTGATTCTCAGAGTGTGTGGTCCCAGAAGCATGTAAATGATTATGGCAAGGGGTTGCACATATCATCTATCCAGAATTAGATATGATGCAATTGGCAAGAGTTGCCTTCCTTGATGGTTGACTATGTTTGCAGTATTGATTGGGCCACAATGAATCATCTTGGATCTGGCCCACTAGAATATTGTACACTGCAATATTATGAATTGATATTGAGGCCATCAATTTGAATAAAATAGTAGGAATGATAGTTAATTAAAGACCTAATTAATATTATCAAATTTGTCAAATCAAACCTAATCAAAATATTTTGAATAGTTGCAATATTTCTTTGTAGAATCAAATGTCAAACACAAACTCGTTCAAATTGCGATCATTCCTCAAGAAGGGCAAATTCAGATAAAGTTCCACAATTGATTAAGGACTTTGAGAAATGTTCTCATAAATGAGTGAAAGATATATGTCCTTGATAGACCAATGCCAGAGGAACCCACTCCAAATCTTCCTAAAGCTAAATGGATGCTTATTGGAAGCATGCCAATGATGCCATAGACATTTAAATACCTAATGGTATGTTGTATGAACTCTGAGCAACATGAACAACATGAAAACATGGACATTCTCGAGATGGTAACACATATTAAAAATAATTCAAAGCAATGAAGGTACAATGTCTCCAAAGTGCTAATATTGAGTGCAAACTGACAAAGGGAGGTCCAATAGAACCCCATGTGCTCAATATGATTGGACATGTGGAATGACTAAGATTTCTCTTTGTTCAAGAGTTGACCATGAATATGATTATGCAATTGTTGCATGAATCATATAGTCAGCTTATCAAATGTTGGCATATTGATGCCAAAGAAAGAAAGAAGAAGGACAAATTTGTGATGATGATCAACGTAAGTGATTCCTAGGTCAAAGGCAAGGCCAAGAAGTGTTCTGAGGCTAAGATAAAATCTAAGCCTTCTGCACTCAGTATATGGAGGAAGGTAAGTGTAAAAGGAATATGTATTTTTCACTTAAAAGATAAAAGAAAGTGCCACCTTTGTTACCTGTATGGACATTGGAAAGAACGATCCTCCTTATAGAGGACCTCAGGAAGAAGATGGAGATAGAGATATCTACATCATGACCTGAGAAGAAGTAAGATAGAACTGTATGGAGCAAGAGTTGTTACCTATACAGTTAAAAATTGTCACTAATGGGCACATAATAGAATTAGTGAATTTCCATTATGTGCCTGCCATTAATGAAAACATCATATGATTTGTATGACAAGAACATTATGCTTCATTTTAAAAGATATGGTCTTGTATGGAAATGCCCTATGTCTCACAAACTATACTTGATACTTGTAAAGACAAATGTGTATGACACATATACTGAATGACTTGATAATTCAAACAAACTGAATACCTATAACACTGTCATCTAGAGCGCATAAATGAGAAATGCATTTCTAGAATCCATATGATGGTCATCTAGACTCTTTTAGTTAGTGAACCAATAGAGACATGCATGCCTAATTTGTTGTGCAATATGACAAAAGCATCTTCACTAGATGTAGTGGGAGATTGACTATTCCATTAGGACTAGTACATACTGATGTACATAGACCTTTTAGAATGAATGCTAAAGGTAGTTACAAGTACCTCATTATATTTACTGATGTGATCAGTAGATATTGAAATTTGTATTCAATGAAATACAAGTTTGGATCTCTTGAAGTGTTCAAGGAGATCATAAATGAAGTATGTAACTAACTTGGTAAAAGTATTAAGATACCTCTATATGATCAATGTTGAAATACATAAACCAAGAGTTTGAAGACAATCTGGGATATCATGATAGTGTATCATGATGAACTCTACCTAAAACACAATAATAGTGTATCATGATGAACTCTACCTAAAACAAAATAATAGTGTATCATTAGAAGTGTATCAGAAAGAAGGAATCACACTGTGTTAAGTCATGCTACTGTTATCAACATATCTAGCTAATCATCTAATATTCTTTTTGGCACATGCTTTACACTAAAACAATGTACCGTGTAAATTGGTTCAAAAGACACCATATGAGATATGGCATGCGATGTGTCCCGATATGTGTTTTATAATGATTAGGATTGAAATCTTGTATAAGAAAATAGTTTCTTAAAAGGCTTTATCCACATATCACATGAATGTTATCTTGTTGAATACTACTTATATTCCAACCCGACATCAAAGTGTTTGTTGCTAGAATGACTGAATTCCAAAATGGAAATTAGTTCCAAAGAAATCAGTGGGAGTAAAACAAATAAGAAAACATAAAACCTAAAGAGGTACAATAGGGACAATGAGAATCAAAAGTAGTTGTGGACTCTCAAGTTCCTTATGTAACTACAAAACTCAACATGCCTTAAGTTTGAAATATTATGATATCTTATAACTCAAGAAGGCGGTAAATTGATCATAAAGATGAGTCAACAGCCTATCTAGAAATTATTAAGGGTCTGAAATATGAGAAATAACTTGAGGCCATAAAATCAAAGATGGACTCAATGTACACCAACAAGGTATGACCTTGTTGGATCCACCTAATGGGGTAAAACCCATAGGATGCATTTGGGTTTTTGTAAGAAGACTAACATGGAAAGGTAAATTGGCTGCAAAGAGTTTCAAACTAGTTCAAAGTGTTGAACACGATGAAGTGTTTTCACCAGTTACCATGGTTAAATCCATCTAGATCATGCTTACTATTGCATCTTAGCATGACTTTGAGATTTGACATATGGATGTTAAAACTACATTACTTAATCAAAATAATTAAGAGGATGTGTATGTGACACAACCTAATAGTTTTATAAATTTATTAATGCAAATAAATTCTATAAGCTATAAAAGTTAATCTATGGATTAAAGCAAGCATCTCAGAGCTGGAATCTTCTATTTGAAAAGACAGTCAAAGGGTTTGACTTGAGTCAGAATGAACGTGGAATCTATTATTACAAAAGATTTAGTGGGAGCATATTAATATTCTACATAATGATGGGGAGTGACTTTCTTAAATTGCAAAGGTTAAAACTTGTCAAAGAAAGTACCTTCTATATGAAGGGTTTAGGCAAAACATCATATGTGATAGGGATCAAGGTCTAGAGAGATAGATTTGGAAAGCTTCTTGACCTAAGTAAGAGCACATAAATTTGTAATATGTCGAAGGGTTCAACATGCAAGACTCAATGAGAGAAAACATGTCCATGATCCATAGATTTACTCTCAGGAGCCATATGCATTCACAATTGGATCTGTCTTGAATGCAATGTTATGCACTTATCTCGCTATCTCGTATGTATTATACATGAGGATAAGATATCTAGTAATCTCATATGTATTGGACATGACAAGAGGATATCCATTCATCTCATATCATATTTGACATGATGAAAAGACATATATATACCTGCCTAGATCTCGTATGCATTAGGCATGCCAAGAAGGTATATGTCAGATACCAGTGAGAGTCACTGAACTACCATAAAGAACATCCTTAGGTGCTTCTAAAGCACTTAAATGATTAGTTTCATGGTTATGATAATAAGGAAGAGTTGGATGTAAAGAGTTACACCCATGCATGGAAGCTTTCAAACAGACAAAATAACCACAATCTAAATTTTTATTTGATGACAAATGAGAACTGTAAGACAGAAAGGGTTTTGAGCTAATGACTGTTGTTCAAATCCACAAAAGAAGCCGAGTATCTCTATGTTATAAGAACAACAAAGGATACTTTATGGATCAAGAAGTTCATATGGGTGAACTTGTGTGAGGTTCCAACCATTGATGACACAGTACAAATACTAATGACAACAATGGAGCTATTTGTTAGGATGGAATCTCAAATAGCATACTATGACACTTCCATTTCATATGAGTAGTCATACAACAAAGAGATGTGAAAATTGCAAAATACCGACTTAAAGCAAACATTTCAAAATCCACTATAAAAGCACTTTCACAGTAGAAGCATGATGGTTATGTTAAGTCACTCGGGATGAGATCCGTGGGTGATTGGATCTAAGTGCAAGTGGGAGTCTACTGGTATGTATATGTAGAGAGCCAATCATATTATGATTGTGATGGCATAACATGTAAATTATTTGATTAATAATAAAGGCAAGCTTCTAATTTATTCTATTTAATTCAGTTATGAGATAATATTGTAATAATATAAATGTCTAGAGAATTATATTACTCAATGACGTATGCATTCAAGTTACTAAACTTGTGGATGAAATCATACAGATGCTAAGAGTAAATTTACATATTCTCATTATGTCCATGATCAGTTATTGCTGTGGAAGGTTAATAGACAATAATGTCACATAAGATCAGAGTGTGAGTTGGTTGATGACTAAATCTCATTAATCATGATATGACAATATCAAACCAAGCACATAAATACATGTTAGAGAGCAGTGTATCGAATAGACCCCCCTTGAGACTGACACATGGAGGCCATCGTCATGGAAGTCATGGTTATCTCTCACAATGATGGGGGTGGTTGTAGTTCTTAGACTTGATATCACTACACTCATCACATGTCGTTGGGTACACTTTGACATCATCAAATGCAGTCCTAAAACATGGGTTGTTATAACAGTGATGATTGGGTGACTTTGACACATGGGGACAGACTGTGAGCAATAGAGATTGGATTTGTCCCTCCTACATGAGCATGGTATCCAAGGCTTCATGATTAGCAAGGCTGAGAAAAGTATGGTCATACACATGTGAGTCAATATGTGATATTGAACTTACATATATCTCAAGTAGTCTGCTCTGGTTCAAGAAACAAGATTGAGTAATAATGAGGATGACTGCTCCATGCCTCTAGTTCAATCTGGATATTAGTGACAAAGGAACTATACAAACATTGTAACACCAAACACTAATTGTAGGTTGAAGTTGCTCCCCAACTTTCCATTCACTTGGGTAGAAATGATGTGCGACTAGGTGCCACTCTTTGCTTGTGATGTCATAAGTTTCTATGAACATTCATTGCCAATGTGATATGGGACCTATAGGGTCACACACATAGGAACTCACCTAGAAGAGGAGTTCAGATCTTGAATGACAATTGAATTAAGTACTAAAGTGTTTAGGTATTTGATTCATGCAACAAACAACCTGATGAAACTTCCAAATGACCGTCTCATGGGTTGTGATGGGCATCTGGAGAGTCCCAAATGACCGTCTCAAGTGTTGAGACCGGTGTCTAGAAAGTCAGGGTTGTTTTGAGTTGAAATTGGATAAGAATCAAACCAACCCAACCAGCTGGTTCGACTCGATTCACAAGACACATCATATGGGTTACCAAGACGGCTGTCTTGCATGGGTGAGATGGTCCAACTTAGTCGAGGGAAGGTTCTAGACATTTCCCTATTTGTTTTGCTTGTACATTAGTTGTGCAAAGAAATCAATGTCCAACATTTATGGGAATTGAGTTGCCAATTTTGTGTACAACTAGAAAGTGAAAAATGAATGTCTCACTGAGTGAGACAACAATCTCGCATCCTTGTCGACTGTCTCATTATGCGAGATGACCATTTTGGCGCACGTAGGTTGTGAAAATTCCATAATTGTTGCAAAAATTTGAAATCTTCTGGTCCATTCCACTCCTGCACAAATTGGGAACTCTGACCCTGACCTCTACTATAAATAGAGAGGTACTGAGGGCTTCCTAGAACACAATACATACAATTGAGAATCAGTTTCTATGGATAATACCATCAGCAAGCTGTCCCTACCCCAGGACATCAAGCAATATATTATGAATGCCCTCTCTGTGGGGGATATCAATATCATCCTGAATGGCAAAGCCCTGCCTAGTTTCAAAATATCAAGGGGTTTGAGATAGGGAAACCCACGGTTGCCTTACTTATTCGTTCTTTGCATGGAAAGATTCACACAACTAATCAATAAGTATGTCAATGAGGGGCTGTGGAAGCCTGTAAAAATGTCTCAAAAGGGACCACATATTTCTCATATAACCTTTGTTGATGACATTGTGATTTTCATGAAGGCATCTACTCATCAAATTGCAATAATCAACAAATGCTTCAATATGTTTGAAACTACTTCAGGTCAACAAGTCTCCATTGATAAATCTCACATTCTCTTTTTAGCTTCTATGAATCACGCCACTAGAGCCAACATTACCTTAGCCTACAAAATTCCCAAAATTAATGACCTGGGTAAGTATTTGGTGTCTCGCTTCTTCACAGCAAAGTGAACAAGGCCACCTACCCGTTCCTAATCAATGCTATGGAAACTAGAATCAGTGGTTGGGCAGCGAAAATGTTGTCGCTAGCAGGTCGCTTATGCTCTTACCTCCTTACCTTCTTATGTTATGCAAACTGCCAAAACACCAGTAAGTGTCTGTACAAAACTTGACATGACTATTTGTAAATTTCTATGGGGAGGAGGTCATTGGTCCTAACCTCTATCTCTAGTCTCTTGGCAAAATGTATGTACTTCCATGGTAGTAGGTGGCCTCAGGATCAAATCCATGGTCGACTAGAATAAGGCCCTCATCTGGAAGAATTCATGGAAATTCATGAACAAAAATAAGTCTCTCTGGAAGATTGTCTTGCAAAACAAGTACATAAACTATAATGGCCAGCGAGGAGGCTGCACCACCCCATTATGGAAGGCTATCCACTCGAGTTTTGATTTTGTCAAAGACAACAACATCAAGATCATTAATGGTGGAGACAACACCTTGGTTTGGGAGGACAGATGGGTGTTAGGATATGATAAGCTTGGAGATATCCTCTTGAATCCTATTGAAAACAATATCAGTGACCTCAAATTTCAAGCTTAGCAAATTTAATGGGCAACTGGGATCTAGAGTTCTTGCATACTTATCTTCCAAAGGAATGCGTTGACTGAATTTCTCATCTTCCCCCTCCTTTTCCCAACTCGGGGATGGCTGGAGTTGGTTGGATGATACACGTGGTAGATACTCCATAGTATCAGCTTATAACAAGATCTGGGGTCGTGAACAAGACTCACACCAGAACCTTTGGATAGTAATCTGGAGGTTGGAGGTGCCAAGCAAGATTTGAGTATTCATCTGGCTAGTGGCCCATGAGGCCATCATGACAAATGTAAGAAGGATGCAACATCAACTTACTGATAATGCCATCTTCCCTAGGTGCGAAGCGGAAGAAGAGACCACTATGCACACATTGTGGATGTGTCCTTTTGCTAGCGAAGTCTGGAATAGCTTAACAACAAAGTTTAATCTGACTGATAACAATGTGACCTCATGTAACTATTGGATTCAAAGAAATATTATGGGGAGGGTAGAGGACCCAATCATCTTAACTACTATCTGTTGGTCTATCTGGAAAGCCAAAAACTCAATGGTTTTTTAGAAGCTCCTTATACCTGTTGGCCACCAAATAGCCCAAGTTAGGGCTATTCCTTCAGCCATGACTGATAAATGGGTATCTCCAATGGCTGTAGAAAATGCCAGTGGCACAGACCGGATATACCATGTGGGGAATGACTAACCTTAGTAAATGTCACGATTCATAACACCAAAGCAGTTATTGTTGTTGTTTTCCTGGATTGGAATGGTAAATGGGCAGGGGGGCTAGCTCGCATGATCCTAACTTCATCTATAGCAGAAGTTGAACTTCATGCTATACTCCTCACACTTCAAGCCAGCGATACATCCAATGGGGGGAAATTAACTATAATGTCAGACATCTCCATTGCAGTCACAATCGTAAAAGAACAGGGTGCTTGGACACCCACACTGGCACCCTGGGTATCGATGATCGAGAAGGAGAGCCAAAAAAAGCTTGATGTACAGTTCATGAAGGTGAATCGAAGTAGAGTCCAACTTAGTGACTCCCTTTCTAAACTCCACATCCAAAACAACCTGGAGGATTGTATCTATACGAACCCCCTCTCGACCCTATGGGTCACTCCCTCCCCTTTTCCCTCTATCATGGTAGGACTCCTACCAAGTTTATTTTTCCAGTAGGAACTGTACTAGAGAACTTTTCGTTACCTTCAAGAGGATGGCGGGCTAAATAAAAATACCTCCTGACTTTCCCAAAAAAAAAAGAGAATCAATTTCTCTAACAAATGTTGTCCTCTCTAGTTGTAGTAACCATGATAGCCTAGGCAAGTCCTACCCGACTAGGGAGGGATAGTCAAGGGAGGGAAACAATCATTGTTGTGTGAGAAAAAGTTTGTGACTAGTACACCAAGAAGAGGGACAACTTCTTCCTATTCGTTCTAGTAGAATGACTTGAGTTCTAGTTGGCTTGTGTGGACTACTATTGTGACGTACAAATCCACATCGACTAAGTGGAAGCAATCATTAGCAGTGGATTACTAAAAATCACTAAAAATTAAAACCATTTACAAAGAGATTCATACAAAGGAAAATTCTTTCAAAAAGAACCAAAGTAATTTTATTACATTCTGGTTCACAAGTACATGTCATGTACCATCTCTTCTCGAGGATCACATCCATCAACTTCCCTATTAAAACTGTACATAGGCAACATAAGAACCTCGAGGCATCAAGCCAAAATCTTAGATCGATTTATTAAACTAACTACTGACTCTGAGGACCTGAGAGTACAGAGATGACACATAGGACTCTATATACAAGATATGATAGCCAGTGCCTCCACCTGAGTGTCACTGCTGTCCCTATTGCTACTGCTACTGCTCTTCCCCTGCTATAAGGTTTTTGCCTCTTCTTCTGCATCTACATAAAAAGTGTTGGTGACCAACGGAGTGAGACCCAGTCCCAGCGAGAGATATAACTCTCTGCCAAAAACATTATTATTGCAGTTTATTAGAATAAAACTGAGCAGAGGAATCATATATATTCAACAATAGTTAAATCAATGTCTAAATAGGTTAGAGAAATATTCTTATTCAAAGCATTTCAGCTATAACTTGATAAAGCAGCATGTCACTTATCCAATAAGGAATATGAAGAACATGTATATCATTTATCCGATATACTAAGCAAGATAAAATCAACCAGTGATTCTCATATTTCAACCTTAAGCAAATACACTACACGACTGATTATATTTTACAATCATAGTTAATGCCCTGAAGAGATGAAGTACACCGTTCATGCTCCAACCGACCACGATTACGTAAAGCATCGGTACCACGCCATGCCAATGGAAGAGCCAGACTCCAACACCTCAACCTTCTCGGTCAGTACGAGATTATATGGTAGAGACATCATGTGTCAAACTACAATTAGCTTGCCAGGGTATAGTGGCATCTTCACTATAGAGTTATAGCCCACAACATATACTCTCTTCAGGGTTATGGCCCGTAGCAAATGCCTGGTATCATATCATGGAGTCATGGCCCGTAGACATACTCATACTGGGGTATGGTCCATAACCAGTCCAGTACATAAGATATAGCCCGCAACCATTCCTATGGGACATGAGGATATAATTTCCCAATTACCCCAACAAATTCAAAAATATGTGCTCTGAGTTAAACTCGTTTCACCATTCAACAAATTCTAACACTGATGGATCTGTGGTCAGGGAAACTACATTATATGATATCACTTCATTAATTAAGTGTATTACCATATTCTTTTAGCATCAAACAAGTTTCCAATCATCAATTATTTTAACAATTGCTACAACGAACGTGTAATACTTTCATCAAGTACTATTCAAATCTTTAATATAGCATTGGGATCTCAATCCCTCATCTCATCAGGAGCATTCTCTTCCTTTCACAAACTCATCATCATGATTATAGAAAATGGGTATTCAAACCCTTAGTTTATCAAGGAACACTTGTCACCACCTATCAGGTAACTAAAACACCTTCAGGTCATCAAACCAAGGTAAACATGATACTTGCTACACAAGCATCTCACATGGCTCTCAAAGCCCATTTCATTTCTTGTTACCTCTCACTAGGCAACAAAACATGTTATGACTCACAAGGCCCATTAACAATAATAAATGAAACATCATAGCTCATACCTGGCTATGCTCATCATCTCATGATACCTGCATGGTTAGTATACTTGATAACAGTTATATCAATTACATTTTAGCACCATGTTATACAAAGTAACACCACTTATACTCTTATTAGGGTTAGGGATTCCCAACTCATATCAATCAGGTTTTCTCATCCCCTTACACAAATTAGGGCTAAGATTCCAAATTAGGGTTTCATAAGACATAGCACCACCTTTGGTTAGGGTTTCATATCAAATTACATTATATCAGGGTTTCACATTACATCTTTACCTTGAATTAAGCTTTCTTATAATATTTCTTCTAAAATTAGGGTTTCATGTAGCTTTAACCAAAATTAGGGTTTTTCATCAAAATACCCTGAATTAGGGTTTCTCATATCATTACCCTAAATTAGGGTTACACCTATCATTTCCCTAAGTTAGGGTTAGGGTTCAAAATCCTTATCAATTAGGGTTTCATGATCTCTCTATCAAGGATCATACCCTAATTACATATTGTATTCATTTTGAGAGTGTGGAGGTTTAATCACTACATGATTATCACTCATGTATAAGTTCCTCTCTCTCATCCTCTCTAGGAGGTTAATTACTTCAGACTTGATTAAATTAGATTAATACTTGAATGAAGGGTTAGCATAGTGTATTGAGATATTGCTTCCATAAGCATCAAAGGTTAACCCCTCTAAGGGTAATAATCACCCTAGTACCTTAAAGGTACAACCATTGTAATTATCTTTGATATACATAATTAACAATCATGGAGTTAATTAGTCTTTCATCACATTGGGTTTTCAAATGGTTTTGACCTCCTTGACCTTCAAATGGTCTTGAGGTTTCTTGACCCTCAAACGGTCTTGGACCTTCAAACGGTCTTGGACCTTCAAACGCTCGTGGACCTTCAAATGATCTTGGACCAAAACTCCAAACGGTTTGAGATCGTTTAGACCTTCAAACGGTCAACTCTCCCAAACGGTCAACATGACCAAACGGTTTGAATTCAACACTTCAAACGGTCTTGAGACCATTTAGACCTCCAAATGGTGAACTCTCCCAAACAGTCAACTCTCTCAAATGGTCAACTCTCCCAAATGGTCAACATGACCAAACAGTTTGATGAAACCGTTTGAACCATCAATTAGGGTTTTGGAATCAAGAAACCATCGATTGTTGACATTATTGGAACTAATTCAATTGAAACCATTGAATCACCATTCAACCATAACATGATCTGACCTCAAATGGTCTTGAGGTCATTTAACCTCAAACGGTCTTGAGACCGTTTGGTGTCAAACGGTCTTGAGACCGTTTGACCCATCCAAACATTAAAATTGGTTGAATTCAATTAGGGTTTCCTCAATGACCCGATTTAGGGTTTGTATTCAAGGAACCTTAAAGTGGTGAACCTTGTGGAATTAATTCAATAAAGTACTATTGGATCATCATCCATCTATGACATCATCTAACCTTAAACGGTCTTGAGGTCATTTAACCTCAAATGGTCTTGAGACCGTTTGGTGTCAAATGGTCTTGATACCGTTTGCTCACCAAACGATCTTGAGATCATTTAGTCTAAAGAGTGAAACTGTTTGCTCAAGATATTCATTGTGGTGTGTGCTTATGATGATTTCATCATCATCAAGCTTCGATCCTTCAAAATCTACTATCATTTTTATGGAAATTTCATCAATTATTCAAAGGAATTTCAAGAAGAACAAAATGATCAACAAGTGATGAAGAATTGAATGTAATAATAACATTTAAGGGTTTAAGTTATATAGCCTGCCTTCAAAGTTAAAACCAAGATTCAAGATTCACGTCTCTAATGGTGAATGAAACTTTATCAACCTCCCAAGGTCCGTCCTCAAGCTTTTGAGTGAAAAGAAATGGCTAGGATTGAAGATTGAATAGAGAAAAGAAGAAATCAAGCATTGATTTTCGATTTCCACCATGAAATCAAGGTTGAAGATGATTAAGGAGCTTACCTATAGGTTAGAGTTCGTCCTCCTGTTGCTCCTTAGCTCCTTTGTGTTCAACCAAAACAAGAAAAGAAAGAAGGGTTGAAAAGGCCTTTCATTTGAGTTAGAAATGAGATGTTTATAAGGGAATTTCAATGAGAAAGAAAGTGGTATAAAAATCCTTTAATTCCCTAAATTGGTGCAAATTATACCCTCACTTCCTTGCATAGAAATCCATCATCCCCCCCTTAGAATTCCTCTTCTTTATCCATGAATTAAAGAAAAAACAATTAAGCACCTCAATTCATATAATACTAATATCCCATATTTAGTGGATATTACTTTTTAGTTAACTAATGTGAGTGGGCTCTCCACTCACTTAGGATATTTTCGATGCCATAGAAAGTAACAAGGTCGTCCACACTTATCCAAATTCAACCATCAAATATTTGGTTGAAGGGCAATCCCATTACTATATTTATTCTTTGCACGAAATTGAATTATGGTTTCAATTATGCTTAAATCTTGATTATTTTAATATCAAGATTCTCTCTCCTCCAAAGTGATTCAAATGAGACGCCCCTCTCATTTTATTTTCTCTACATGATGTCAATAAACATGAGGGACTCTCTAGAGGTGGTATTTTGCATATTGAACCCTAGGTTTTGGGTAAATTGCACATTACACCAAAACTAGGTTTTAATGCACAAACATTGCTTAACAAGCTTTGTCTTGGTGCCCAGGCAATCACAAGCAATACCTCTGCATCATTATCATTCTTATGATGCTTCAACACTTGAGGAACATTTTACCATGTAACATTTGCAATTTAACCCATCAACTTGGGTAATTTGCACTTTAGTCCAAAACAAGCAAAACAGTGTTTCAACATTATTCAAAAAGGACTAAAATTGAAACATAAGTTCCTCTTGGGCCTTAATTACTTTTCAAAAGATAAAAGAAAACATATAATTATCTTTCTTAAACAAAACATCTAGGGTTAAGGCATAACCCAGGTTAGAGATGTTACAAATTATGCACCCCTAATAGGGATTTCATCCCCGAAACCATCAAGAGAAAAGAGAAGGGTACTTCCTCCTCATCTCTTGCTCTAGTTCCCATGTAGCTTCTTCAATGCCACGATGATGCTAGAGAACTTTCACAAGACATATGTCTTTCTTTTTCAGCTTTTTAATTCTTTTATCAAGGATCATCACAAGTCCTTCATCATATGATATATCATCATTTAATTCTACCTCCATAGGTTGCAAAACTAACTTTGTGTTAGGATGAAACTTTCTCAACATAGAGATACAGAACACTGGATGCAACTTATGCAGCTCGGGTGGCAACTCCAGCTTATAGGCTACTTTTCCAATCCATTCAATGATTGGATAAGCCCCCATAAATCTAGGATCTAACTTTCCCTTCTTCCCAAATCTAAGGACACCTTTACAAGGTGAGACCTTGATATATACTCTATCTCCAACTTGGAATTCTAAAGGTCTTCGCCATTTGTCGGCGTACGACTTCTGTCTGTCGTGTGCAACCTTTAACTTTTGTTGTATTATTTTAATCTTCTCAGTTGTCTACTGCACTAGCTCAGGACCTAAAAGTTGATATTCTCCAGTTTCATAACAACATAAAGGAGATCTACAATGTCTACCATATAATGCTTCATATGGTGCCATATTAATACTATGCTGATAGCTATTATTTTAAGAAAATTATATCAAGCTCAAGTGTAGATCCCAACTTCCTACAAACTGAAGGACACATGCCCTAAGAAAATCCTCTAAAGTTTGTATGGTTCTCTCAGATTGTTCATCTGTCTGTGGGTGAAAGGCTGTACTAAACCTTAACTGCATACCAAAAGATTTTTCTAGTCGTTCCCAAAAATGACTCGTGAACTGAGGTCCTCTATCAGAAACAATAGTGATTGGAACCCCGAGCAACCGCACTATCTCATCTATATATATTTGCACAAGCTTCTCAGCAGTATAGGTTGTTTTGATAGGAAGGAAACGTGTTGTCTTAGTCAACCTATAAACTATCACCCGTATGGAATCATGACCTTTGGTTGTTCTAGGCAAACCAACCATAAAGTCCATGGTCACATGATCCCATTTCCACTACAGTATAGGTAAAGGTTGCATTGTTCCTGCGGGCTTTTGATGTTCATCTTTAACCTACTGACACACCAAACACTACATAACAAACTCAGCTACATCTTTCTTCAATCCTGGCCACCAATACATATCTTTCAAGTTATGATACATTTTGGTGCTCCCTGGATGCATTGCATACATCGAAGAATGAGCTTCTTCCAAGACTAACTTCCTTAAGTCATTGGCATTAGGTACCACCATACTACCATGGTAACAAACTACCCGATCTTTTGACTCATGAAAGCCATCCCGTTTCTCACCACCATACTCTAACCTAATCTGCTGAATCACAGTATGAGCTTGTTGTGCTTCTTTAATCTACTGGCTCAGAGTAGGTTTCACTTGCATCTCAGCTAACAACCCGGCTAACAAAGATACCTTAAGATGTATATTGTTTTGCCTCATAGAGATAAGCATATCTCTTTTGAAACACACTAAGGAGTTCAAATGTGTTTTATCTAGGGTTGGTGATGATGACTTCCTACTTAGTGCATCAACCACTACATTAGCCTTCCCTGGATGATAATAAATTTTACAATTGTAGACCTTGATTAACTCCATCCAGTGGCATTGTCTCATGTTCAACTCATGTTGTGAAAAGATATATTTTAGATTCTTATGGTCTGTGAAAATCTGGAATGTTTCTCCATAAAGATAATGCCTCTAGATCTTCAAAGCATTGACCAAAATAGCTAGCTCTAGATCATGTGTTGGATAATTCTCCTAATGTTTCTTAAGCTATCGAGAGGCAAAAGAAATCACTTGCTTATCCTGCATAACACACATCCTAGACCATTCTTAGATGCATCACAGAAAACTATGTACCCCTTCACTTACTCAGGTAACACCAGCACATGTGCACTCATTAACCTTTCTTTCAACAACTGGAAAGAATGTTGACAGTTGTCATTCTAGACAAAAGGAACCTCCTTCCTGGTCAACTTGGTTAGGGGTAAAGCTATAGAACTGAAGTTCTTAATGAACCTCCTATAGTAGTGTGCCAGTTCAACAAAACTACGAATCTCTGTCGGTGTCTTTGGCTATTCCCACTGCAGAACAAATTCCACCTTCTTAGGATCAACACGGATACCTGAGGCAGATATTACATGTCCTACAAAAGAAACTTCTGGTAACCAGAACTCACACTTGCTAAACTTATCATACAACTTTTTCTCTCTTAGCAAAGTTAAAGCTTGATGTAGGTGTTGCTCATGCTGTTGAGTAGTTCTACTATATGTCAAGATATCATCTATGAATACTACTATGAACTGATCAAGAAAAGGTCAAAATATTCTATTCGTGAGTTCCATAAATGCAACTGGTGCATTAGTTAGTCTAAACGACATAACTGTGAACTCATAGTGACCATACCTGGTCCTAAAGGCAGACATAGGAATGTCACTCTCCTTGATACACAACTGATGATATCCTGACCACAAATCTATCTTAGAGAAGATAGTTGCACCACACAACTGATCAAACATGTCATCAATCCTTAGCAGAGGTGTTGCTCATGCTGTTGAGTAGTTCTACTATATATCAAGATATCATCTATGAATACTACTATGAACTGATCAAGAAAAGGTCGAAATATTCTATTCATGAGTTCCATAAATGCAACTGGTGCATTAGTTAGTCTAAACGACATAACTGTGAACTCATAGTGACTATACATGGTCCTAAAGGCAGACTTAGGAATGTCACTCTCCTTGATACACAACTGATGATATCCCGACCTCAGATCTATCTTAGAGAAGATAGTTGCACCACACAACTGATCAAACATGTCATCGATCCTTGGCAGATGATACTTGTTCTTTATGGTTACTTTATCCAATTGTATGTAATCAATGCATAATCACATCAATCTATCCTTCTTCATAACAAAGAGAACTAGAGCACCCTATGGTGAAGTACTCGGTCAGATAAAACCTTTCTCAAGCAACTCCTACAGCTATTTCTTGAGCTCTTTCATCTCAACAGGTGACATTCTATACGGTTTTTGTGTTATTGGTTGTGTGCCCGGGATTAGATTAATCTCAAAACCAATCTCTCGGGGAAGATGTACACCTGGAAGTTCCTCAGGAAACACATCTTCAAACTCCCTAACTATCAGAACTTTAGAAAGATTAGGGCTCTCCATTGTGGTATCTACCACATTTGCTAAGAATGCAAAGCATCCTTGTCTCATTAGCTTCTCAGCTACCATAGATGACACAAGACAGGTTGGAAGAATCTTTCTATCTCCTTGAAAGATCCATTATTAGTGAACACAACTTGCTTGGAGTTACAATACAAGACAACCTTATACTTTTCTAGGGTGTCCATCCCAAGAATTATATCAAAGCCATGCATCATGAGTGGGATAAGATCCACCTGAATGCAATGTTTAGAAAAGGAAAGAGTGCAGGGAGAACACACCTCCCGCAGCACTGAAGATCCCAACAAATGGGTTTCTAATAACAAATTATCTACTCTATGACTAACAGTCATATTGTAGTCAAGGATCACTCTTTTAGTGATAAAGGAATGTGTAGCACCCGGATCAATCAAAATAGAAATGAAGTATGATGAAGACATATCAGAATGAAATAGTTCCATCTGACCTGTCACAACTCGAGGGTTGACTACTGCTTCGGGTTGATTCATTGCATAGAATCTCACCGTTGCTTGCTGTTGACCCTGTGCTTGGTTGTTGGGTGTCGACGAACTAGCTTGGGACGCTTGCCCACGTTCTCTAGCACCACTCAGAAACTGTCACCTCTGAGAGCCTTGCTGACTCTACCTCTGGGGTTGAGTCACCACTGTGTTCCCAACTAGACAATCCTTTTCTAGATATCCCACTTGTCTACACTTATGGCAGATCCTGGTCTCAGGATAGGGTCTATGAGGTCCAGTCACCGATGTTGATGCTGTACTGGGGGCTCTATTCAGAACAAAACTATGGCCCCTACCCCTAATTGACGTCCATTGTGTCTAGGTATTGAATCTTAATGGTGCTACTAGTGCAGAAAACCTGGGCTTCTTAAAGCTCTTAGACCTTTGTCCTTGAAACTGAGTGTACACCTTCTTACCACTGGTATGCCGCTTCTCGATCATAGACCTCTCTATCCGTTTGAAGAACTCCACAAATGTGGCAAACCTCTTCCTGTTCTCCAAAGAAGACACAAGAGTGGTCAATTCAACGTTCAACCCCTTCTGAAAATGCCGAATTCTTTCCTCATCAGCAGCTGCCATATGCGGACAGAACCGCAAAAGCACCATGAACTTAGCCTCATACTCGCTAATGTTCATCGGTCCTTGTATTATCTTCTCAAACTGAGATATCTTTTCATCTAGGTAAGTCTTAGGGAAATATCTAGTGATGAATTCTCATCGGAATTCTTCCCATCTGACCACGACATATGGCCTCTTGCCCTCTTCTATTGTCCACCAGTGGCTATCACTCCCCTTCAACAGGTACACTGCATGTCTAACCTTTTCGGCTTCTGAGATATTGAGGATTCTGAAAGCCTTCTCCAGCTCAGTCAACCATAAGTCAACATCTGTTGGGTTAGCTATACCAGCATACTCTGTGGCTCCTACCCAGGAAAGCCTCTAAAAAGTCTTCCCAGCTCCCTGTCCCTCATTATGGGTTGGTGCCCTAGGTGCAGGTGGTGGCATCTTATCCGCCATATGCATCATGGTTGCCATGAACTGCCCAAGTAGAGCATGGAAAGTTGGGTTCTCTATCATGGCTGGGTCAAACTGGGGATGTTCAGGTGCCAGTTCCTCCCTAGCTTGGTCCCTTGCACCTCCTCCTGGTGCAGCAACGTTGCTCTCAACAACATGTTCTTTGTGTGATCCATACATCCTTATGTTCTTCTTCTCCTCCTATATGAGTAGAAGACACTATCAGATAACTGAAAGACCCTAGAACAGACTCAACAACATTTATCCTATGTCTCTGTAGACTCAACGAACCTAGAGCTCTGATACCACTAAATTGTGATGTACAAATCGACATCGACTAAGCAAAAGCAATCATTAGCAGCGGATTACTAAAAATCACTAAAAAATAAAACCATTTAGAGAGAGATTCATACACCAGAAAATTCTTTCAAAAAGAACCAAAGTAATTTAATTACATTCTGGTTCACAAGAAAATGTCATGTTCCATTTCTTCTCGAGGATCGCATACATCAACTGCCATGTTAAAACTGTACATATGCAGCATAAGAACCTCGAGGCATCAAGCCAAAATCTCACATCGATTTATTAAACTAACTACTGACTCCGAGGACCTGAGAGTACAGAGACGACACATAGGACTCTATGTACAAGATATGACAGCCAGTGCCTCCACATGAGTGTCACTACTGTCCCTGTTGCTACTGCTCTTCCCCTACTATATGGTTTCTGCCTCTTCTTCTGTGTCCACCTAAAAAGTGTTGGTGACAAACAGAGTGAGACCCAATCCCAGTGAGAGATATAAGTCTCTGCCAAAATCATTATTATTGCATTTTATTAGAATAAAACTGAGCAGAGGAATCATATATATTCAACAGTAGTTAAATCAATGTCTAAATAGGTTAGAGCAATATTCTTATTCAAATCATTTCAACTATAACTTGATAAAGCATCATGTCACTTATTAAATAAGGAATATGAAGAACATGTATAACATTTATCCGATTTACTAAGCAAGATAACATCAACAAGTGATTCTCATATTTCTACCTTAAGAAAGTATGCTACACGACTGATTATATTTTACAATCATACTTAATGCCTTGAAGAGATGAAGTATACCATTCATGCTCCAACAGACCATGATTACATAAAGCATCGGTACCACACAAGGTCAATGGAAGAGCTGGACTCCAAGACCTCAACCTTCTCAGTCAGTACAAGATTATATGGCAAAGACATCACGTGTCAAACTGCAATTAGCTTTCCAAGGTATAGTGGCATCTTCGCTATAGAGTTATAGCCCACAACATATACTCTTTTCAGGGTTATGGCCCGTAGCCAATGCCTGGTATCATATCATGGATTCATGGCCCACATCCATACTCATACTGGGGTATGGTCTGTAACCAATCCTATACATAGGATATAGCCCATAACCATTCCTATGGGGCATGAGGATATAATTGCCCAATTACCCCCCACATATTAAAAAATATGTGCTCCGAGTTTAACTCGTTTCACCATTCAGAAAATTCTGACGCTAATGGATCTGTGGTCAGGACAACTACATTATATGATATCATTTGATTAATTAAGTGTATTACCATATTCTTTTAGCATCAAATAAGTTTCCAATCATCAATTATTTTAACAATTACTACAAAGAATGTGTAATACTTTCATCAAGTACTGTTCAAATCTTTAATAAAGCATTGGGATCTCAATCTTTCATCTCATCAGGAGCAATCTCATCCTTTCACAAACTCATCATCATGATTATAGGAAATGGGTATTCAAACCCTTAGTTTATCAAGGAACACCTGTCACCACCTATCAGGTAACTAAAATACCTTCAGGTCATCAGAACAAGGTAAACATGATACTTGCTACACAAGCATCTCACATGGCTCTCAAAGCCTATTTCATTTCTTGTTACCTCTCACTAGGCAACAAAACATGTTATGGCTCACAAGGCCCATTAACAGTAATAAATGAAACATCATAGCTCATACCTGGCTATGTTCATCATCTCATGATACATGCATGGTTAGTATACTTGATAACAATTATATCAATTGCATTTTAGCACCATGCTATACAAAGTAACACCACTTATACTCTTATTAGGGTTAGGGTTTCCCAACTCATATCAATCAGGGTTTCTCATCCCCTTACACAAATTAGGGCTAAGATTCCAAATTAGGGTTTCATAAGACATAACATCACCCTGGGTTAGAGTTTCATATCACATTACCCTGTATCAGGGTTTCACATTACATACTTACCTTGAATTAAGGTTTCTTATAATATTTCCCCTAAAATTAGGGGTTCATGTAGCTTTACCCAAAATTAGGGTTTTTCATCAAAATACCCTAAATTTGGGTTTCTCATATCATTACCCTAAATTAGGGTTACACCTATCATTGCCCTAAGTTAGGGTTACGGTTCAACATCCTTCTCAATTAGGGTTTCATGATCTCTCTATCAAGGGTCATACCCTAATTACATATTGTATTCATGTTGAGAGTGTGGAGGTTTAATCACTACATGATTACCACTCATGTATAAGTTCCTCTCTCTCATCCTCTCTAGGAGGTTAATTACTTCAGACTTGATTAAATTAGGTTAATACTTGAATGAAGGGTTAGCATAGTGTATTGATATACTGCTTCCATAAGCATCAAAGGTTAACCCCTCTAAGGGTACTAATCACCCTAGTACCTTAAAGGTACAACCATTGTAATTATCTTTGATATACATCATTAACAATCATGGAGTTAATTGATCTTTCATCACATTGGGTTTTCAAACGTTTTTGACCTCCTTGACCTTCAAACGGTCTTAAGGTTTCTTGGCCTTCAAACGGCCTTGGACCCTCAAACGGTCTTGGACATTCAAACGGTCTTGGACCTTCAAACAGTCTTGGACCTTCAAATGGTCTTGGACCAAAACTCAAAATGGTTTGAGACCGTTTAGACCTTCAAACGGTCAACTCTCCCAAATGGTCAACATGACCAAACTGTTTGAATTTAACATTTCAAACGGTCTTGAGACCATTTAGACCTCCAAATGGTCAACTCTCCCAAATAGTCAACTCTCCCAAATGGTTAATTCTCCCAAACGGTCAACATGACCAAATGGTCTGATGAAACCATTTGAACCATCAATTAGGGTTTTGGAATCAAGAAACCATCAATTGTTGACATTATTGGAACTAATTCAATTGAAACCATTGAATCACCATTCAACCATAACATGACCTGACCTCAAACAGTCTTGAGGTTGTTTAACCTCAGACGGTTTGGTGTCAAACGGTCTTGAGACTGTTTGACCCATCCAAACATTAAAATTGGTTGAATTCAATTAGGGTTTCCTCAATGACCCGATTTAGGGTTTGTATTCAAAGAACCTTAAAGTGTTAAACCTTGTGGAATTAATTCAATAAAGTACTATTGGATCATCTTCCATATCATACATCATCTGACCTTAAATGGTCTGTAGGTTGTTTAACCTCAAATGGTCTTGAGACCGTTTGGTGTCAAACGGTCTTGAGACTGTTTGCTCACCAAATGATCTTGAGATCGTTTAGTCTCAAGAGTGAAACCGTTTGATCAATATATTTATTTAGGTGTGTGCTTATGATAATGTCATCATGATGAAGCTTCGATCCTGCAAAATATATTATCATTCTTATGGAAATTTCATCAATTATTCAAAGGAATTTCAAGAAGAACAAAATGATCAACAAGTGATGAAGAATTGAATATAATAATAACATTTAAGGGTTTAAGTTATATAACCCTCCTTCAAAGTAACCAAGATTCAAGATTCACGTTTGTAATGGTGAATGAAACTTTTTCAACCTCCCAAGGTCCGTCCTCAAGCTTTTGAGTGAAAAGAAATGGCTAGGATTGAAGACTGAATAGAGAAAAGAAGAAATCAAGCATTGATTTTTTATTTCCTCCATGAAATCAAGGTTAAAGATGATTAAGGAGCTTACCTACAGGTTGGAGTTCGTCCTCCTGTTGCTCCTTATCTCCTTTGTGTTCAACCAAAACAAGGAAAGAAAGAAGGGTCGAAAAAGCCTTTCATTTGAGTTGGAAATGAGATGCTTATAAGGGAATTTCAATGAGAGAGAAAGTGATATAAAAATCCTTTAATTCCCTAAATTGGTGACACTTATCCACCTAACTTACTTGCATACAAATCCATCATCCTCCCTTATAATTACTCTCCTTTATCCATGAATTAAAGAAAAAGCAATTAAGCACCTTAATTCATATAATACTAATATCCCATATTTAGTGGATATTGCTTTTTAGTTAACTAATGTGAGTGGGCTCTCCACTCACTTAGGATATTTTTGGTGCGATAGCAAGGCACAAGTACGTCCACACTTATCCAAATTCAACCTTCACATATTTGGTTGAAGGGCACTCCCATTAATATATTTATTCTTTGCATTAAATTGAATTATGGTTTCAATTATGCTTAAATCTTGATTATTTTAATAGCAATATTCTCTCTCCTCCAAAGTGATTCAAATGAGATGACCCTCTCATTTTATTTTCTCTACATGATGCCAAGAAACATAAGGGACTCTCTATAGGTGGTATTTTGAATATTGAACCCAAGGTTTTTGGTAAATTGCACATTACACCAAAACTAGGTTTTAATGCACAAACATTGCTTAACAAGCTTTGTCTTGGTGCTCAGGCTATCACAAGCCATACCTCTACATAATTCTCATTCTTATGATTATTCAACACTTGAGGAATATTTTACCATGTAACATTTGCAAGTTAACCCCTCAACTTGGGTAATTTGCACTTTAGTCCAAAACAAGCAAAATAGTGTTTCAACATTATTCAAAAAGGACCAAATTGAAACATAAGTTCCTCTTGGGCCTTAATTACTTTTCAAAAGATAAAAGCAAACATATAATTATCTTTCTTAAACAAAACATCTAGGGTTAAGGCATAATCCAGGCCAGGGATGTTACAACTATAGAGGTAGGAGTCCTTTGGTTGCTGCTAGGAGGGCAACATCAACTTGCAGTCCATGGTGAGATCAGAGGAGCTGATGCAACAGTTGTATGAGTCTCCTATCCATGGAGGAGCAGTCAGATGAGTCCCAGTACAACTAGGAGTTGCACAGACACCATCCAAGATAGAGTGCACATCTACATCAATGAAGATTGACACTGTACTTGCTCGAAGACCATGTATATCTTCGTGAAACTATCCTTCCCATTGCATAGTTATTGATGTGATCTACTAGTTAATGGGAAATATGTCAGTAATTTTTGTATTTCCGCTACCTATTTGATGTTGTATTTCCCAATAGTTTCTTCAGCACTTCCCTGTTTGTTCTCTAAGTACATACATAGGTGGGTATTTGCTCATCTACATTGATATACTTGGACAATGTGGGGAAACATTATTGATATGTTCTCAAAACTATATACACATATAACGCTTACTAGTGAGATTAGGTTAAAGAATAGGATATGTAGTACACATTCATTACTAAACCCTAAAACCTAAATGTTAAACCTTAATCCACTTCAACCATAAATGATGTTTGGATTAATTACTAAAGGTGTTTAGGTACTCAATCAAACATTCAATCAATTGACTTTACTCAGAATCATCAAGTTCAAGTGTTGAACTAACTGATTTGAGTGTCAGATTGATTGAGAACTGCATTGACTGTGTTCTACACAATCTGGACCACCAACCGACCAATTCCCTGGGTGAACCGATTGACTCATGGTCAGTGAGATGACTGGTTCACTTGGTCAACCGATTGATTTGATTGGACCAAACGATCAAGGTTGGGTTGTCCTGATTTGTGAGAAAAGTTTTTCATTTCACTTGTACAATTCAATTGGGACAAGAATTAATCTTTGGATTAGTAGGAAATGACCAAGGAAAGTCAATTGGAGGTGATTTAGGAATGTGAAATGATCGGTTCAACTGGTGAACCGATCGGCTCACACTCCCAACTGACCGATTCATTTGTGAAACAACCCGTTCGCCTACTGTAGTGCAAATTATTTATGGAAATTTCAGACCCTTCTACTCCCACTTTAATCCCACATTGCCCATGACTGAGAACCTTGACCCTGACCCCTCCTATATATAGACGGGTAATGGGGGATTCTCAGATAACACAACTCAGAACATCAATTGCTCTTCAAAGTTGTCCTCTCTGGTTGTGGTAACTGAGAGAGCCCAAGGAAGTTCTACCCATCTAGGGAGGAACAATAAGGGAAAGACAATTGTAGGACATCAACTGGTTGTGGGAGAGTGTGTTCGTGACTAGTACGCTGACAGAAGGGGACAACTCCTTCTAGTGTCTTATAGGACAGGATGACTAGAGTTCCCGATGGTCCGTGTGGACTATCTATAAAGGCGGGTGGTTTTTTCTACTCAGGAGGACAACTATTAGCTATAGTCTGGGTCAAGACCAGAAGATGCACAGACGCCGTCAAAGACAGGTGGGTGAAGACCGCACTTGCTGCTAGGCATTGTCACTGAGAAATCCTCAGGACCAGGTATGAATTGCTAAAACCATTGAAGATAGGTGGGTGAAGACCACACTTGCTGCAAGGCATTATCACTAAGCAAGCCTCATGACCAGGTATGACTCGCTAAAACCATCCTTCCTATTTCATAGTCATTGATGCGATCCATGGTTATAGTTTTATGGTGAGAGAATTTTTGTTTCCATTGCCTTCTCCCTCACCTAAAACCCAACAGTGGTATCAGAGCCACATCAACGTACTATGCTTTAGGATAATCGATATGATTGGTTTTTGGTTTTACCACCTTTTATTTATTGCATACGAAGTGAATATTCAAATGGCTAAATGTGAATATCTGATTAATACCACATGATCCCAAACTAAATATATACATATATGATATGGTATACATATGCAAACGATACACGTCGCTCAAAATGGTTTTGATGGTGGATTTGTAGCGTGGTTTTGGCCTATAAACCCCTATGTCTGTGCTTGATTGGTTGTGATTGTTTGCTATTAGTCTGCGCACTGAGCCCTCTTCTTCTTTTCCAGATGTAACTTGAGATAGCTCGAGATTCTCTTCTACTTTTGCTCCCCCCAAATGTAACTCGAGATTTCCCAAAGTTTATGTAAAAGTAGGATAGTTTTATTTCCTGTTATGTCAAAGACTGGAGGGTTCCCAGATGAGCGGCTGGAGGTGCGATCGGCTAGTGGTGCCAACCAATCGGCTGGTGGACCAAGATGACCAACTGATGGTGCAGCTGGAGGCCTGATTAGGAGCAGACAACCTGACGAACCGACTATCTGGAGGAGCCAGACGATCAGTTGGAGACAATCAACTGACCAGCCAGGAGGCGAGCCGATCAGTCATGTGATGAGCTAATCAAACCTGAAATGGCCTAAGCACAGGATCTTCATCGACAATAGGTTGCATGTGATGTAGACCTAGATGACTATAATTCCTTATGGCTCAAGGAATTACAATAGGATGGCCATAATCATCACTTTATCGTTATTGCATATTTTCATTGTGGGATATAACATGTATATCATACATACTATATATGTGGTGATTGGATACATATATGCATAGATGAGCATATTAAAACCCCTCAATTAAATATTAAGTTTAAGATTCCTTCCAAAAGTAGCACACATGAAAATCTTGATCGACCAAGTGTACGCACGCCCTAGCATGGTGCACCATCTATCTCATGGAAGTATGATGGTGAATATGTGGGTCTTCCCTAGAAGGGTGCATATTCATTGTGTTGGTGTTTGGGTCAGACTTAACAAGGTGACCTTGTTTGGATCAAGCACCTTGAGGCATATAGATGAACATGGGCAAGGAGTTGCGCATGACATGTATCAAGAGTTGCATACGATGCAATTGGCAAAGGTTGCCTCCCTAAAAGATTCTAGTTGTGGGTGACAACCCTAGCTGGTCCTTGGCTGAGAGGAAATCGGGATCCTGCTCACTAGAAGGTTGTATGCTATAATATTCCGAATTGATAGTGAGGGCTATCAATTTGAACAAAATAGTGGGAGTGATAATTAATTAAATGACTAATTATATCGTCAATTTTTTCAAATCAATCAAATTAAGTCAAAAGAGTTTTGGACTAAAATTGCATATTTCCTTTTTGTAGAACAAATGGATGCCAACAATAATCACTTTTCATTGCAATCGGTCCTTGAGAAGGACAAGATGAATGGGACTAATTTCCATGACTGGTTTAGGCCATTGTGAATTGTTCTCACTCAAGAGAGAAAGCTCTATGTCCTAGATACACTAGTGCCAGAGGAACCCGCTCCCACCGCACCACAGGTAGAAAGGAATGCTTACAAGAAGCATACTGAAGATGCCATTAATTCAAAGTACTTGATGTTGTGCTCAATGAACTATGAGTTGCAGAGACAACATGAGAACATGGACATCATTGAGATGGTTCAACATCTCAACAACATGTATCAAGATAAAGCACGGCAAGAGAGATATGAAGTCTCCAGGGTGCTGTTCAAGTGCGTCATGACAAAAAGAGATCCAGTTGGTCCTCACACTCAAGATGATTGGGTATGTGGAGAACCTGACAAGACTGGGATTCCCTCTGAGCCAAGAGTTGTCTACTGATGTAATACTACAATTGTTGCTAGAATCTTACAGTTAGTTTGTGATGAACTACAACATGAACAACTTTGACAAGCCATTGACAGAGTTGTTGGGCATGTTGAGGACAACTGAGGCACAAATGAATAAATACAAACCCAAATATGTGATGTTGATTAGCGGAAAGAAGGATAAGACTAAAGGCAAGGGAAAGGGCAAAGCAAAGAAGGGTTCTGATGCTAGCCAGCAACCCAAGTCATCTTCATCTCTCAAGGCCAAAGGAGGGGTGAAAAAAGGAGGAAAATGTCACCATTGTCAAGAGCTAGAACATTGGAGGAGAAATTGCCCTCTCTATCTAGATGAACAAAAGAAGGAGGAGGGGATGGAAATATACACCTCAAGTATCTTGAAATAAACTTGAAACACTTCTGTATCTGAGGTATATGATACCAAGATATGGATCTGACATATATGATATGCATAATTTGAAAAGAAGTGATGGACTTTATGGAAGGACCAAGAAGGAGCACTCATCATTAGAGCAAGTGTTGCTTCCATAGATAGGAGTACTTTTTAGTTTATTTCAGCCCAAAGGGCATGTAATAGAGTTATGAACTACTATTTCATTTTGCCAATAAATAGAAACACTTTATTTCTACATCTTGTAATGACAAGGATGTCTATCAATAAAGTTGATGTTTCAATTCCAAAGATATGATCTCTTATGGAAATGTCTTATTTATCTTGTGGTACTTGGTATTCATAAGATAAAATGATACCTAAAAGTTATTTATGACTCAAACAATTAATTAGCATTATCATTATAAATTCATTTCTACCTTCCATGTTGATGGATAGGCCAGACTCTTTTGGTTATGAACCACTAAGAGATATGAATGTCTTGGGCATGATGACAAGTCAATCTTCACTAGATGTAGTGGAACAATGACTATTCTATTAGGTATACACGTATTGATGTATATACATGCCTATTGGAATAAATTTTAATGCTTCTGATGGTGCTTAGTGAAATACCAATATGAATATCGTGAAGTGTTCAAGAATATCATAAATGAAGTACAAACTTGGTAAAAATATTAACTCTTTGATGTGATCAATGAATGGGATGCTTAAACCAAATGTTTGAGGACCTTGTGAGTAATTATGATAATGTATCATAGAGAACTCATGATTAAGGCATAGCGATGTCTAAATAAAAGAAGGAATCATACTCTAGAGAGTTAGAGCATGATCATCAAATAACTAACCTTCTAGAATTCTTCTAAAGAACATGCTTTACACTAAATAAAGGAGATTAAGAATCACAAGTGTTGTGAGTTCTCAAATTCCTTATGTAATAGATACACCTCATATATCTAGGTGATGAATTGGTCATTTGATGAGTTAATAATCTAGATGATGTTGAGGGGCCATATTTTGAGTCATGGCTTGAGGCCATAAGATCCAAAATGACTTCCATGTGAATCAATTAAGGTATGACCTTATGGTAGCACTTGATTGGGATAAAACCCATAAGAGCAATTGGGTCTTAAGAGTTAAGACTGACATGGATGACATTTAGAGAAAGGATCATGCTTGATGTTGGAACTTGAAAGACTATGAAATTTGGCATATGGATATTAAAACTGCATTCCTAGCAAGAATAAGATAAGGTTGTGTACGTGACACAACTTGAAGGGTTTTATGAATCAATAATGCAAATGCAATCTATAAGTTATAAGGGATTAATCAATATGATTGATTAAATACAAGCAACTTAGAAATGGAAGTCTTTACTTTGATTATATAATCAAAATGTTTGACTGATATATCAAAATAAGGAAGGGATCTGTGATTACAAAGATTTAGTGGGAGCGTATTCACATTCCACATGATGATGAGGAATGATATGTTCTAAAATGGAAATCGATGTGGAAATACCTTCTTTAAGGGAAGACATAGAAGTGTTCTATGTGATTGGAATAGAGATCTATAGAGAGAGTTCTCGAAAACCTCTTGACCTGGTTAAAAGAGAGCATACATTGGCAATCTGTACTGAAGGGTTCAATATGCACAGATTCATGTTACATGGAGTTAGTATCTCAGATGCCAAGTGTCCCAAATTCTTATGAAGAATAGGAACACACATATAGATATGGATCTATAATGTATGTAATCATCCCATTATCTTGTATGTATTAGACATGACAAGAAAATATGCATTCATCATCTTGTGTGTATTGGACATGACAATATGATATGCTCATCATGTTAACTCGTGTGACGAGTGGATGCCTATCTACTTCCAGTGAGGGTCACTAGAATACCATGAATAACTTGTTTGGTACTTATGAAGTACTAGTTCTATGGTAATATAAGGAAGAGTTGGGTGTAAAGAATTACACTAATGAAAGCTACCGAAATGATAGAAAATGATTGCAAAATATAAAATATGAAAGCGAATATGAGTTGATAAATGGAAACACTCCGATTTAAAAGCCATTTAATTATGAGAGGGAATGTCGAGTATCCTTGTGTTATGAACAACAGAGGATACTATATGGACCTAGAAGTTCATAGAGATGAACTTATATATATTTCAACCATTGATGACAAGTAGTAATACTGAGTCAAACAATGGAGCTAAGTGTTAGGCAAGAAATTACAGATCACATATTACGACAAATCCATCTCATACGATATGTCGTACAATGAAGAGATGCAAAACATGCAATATACCAACTAAAGCAAAGTGTTGCTAACTCATTGCGTTAGCACTGGAGCAACACAAACATGTGGGACATGTTTGGAGATCACTAAGAATATGATTCAAAGATGATTGGCTCACAGTGCAAGTGGGAGTCTGTTGGTATGTATGCCCTGAGCACCAATCATATGATGATTGGATCGGGATACATTAAGATTTATTTGATAAATATCAAAGGCAATCTTCCAATTTATTCTGGTTCAATCAGTTATGAGATAATCATAGAGCAGAATTAATGTCTAGAGAATGACGTATGTCTTCAGGTTAAGGACCTGAATAGAGACCATACAGATGCTAAGTGTGACGTCCCTGGATTTTGGCTTCTCCATACCCTATTGGGAATGAGAGGTTAGAATTCGAAAACATCATCCAATCATATCAGAGAACGATGCGGAAGTATAATACACATACATGAACATACAACCATAACATTCTCAACATTCAACATATTTATATTACAACATGAATTAAATTTTGCAACTTACATTTACATAATTTGAAGAAAATTTTACAAGTCTATGAACATGTATGCTAACAGGATCTTAACACAATAGGTACAACCTGGACAACTGCACACTTCCCGTCTTTTATCCCAAGCTAGCTCTGAACCTAAAACATACGTGAAACAACGAATCAACACACAAGGTGTTGTGCATGTGGGTAGAAAGATACATACTAATATGCTTGCATAATTGAAATAACTTGAGAAAGAAAGAGTAAAATAAAACATTGTTTAAAGCAATAATCAGGTAAACACATATTTTAGATGTCTTTTGATGCGTTTGTACTACTAAGTGGTGTCACACTTCATTTTTCCCCTCCCCTTGGGCTATGGGGACCGAGTGTCGACCTTATATTTAGAGGGGAGAGAGAGATGTCGCACTTCTTTTTTCCCCGCCCCTTGGGCTATGAGGACCGAGTGCCGACCTTATATTTAGAGGGGAGATAGAGGATTGAGGGAGAGAGAGAGAGAGCATATATCCACTTAGTAGCTACAAACCATCTATACTCTTTGTTGTTCTTATTGACATGGCGAAGATACTACAATCATAGTACATCCAAGCAATATTCTCAAATAAAGACAAGCAATACATCATAACTGTTACACACAAGAAAAATAGTCATATACTTAGATAAGCCCACGTACCTGAGTTCAGAGATTTCTAATCATTCTTGCTCATCTAGATATCTGGTCATCACCTGGTTAATAACAAAACCATGTACTATTATCAGATTCTCATCCTCTTAATCCTAGACATGATCATTTTAGGGTTTAGCTTAGTTCATGATGTTACTTCCATCATTACTCCTCTTGACTTATTAGAATATTTACTGATCTTATATTCCAGATTGAGATACATAACTTGATTATTTCATTGCATATAAATGTGTGCACATATTAACCTTAGGTTACATGTATTAATCATGTTAGGATTTCTCATCATTTTAGGATAAATTAACATGTAACATTATTTATATGCATATCTATGATATCAAAATTAAATGTGAGGTTTCTCATATTGATATGAATCTATACTGAAAATTTCAACATTTAATAACCATATATGTATTTTCTAGCTTTCATTTAGGGTTATTTGCCCTAAATATCTATTTGAATTATTTCATATAATTTCATGCATCAAAATTATAATCACATGCCTTAGGTGGATAATAAACATGGTTTAGGATTTAGTGACATGTTTCGATAATTTTTAGGACATTGTTTAATATTTATTACTAATGAAACAAGTGTAAAACAAGTTGTATATTAAATCACTGATATTTAATAATCAAAAGGCTGATATTATGCTTTCATAATGTTCTACTCATTTTTATGAGAATTTCAGTACCTTATTTGTAATTTTCTGATCATCGAGATATTTATTATGAATTTTGTAAGATCTGAACATTTGCTAAATATTTACCTTTATGGGCCAGTAGGTGAGCGCCACGTGGTCACTCAATGTGCAACCCTCAGCTCCTGGCCCACACTAAGCCGGTTGGTTTGTGTGCATGGATCCGGTCGATCTGGTTGAGTGGGAGTCCAGACCGGTCTGCTCCCCTTCTCTTTCTCGCCCTCACACGACGCAGATTCCGCGTGTGTTTTCTGTTTCTCTGGAACCTGGCCGCCGCCGCTCCAGGATGATCTCTGACATGAAATCTTCCATGACTGCTGATGATGGACGCATCTGCAGGTCCTCTTTTCGGCATAGTTGCATGACCATCGACCACTCTCCTGGTCGTTAGGGTTCTTCCTCAGTCAACTCCCTACTTCCGTTGGCGGTTAGCAATCATGGATGCTCCTCCTCGAAACTTCATGACTACGAACTTGGAGGCCATGGCTGTCGCTTCTGTGCTCTCCTTGTGTACCAACACTACCGGGTGGTCAGTCGTATGTTGATCCTTCTTGCGGCTCGATTAACGCCTATGTGCATCATCTATCTCACATCGAGTCCGCAGCAGGACTCTCCCAGCCGCCGCCTGGGACTCTGCTCCGGCGTGCGATGTTATGTCTTCCTCCTCCTCAGATTTGGCTTCTCAAGCTTGCTTGCCTCTCCTCACTACTGTCGCAGCTGCGTCTCAAGCGCCGACTCGGCAAGGTGTTCTTGTACTTCGTTAGCAAGCAGTGGCTTCTCAGGGCAAGGAGATAGCACTGATCCATCACGGTGGTGCAAGAACGTGCAGGAGACCTCTTCTATTAGCCTCGTACTAGATTCTCGTCTCCGCAGATCCCCTCCAGCCTCTCAAACAGAAGTAGCAAGAAATAGGAGTTGTTCTCCTATAGGTGTAGGTAGAGAAACACCGGGATGGTACTCACGAGAGGGATCGATCTGTAGGTCTTAGTGATACGAGGAACCGCCCACTTTCTTTACTTCACCGAGCCACGAGCATAACATGGGGATCAACCAAAGTTGAATCTTTTCATGGTAACTCCTACCAGGAGACTACATCCTCATCCATCCGAGGTTGGCTGATGCTTGCAGCTATGGAGAAAGAAGAGGGAGGTCGGGGCCCTTGTCGTCATATCCCACAAGCCAGGTCTCACAGGTGTTGGTTGGAGATGGGTGGCACGGTGGATCCAAAGATCTCGCTTAATCCTCTAACAACCTCCTTGTTACACCTCATGACCCGGTCTCCTAGACACTAGTTGCTCCGCTTGAAATGGAGGTAGGTGACAATCATCAACTCATTGGATCTATACCGAGGTCACTAAGATGCCGTCTCAACTAGACAAGTCACAAATATTAGAGTCACATCCATATGTTAGTGAGTTGGCTGCGTGATAAAAAAAATCAAACCTAGGTCGAAATCATTAAAACCTTATTCATTTAATCTAGGCTCAATCAGCAATATCTCTCAGGTGGATCATTCAATGTTTATGAAACTTTCAACCATCCTTTCATTATCAATTGTTCTTTCTATATGCCTAGTTCGAGCCATAAATGATGTTAATTGACCATTTAAATAAATTCCTCCAAAGGATCCTTCCTCCCATCAAGAAGATCACTAACTGGATGTTTGGTCTCAAAAATACTCTGTTGATTAATAAAGGCTGAACTGGATTCAATTAGGCATCACATTCCTCTATCATATCTCAAATAAACTTATTTGGGCGAAACTATCCATAACTGGGTTACCAATTCCTCAATTTGATAGTTTTCGTCTATAGAGCATGCATGGTCCTCCAATACCTTATTGTATCTAAATCCCAAAATCAAGGTCGTCACATTCACCCCATCTTATATGGAATTCCGTCCCCGAAATTCAACCAATCTCATCCTTAAGAGGCTATTTAGGGGTTCAACTTCATATACATCATAATTTCTTAGGTTCTAAGACCACCATATTGCATGCACTCTAAGTTGTCAGCTAGGGTCTAGAGGTTCTTGGGTGTGTCCACCCTACCATATATATGTGGAAGCATCACTTAAAGTCTTAGCCATAACATGACATTATGATATCTTTGGGTTACATCACCTCTAAGGGTACATGTTTTGTTCATACTTTTAATGTTTAGGAGGAATTTGTTTATATGCCATGATATTCAGATCGTTCAAATCTAACATCATTAATATGTTTTATGATCAACATCTTACAATAATTTCAGCATTAGAGGAGATTTATCTTCATCCTTGATATTAGGATTTTTCTACATAGGATGGGCTTACGTAACATGCTTGACCATTAGGGTTTCACCCTATGGTGTGATATTCGTACTCAACTTAGAAGCATACATTGAGAAGGATCAAAGTCACGAACTATATTTCTGATCATATATATTATGATCCAAAAATATCTTTATATCAAGTTCATGAGTTCAACTTTTTATGTCTTGCATGTATTATGTGAAGGGAAAAAGAGAATATACTAAGTTTATCCCATGATCTCAGCATCATATCTTTCATGTTTCATATGGAGGGGAAGAGAATATTTTAAAGTCAACTTATCATGATTTCAATCTTGGATGCTACATGTATGATATAGGGGGAAATATAGAATACGTCAAGCTTATACGAGTGACTCCTCATATATAAATCATCTATATAGCTCAAGTGAGGTTTCTATCATTATATATTAAGAAAGAGAAGGAGAAGGGAGAACATGTATTTTGAGTACCTCTTGCACAAAGCATCATACTCCCATAACTAGAGTTCATATATTGCCTCACTTGCAACTAGTTATGAGATTCACAAAATATGTCACTCCAACTAGGACCTAACTCAGCCAAAGGATTGACTTTATCATATGGGTCATCTACCCATCCTTTTCTTTTACCCAATTCTCACATATAGATTTGAATCATGCATAAGGACTCAACTCAACACTCAAGAGTAATCTAGTGTAGGACATTTTTTTTTGTTTAACACATATATCATATATTTGAGGCTAGGTCCTATGACCTTCTCCCTGTGGGTCTTACTCTCTCTAGAGTTCACCACATATCTCATCCTACCACTAGACATCCTCCTTGTCTAAGAGCTTGAGGCTCATGCACACTCATCTCTATCCTAACTTAGTTTAACTTAAGTAGGAAAAGGGAGTGTAATTTCATCATCAAGATTTTGCATAAATTCTACAAAATTGGATTCAACAAGTATACAACTTAAACCTTTATAAGGAAACTTATAGCATCAGAGATCAAATTTAGATAAGATTTCACATGCTTATTTCAACTATCATTCTATCATCTAATCTATGTATCACATATCTTGATAAGGATCTAGACATCTAATCTATACTACTCTCTCTTCTAGACTGATGTCACTCCCTTTCACTTAGGTTGCATGAACACCCACTACTCTCCTGTGTGAGGGACACATTTTTATATTTACATATATCTAATAAAATATTATATAGTTTTTCTCTAAGAAAGAAGGCGTCAGAGAAAACTGTAGAGGTGCAAGCCGATTGGGAAATAAAACCAAACCAGCAAACTCGAGTGTCCCACACACAGTAGATAGTCGAGTGCCATGTCACCTAGTGAAATGGTGAGAACATGGTGTAGATTAGTGTAGCTACCCATTACATATGAGATCTATATTGAAAGGGTTTCTCACACTTGTCTAAACCTAGTTCTCGAACATCTAGGTTCTAACTTAGAGGCTAAGTCAAACCTTATTCCTATAGAACAACTTACTAAGTTTCTAGGGTTTAAAGTGAAAGGTGAAATTTATTTTTATGTTTCATGGTGAGCAATTGTCAGGTGTACCTATTGTTCATGCTCTGATACTGTAACATCCCTGACCTGGGTTATAAACTAACCCTAGGTGTTTTGCCTAAATATGTAATTAAACCCTGGTGATTATCTTTTGACATGTAATTAAGTTCCTCAGGAACATATACTTTCAATTTTGTCCTTTTTAATCAAAGTTGTAGTATTATTTTGGTAATGCAGGGGCTTATGTGCAAATTACCAGTTAAGGGGTTAACTTGCAATTGCACATGTTAAGGTGTTCTTTTGATAATGAGCCATCATATGAGTGAATATGATGAGACATGATGGATTTCTCAAGCTTGGGCATCTAGATGCAGCTTGTGGAATAATCCTTATGCTTAAAAACCCTAATTTGGAGTAAAATGCAGTTTACCCAATTTGAGGGGTGCAACTTGTAAAATACACCACCTAGAACATCGTTTATGACTCTTGTCATCATTTAGAGTAGAAATTGTGAAATGGACACATCAATGAATAATCAGATAAGAAAAATGACCTTTGTACATAAAATTCACTAAGTTTGAGTAAGGAAACCTTTCATGTATGTACCCTAGTTGAAAGTTGGCTTTCTTTACCCCTAGATCTTGAGATTTCATGATCTTTGCTTAAGTTTTGATACCTTGAACGTGCCTTAGAAATAAGAAAGGACTTGGATGAGAATTTCAAAGTTCTAGAGGTCTTTATGGTGTAAATCAGCCTAAACTATATAAGCACCTTTCTTTCCAAACCAAGCAAACGTTTTCCTTCACTTCCTCACTTCTCATCTTTCTCAACCGACCAAGGCCAAGCTCTGGAGCTCAGGGAAATGACCAACCTGTTCTAAGGTAAGAGAACACCACCTTCTAGCTTGGATTCATGGAAGAAATCGTATTACAAGGTTGAATTGCTAGTTTTCTTACTTATGTTCCTTGTTCTAGCCGACCATCCCCATCTTTTTCTTGAAGAATTGACCTTGGCTGACCTGTGGAGCTCAAGACGCCATTAAAGGCTTGAAGCTTGAAATCTTGGAAGCTCTAGGAACCACGTTTGAGGCGGGTTTTATAACTCTAACTCTTAGCTTTGTTATGCATATCTTTGTTCTTGTTTTCTATGATTAGTTCTTCTTCTACCTCCCTTCTTCCTTGCTCTTTTGCAAGCAAAACGGTGGAGGAACCAACCTGACCAGAGGTTGAAGATGATGGGCATGGATTCCTAGGCCACTTTATGAAATGACCTTGGACCCTTTTGGTCCAAACGGGTGCAACTCGTTTAAGGTCAAACGAGTTCAACCCATTTGATCTCAAACGATCCTGCAAGATCGTTTGGATCAAAACGACCCCAAGACCGTTTCATAGGGTTGACCAAGGTACGACCGTTTGAGGGTCTATTCATAATGTATTGAATTTCATTCCTATAAAGAATTGTAATCTAATTCCTAACCAATTAAGAGTTGAAGACACTTCAATAACCTAACCCTAATCGGGTGAAAGTTGCTGATTTCAATATAGATCTTGTTGAGTTTTGGGTTGAAGGACCCAAACGGGTTCCAACCCATTTGGGGGTTCATCCAAACGATCTCACACTCGTTTAGTGACACCCTAAGATCGTTTGGATGTCTAGGGTTAAAGAAATTTGATGGTTTGAGGGTCCAATTACAAGATGTTGATAAATTGATGAAAAGTGCTGATTTTTAATTTAATTAGGGCTCAACTCTTATCAAATCATTTTGGTTTTTAGTCAAACTCTGGCCAAACGGTCTAAAGATCATTTGGAGGTCATCCAAACGACCTTAAGACCGTTTGAGCCCAATTGGAGGTCAATTGATAGGTTCAACTCTGATTTGAATCATATTGTTGAACATTGATGATTAGCCGATTGGAAACCCTAATTGAGTTAGATTTAACCCTAATTGGATTTCAATTGAGGGTCAATTTGGTGTCCAGTTGATTGAGGCTCATCCTAATTGACTCAATTTGTATATGGTTAACATGGCTTGGGCCAATTGAAAGCTTCAACATAAGAAATCCCTTCAAGCATAATCTTTGTGTTACCTTTTATGTTCATGCGGTTTGAACCCAAGTAGAACCAAAATCGTTTTAGACCAAACGAGTTCACACCCGTTTAAGCCCAAACGAGTTCACACTCGTTTGAGTCCAAATGAGTCCACACTCGTTTGAGTCCAAACGAGTTCACACTCGTTTGAGTCCAAACGGGTTCACACCCGTTTAAGCTCAAACGGTTTCACACTCGTTTAGGCTCAAACGGGTCCACACTCGTTTGGACTTAAATGGGTCCACACCCGTTTAATATTAAGTGGGTCCACACTCGTTTAAGGTTAAAATGGATTCAAGGTCATTGGAGATTAAACAAGTTCAAGGTCGTTTAAGATCAAATGGGTTGAAGGTTGAAGGTTAAACCCTAAACCAATTGGAGACCGTCAAGGTTGATTATACTTAATCACTTGAAGATATAAATGGTTCGATGATGATCTAATCTAAACCTAAGATGTTAAGGGACTAGGTGGCTAATGAATTGACCCATGATGATGGTCAATGGGTAAAGTACCAAATTGCCCCTGAAAGGTTCAATTGAGTAATACCTTGTTTTAATTAAACCCTAATCACATGATAGTGATGAGTTGACTTGTGTTAATCGATAAGGACTTAACCCAACCTAATCTAGAGTGGTGTAATCACTATCTACTAGTTAGAAGAGAGAGAAAGTACCAATTATAATGTAAACTCAAGTAAAATACCTTCAATATACATGAATGTGCAAGTTTAGGTATGAGTCACTTATGTGAGATCATGGAAACCCTAATTATGATAATGGATGAATCTTAATCTTATATGAGGTCTTTAATGATGATGTTTCTCATACATGAGGATGTTATGAGATCATTTCACCATGAGGTGAATAGTAAACCCTAATTCTAGGGTGATGACCTGAAATGTGAATAGTAAACCCTAATTCTAGGGTGATGACATGAAATGTGAATAGTAAACCCTAATTGATGAAAACCAGGGAAACCTAGCTCTTGTATGAGTAGGGAGATACAACTTCTTTAAATAAGTTATTTACTATTATCAGTTGATTTAACCATGCAGGTTCCTTTATGAGGATGATCATATCCATGTATGGATGATGATACTATATTCATTGAAAGCATGTTGTTAGCTTTATGAATAGTGATATATCTTGATGCCTTGTTAATAGCATTTTATGAGATTGATAGGCTATGAGAGCCATGAATACCATCAAGGTCATGTTTTAAGGGATGACTTGTGATGAGAATATTGAGAAATGATAATTAATTAGAGTTAGGCTTGTTACATTTAGTATTCTTCCTTCATAGATGCTATGCTAATGATTAATGTTTGAAAACATGTATGATGATAAAAGAATACTGAAATGTACCTAACTAATCAAGTATAATCATACCATGTAGAGCCCTGATCATAGATCCATCATTGGCAGGAGTTAAATGATGGTGAAACAGGTTTTCCTATGGGGATTCCTGGAGCACATACTTTTGAATATGTGGGGTAATATGGATGTGAATTTCCTTACATCCTAGTGTAGGAATTGATGTAGATGTATCTTAATCTATCAATCCTTTACTATGTTTTATGCCGGGGTGATGTAACACTAATCTCCTGAGGAAATATTTTATACCGCATCGATGAGAGATAAACAAGAAATCTTTTGGTAGCAAAGAGAGTACAGAATGCCAATGTGACTCTAATAGCGAAGTATCAGAATATCCTGGTAAGCTATTGTAGTAGAGACATTAGATGTCCTGCATGTTGATCCTCTTACTGACTGAGGAAGATTAGTTCATAAGAATCCGACTCTTTTGATGACCTATGTATGATACCGATGCGACTTAATAGTGATCGGTTGGAGTATGAGTGGTACACCTCATCTCCGTAGGTCATAATGATGTTTGTAAATCATAATCAACCGCGTATCATATCTTCTTAGGTTGAACTAAGAGATACATTGCTTGAAGATACATTACTTAGTATACATGTTCTTCATATTCCTTAAATGTTGCTGTTCTAATTGATAACAATCTACTGTTGTTTACCTTAAAAGCTTTTATTGCCTATATTATTCTTGGTTGCTATAATAAAGCTTTTGGCGAAGAGTTATAACTCTCGCTGGGACAATTATTTAAAATTGTCTCACCCCATAGATTTCGACTTTTTAGGTGGTCGTCGAGTTCGAAGGAATCAATCTTCAGGTGACCAATATCTGCAGCAGTAGCATCAGGAGCAGCAGTAAATCTCAGGTGGAGATTCAGACTGCTGATTTGTATAGTTAGATAGTCAGTCCTATGTGTTCTCTGTACTCTCAGGTCCTTGGAGTCTTTTGGTCTGAAATTTTGGTTTTGAGTTCTTGAGATTTTGTATCATGTTGTATATAATTACTCAAGAAGTAATTATCTGAGATGTAAATAGTTTATCTCCTTTTATGAAAGAAGTTTTTATAGATTCAAGCTCTTATCTCGAAAAGATTTAATTTCCCGTGATTTTTGTCTTCCGCTGTTAATCGAATCGCTTCCGCTAAGTTTATATCGTGGTTTTGGAGATCAGAGCCCACAATTAGTGGTATCAGAGCTCTAGGTTCGCTGAGTCTACAGAGACATAGGACTTAGGATGTCGAGTCTATCCTTAGTATTTCTTTCTTATCTAATAGAGTCTTCTGCTCCTAAGGAGAAGAAGATAATTAAGGATGTCTGAACAACACGAGGAGTACGTGGCAGAAAGTAGTGTTGCTGCACCCCAAGGAGGTGCAAGGAACCCGAAGATAGAACAACCTGTACCTGAGCCCCCCAGAGAACCACCTCAGTTTGACCCAGCTGACATGGGAAACCCAGCTGTTCAAACTATGTTCGGGCAGTTTATGACTGCTATGACACACATCACCGACAGGATGCCCATGCATGCACCCAGGGCACCTGCCCAGCCTGAAGGACAAGGTATCGGTAAGACGTTCGAGCGACTTCGTCGTGTCGGAGCAACCGAATACTTTGGAACAGCTAATCCTGTAGATGATGATATGTGGTTAACCGAGTTGGAGAAAGCTTTTAGAATCCTCAACATCCCAGAAGCTCAGAAGGTTAGACATGCTGTCTATCTTCTCAAGGGAAGTGTTGGTCACTGGTGGACCATGGAAGAGCAGAAGAGGCCTGGAGTGGAGATCTCGTGGGAAGATTTTCGTCGGGAATTTATCAATAGATATTTTCCAAAGACCTTCCTAGACGAGAAGATCTCTTAGTTTGAGAGATTGAGGCAAGGCATGATGAACATTAGCGAGTATGAAGCTAAGTTCATGGAGTTATTGCGGTTTTGTCCGCACATGGCTGCCACAGAAGAAGAAAGAATCAGAAGGTTCGAGAAGGGTTTAAACGCCGACTTGACTACTCCCGTGTCTACCCTAGAGAATCGGGAGAGGTTTGCTACCTTCGTTGAGTCAGTCCGAAGGATAGAGAAATCTGTAGTCGAGAAGAGAAAAACCCATAAAAGATATCTGCAGTTCCAGGGTTCTTCATCTAGAGACTTTAAGAAGCCTACATTCTCTGCACTTACACCTCCACCACCCAGAACTAGTGCTCAGACACAGTGGACACTGAGTAGAGGCAGGGGACGAAGCCTACCACTACAAGAGACTCACAGTTCAGCATCAATGTCAGTTACAGTACCACCCAGACCACAACAACTGGAGAAGAGCTGTTACAACAGTGGGAAGGTGGGACATTTGATGAAGGACTGCCGATCTAGGCCTGTCAGTGTGACACAGCCTCTGAGATAGAATCAACATGGATCACAGAGAAGGCAATCTCAAGGAGCAGCTCGAGGACATGGACAAGCATCTCAAGCTGGATCATCAGCACCACCTCAACACCAGGCGACAACGAGGTTCTATGCTATGAACCCACCAGATGCAGTGGTCAATCCACGAGTAGTGGTAGGTCAGATGGAACTTTTATATTCTGATATGTCTAAATCCTATGTTGTATCTGTTCTGATTGACCCGGGTGCTACGCACTCCTTTGTCACTCGGAGAGTGATTCGTAGCTGCAATATGACAATTAGTCATAGGGCAGATAGCTTGTTTTTGGAGACTCCGTTGAGTGGGTCTGCCGTTTTGTAGGAGGTATGCTCTCCCTGCATTCTCTTCTTTTCTGATCATCGCATTCAAGTGGACCTTATACCACTTGATATGCAAGGATTTGATATAATCCTCGGGATGGATACCTTAGAAAGGTATCGAGTTGTCTTGGATTGTGAATCCAAACAGGCTGTGTTTGCTAATGATAGCAACACATGGATCTTTCAAGGAGAGAGAAAGATTCTGCCCACCTGTCTTGTATCAACTATGGTTGCTAACAAGATGATGAGGCAAGGATGTTATGCATTCCTGGCACATGTAGTAGATGTTACCAAAGAAGGTCCCAATCCTGCTGAAGTTCCTATAGTCAGGGAATTCAAGGACGTGTTTCCTGAAGAACTTCCAGGTATACCACCGCCTCGGGAAATTGATTTTGAAATCAATTTGATCCCAGATACAAAACCTATAGCCCAGACACCGTATAGGATGGCGCCTGCTGAGATGGCAGAACTCAAGAAACAACTTCAAGAATTGCTTGAGAAAGGTTTTATCCGACCGAGCACTTCACCGTGGGGTGCTCCGGTTTTGTTTGTTAAAAAGAAAGATGGGTCAATGCGGTTGTGCATTGATTATAGACAACTCAATAAAGTAACAATAAAGAATAAGTACCCGTTGTCGAGGATTGATGATCTTTTTGACCAGTTGCGTGGTGCAACGGTCTTCTCAAAGATAGACTTGAGGTCTGGATATCATCAACTCCGTATTAAGGATAGTGACATATCCAAGTCTGCCTTTAGGACACAATATGGTCACTATGAGTTCACGGTTATGTCGTTTGGACTAACCAATGCACCGGATGCATTCATGGAACTCATGAATAGAGTTTTTCGACCTTTCCTTGATCAGTGTGTTGTCGTTTTCATAGATGACATTCTGATTTATAGTAAGGATGCTCAGCAGCATGAACAGCATCTCTGACAGGCTCTAACTCTGCTAAGAAAACATAAGCTATATGCTAAGTTTAGCAAGTGTGAGTTCTGGTTGCCGGAAGTATCTTTTCTTGGACATGTGATATCTGCCTCGGGTATTCGTGTTGACCCTACAAAGGTAGAATCTGTTCTACAGTGGGAACAACTGAAGACACCAACGGAGATTTGAAGTTTCTTGGGATTAGCTGGTTATTATCGAAGGTTTATTAAGAATTTCAGTTCTATAGCCTTACCCTTAACCAAGTTAACCCGGAAGGATATTCCTTTTACCTGGAGTGATAAGTGTCAACAATCTTTTCAGCTGTTGAAGGAGAGGTTGACAAGTGCACCTGTGCTTGTGTTACCTGAGCAAGGAAAAGGATACATAGTTTTCTGTGATGCCTCCAAGAATGGACTCGGATGTGTGTTGATGCAGGATAAGCAAGTGATTTCTTTTGCTTCACGACAGCTTAAGAAATACGAAGAGAATTATCCGACACACGATCTGGAGTTAGCTACTGTGGTTCATGCCCTGAAGATCTGGAGACATTATCTCTACGGAGAGACATTCCAGATTTTCACAGATCACAAAAATCTTAAGTATATCTTCTCTCAGCATGAGCTTAACATGAGGCAACGTCGCTGGATGGAGTTAATCAAGGACTACGATTGTACAATTTATTACCATCCTGGAAAGGCCAATGTGGTTGCAGATGCCTTGAGTAGGAAATCAGCAACATCAACCATGGATAGAGCACAATTAAGCTCTTTAGTATGCCCTAGGAGAGATATGCTTATCTCCTTAAGGCAAGACAATGTACAAATGAAGGTGTCATGGATTGCCAGGTTGTTGGCTGAGATGCATATCAAACCCACCCTAAGAGAATAGATTAGGGAGGCACAGCAAGTTGATGTTGCAGTTCAACAGATCAGATCTGAGTATGGTGATGAGAAGCGAGAAGGTTTTCATGAATCAGATGATCAAGTAGCATGCTATAATGGGAGGATGATAGTACCAGATGTAGATATCCTGAGGAAGTTAGTCCTGGAGGAATCTCATTCTTCAATGTATGCTATGCATCCAGGAAGCACCAAGATGTATCGAAACTTGAAAGATATGTATTGGTGGCTTGGGATGAAGAAGGACGTAGCTGAGTTTGTTCTGAGTTGTCCAGTGTGTCAGCAAGTTAAAGCTGAACACCAGAAGCCTGCAGGAACAATGCAACCTTTACCCATACCACAGTGGAAGTGGGATCATGTAACCATGGACTTTGTTGTTGGTCTACCTAGAACAAACAAAGGACATGATTCCATTTGGGTAATTATTGATAGGTTGACTAAGACAGCGCATTTCTTACCTATCAAAACAACCTATTCTGCTGAAAGGTTATCCCAGTTATATGTTCAAGAGATAGTGCGTTTGCACGGAGTTCCTGTCACCATAGTTTCTGAAAAAGGTCCCCAGTTTACAAGTTGCTTTTGGGATCAACTACATAGAGCCTTAGGCACCAAGCTAAGGTTTAGTACGGCTTTTCATCCACAGACTGATGGACAGTCGGAAAGAACCATACAGACCTTGGAAGACCTGTTGAGAGCATGTGTTCTCCAGTTTACCGGAAGTTGGGATCTACACCTAAGCTTGATAGAGTTTGCCTATAACAATAGCTATCAGCATAGTATTGATATGGCACCTTATGAAGCCTTGTATGGTAGACGTTATAGATCCCCTTTGTGTTGGTATGAGACTGGTGAACATCAGTTGTTAGGTCCTGATCTTGTGCAGCAAACTATAGAGAAGATCAAAGTTATACTACAACAGCTTAAGACTGCACAGGATAGACAGAAGTCGTATGCTGATAAGCGCCGTAGACCATTAGAGTTCCAGGTTGGCGACAGAGTGTACCTCAAGGTCTCTCCTTGGAAAGGAGTCCTTCGCTTTGGAAGGAAAGGAAAGTTAGCACCTAGATTTATGGGACCTTATCCAATCATTGAACGGGTTGGAAAGGTAGCCTATAGACTAGAGTTACCACCAGAGTTGCAGAGGTTACACCCTGTGTTTCACATTTCTATGCTGAGGAAATGTCACCCCGACATTGAGTCAGTTCTACAACCTATGGAGGTAGAATTGAATGAGGACATATCTTACGAGGAAGGGCCAGTGTCAATCCTTGATAATAGAATTAAAAAGCTAAAGAAGAAAGATATAAGCCTTGTGAAAGTCCTCTGGAATCACCGTGGTGTCGAAGAAGCCACTTGGGAACTAGAGGATGAGATGAGAAGGAAATACCCTACTCTTTTCTCCTAATACGTTTTGTCGATTTCGGGGACGAAATCCTTGTAAGGGGTGGATAATTTGTAACATCCCTGACCTGGGTTATAAACTAACCCTAGGTTTTTTGCCTAAATATGTAATTAAACCCTGGTGATTATCTTTTGACATGTAATTAAGTTCCTCAGGAACATATACTTTCAATTTTGTCCTTTTTAATCAAAGTTGTAGTATTATTTTGGTAATGCAGGGGCTTATGTGCAAATTAAGAGCTAAGGGGTTAACTTGCAATTGCACATGTTAAGATGTTCTTTTGATAATGAGACATCATATGAGTGAATATGATGAGACATGATGGATTTCCCAAGCTTGGGCATCTAGATGCATCTTGTGGAATAATCCTTATGCTTAAAAACCCTAATTTGGAGTAAAATGCAGTTTACCCAATTTGAGGGGTGCAACTTGTAAAATACACCACCTAGAACATCTTTTATGACTCTTGTCATCATTTAGAGTAGAAATGGTGAAAGGGACACATCAATGAATAATCAGATAAGAAAAATGACCTTTGTACATAAAATTCACTAAGTTTGAGTAAGGAAACCTTTCATGTATGTAGCCTAGTTGAAAGTTGGCTTTCTTTACCCCTAGATCTTGAGATTTCATGAGATTTTCTTAAGTTTTGATAGCTTGAACGTGCCTTAGAAATAAGAAAGGACTTGGATGAGAATTTCAAAGTTCTAGAGGTCTTTATGGTGTAAATCAGCCTAAACTATATAAGCACCTTTCTTTCCAAACCAAGCAAATGTTTTCCTTCACTTCCTCACTTCTCATCTTTCTCAACCGACCAAGGCCAAGCTCTGGAGCTCAGGGAAATGACCAAACTGTTCTAAGGTAAGAGAACACCACCTTCTAGCTTGGATTCATGGAAGAAATCGTATTACAAGGTTGAATTGCTAGTTTTCTTACTTAGGTTCCTTGTTCTAGCCAACCATCCCCATCTTTTTCTTGAAGAATTTACCTTGGCCGACCTGTGGAGCTCAAGACGCCATTAAAGGCTTGAATCTTGAAAGCTTGGAAGCTCTAGGAACCATGTTTGAGGTGGGTTTTATAACTCTAACTCTTAGCTTTGTTATGCATATCTTTATTCTTGTTTTCTATGATTAGTTCTTCTTCTACCTCCCTTCTTCCTTGCTCTTTTGCAAGCAAAACGGTGGAAGAACCGACCTGACCATAGTTTGAGGATGATGGGCATGGATTCCTAGGCCACTTTATGAAATGACCTTGGACCCTTTTGGTCCAAACGGGTGCAACTCGTTTAAGGTCAAACGAGTTCAACCCGTTTGATCTCAAACGATCCTGCAAGATCGTTTGGATCAAAACGACCCCAAGACCATTTCATAGGGTTGACCAAGGTATGACCGTTTGAGGGTCTATTCATAATGTATTGAATTTCATTCCTATAAATAATTTTAATCTAATTCCTAACCAATTAAGAGTTGAAGACACTTCAATAACCTAACCCTAATCGGGTGAAAGTTGCTGATTTCAATATAGATCTTGTTGAGTTTTGGGTTGAAGGACCCAAACGGGTTCCAACCCATTTGGGGGTTCATCCAAACGATCTCACACTCGTTTAGTGACACCCTAAGATCGTTTGGATGTCTATGGTTAAAGAAATTTGATGGTTTGAGGGTCTAATTACAAGATGTTGATAAATTGATGAAAAGTGCTGATTTTTAATTTAATTAGGGCTCAACTCTTATCAAATCATTTTGGTTTTTAGTCAAACTTTGGCCAAACGGTCTCAAGATCGTTTGGAGGTCATCCAAACAACCTTAAGACCGTTTGAGCCAAGTTTGGGCCCAATTGGAGGTCAATTGATAGGTTCAACTCTGATTTGAATCATATTGTTGAACATTGATGATTAGCCGATTGGAAACCCTAATTGAGTTAGATTTAACCCTAATTGTCTTTCAATTGAGGGTCAATTTGGTGTCCAATTGATTGAGGCTCATCCTAATTGACTCAATTTGCATATGGTTAACATGGCTTGAGCCAATTGAAAGCTTCAACATAAGAAATCCCTTCAAGCATAATCTTTGTGTTACCTTTTATGTTCATGCGGTTTGAACCCAAGTAGAACCACAATCGTTTTAGACCAAACGAGTTCACACCCGTTTAAGCCCAAATGAGTTCACACTCATTTGAGTCCAAATGGGTTCACACCCGTTTAAGCTCAAACGGGTTCACACTCGTTTAGGCTCAAACGGGTCCACACTCGTTTGGACTTAAATGGGTCCACACCCGTTTAAGATTAAGTGGGTCCACACTCTTTTAAGGTTCAAATGGATTCAAGGTCATTGGATATTAAACAAGTTCAAGGTCGTTTAAGAATCAAATGGGTTGAAGGTTGAAGGTTAAACCCTAAACCAATTGGAGACCGTCAAGGTTGATTATACTTAATCACTTGAAGATGTAAATGGTTCGATGATGATCTAATCTAAACCTAAGATGTTAAGGGACTAGGTGGCTAATGAATTGACCCATGATGATGGTCAATGGGTAAATTACCAAATGCCCCTGAAAGGTTCAATTGAGTAATACCTTGTTTTAATTAAACCCTAATCACATGATAGTGATGAGTTGACTTGTGTTAATCGATGAGGACTTAACCCAACCTAATCTAGAGTGGTGTAATCACTATCTACTAGTTAGAAGAGAGAGAAAGTACCAATTATAATGGAAACTCAAGTAAAATACCTTCAATATACATGAATGTGCAAGTTTAGGTATGATTCACTTATGTGAGATCATGGAAACCCTAATTATGATAATGGATGAATATTAATCTTATCTAGAGGTCTTTAATGATGATGTTTCTCATACATGAGGATGTTATGAGATCATTTCACCATGAGGTGAATAGTAAACCCTAATTCTACGGTGATGACATGAAATGTGAACAGTAAACCCTAATTCTAGGGTGATGACATGAAATGTGAATAGTAAACCCTAATTGATGAAAACCAGGGAAACCTAGTTCTTGTATGAGTAGGGAGATACAACTTCTTTAAATAAGTTATTTACTGTTATCAGTTGATTTAACCATGCAGGTTCCTTTATGAGGATGATCATATCCAGGTATGGATGATGATACTATATTCATTGAAAGCATGTTGTTAGCTTTATGAATAGTGATATATCCTGATGCCTTGTTAATAGCATTTTATGAGATTGATAGGTTGTGAGAGCCATGAATACCATCAAGGTCATGTTTTAAGGGATGACTTGTGATGAGAATATTGAGAAATGATAATTAATGAGAGTTAGGCTTGTTACATTTAGTATTCTTCCCTCATAGCTGCTATGCTAATGATTAATGTTTGAAAACATGTATGATGATAAAAGAATACTGAAATGTACCTAACTAATCAAGTATAATCATACCATGTAGAGCCCTGATCATAGATCCATCATTGTCAGGAGTTAAATGATGGTGAAATAGGTTTTCCTAAGGGGATTCCTGGAGAACATACTTTTGAATATGTGGGGTAATATGGATGTGAATTTCCTTACATCCTAGTGTAGGAATTGATGTAGATGTATCTTAATCTATCAATCCTTCACTATGTTTTATGCCGGGGTGATGTAACACTAATCTCCCGAGGAAATCTTTTATACCGCATCGATGAGAGATAAACAAGAAATCTTTTGGTAGCGAAGAGAGTACAGAATGCCACTGTGACTCTAATAGAGAAGTACCAGAATACCCTGGTAAGCTATAGTAGTAGGGACATTAGATGTCCTGCATGTTGATCCTCTTACTGACTGAGGAAGATGAGGTCATAAGAATCCGTCTCTTTTGATGACCTATGCATGATACTGATGCGACTTAATAGTGATCGGTTGGAGTATGAGTGGTATACCTCATCTCCGTAGGGCATGATGATGTTTGTAAATCATAATCAATCGCGTAGCATATCTGCTTAGGTTGAACTACGAGATACATTGGTTGAAGATACATTACTTAGTATACATGTTCTTTATATTCCTTAAATGTTGCTATTCTAATTGATAACAATCTGCTGTTGTTTACCTTAAAAGCTTTTATTGCCTATATTATTCTTGGTTTCTATAATAAAGCTTCTGGCGAAGAGTTATAACTCTCGCTGGGACAATTATTTAAAATTGTCTCACCCCGTAGATTTCAACTTTTTAGGTGGTCGTCGAGGGCTAAGGAATCAATCTTCAGGTGACCAATATCTGCAGCAGCAGCATCAGGAGCAGCAGTAAATCTCAGGTGGAGATTCAGACTGCTGAGTTGTATAGTTAGATAGTCAGTCATATGTGTTCTCTGTACTCTCAGGTCCTTGGAGTCTTTTGGTCTGAGATTTTGGTTTTGAGTTCTTGATATTTTGTATCATGTTGTATATAATTACTCAAGAAGTAATTATCTGAGATGTAAATAGTTTATCTCCTTTTATGAAAGAAGTTTTTATAGATTCAAGCTCTTATCTCGAAAAGTTTTAATTTCCCATGATTTTTGTCTTCCGCTGTTAATCGAATCGCTTCCGCTAAGTTTATATCGTGGTTTTGGAGATCAGAGCCCACAGATACCAACTGTGACGTCCCCGGATTTTGGCTTCTCCATACCCTATTGGGAATGAGAGGTCAGAATCCAAAAACATCATCCAATCATATCAGAGACCGATTCAGAAGCATAATACGCATACATGAACATACAACCATAACATTCTCAACATTCAACATATTTATATTACAACATGAATTAAATTTTGCAACTTACATTTACATAATTTGAAGAAAATTTTACAAGTCTATGAACATGTATGCTAACAGGATCTTAACACAATAGTTACAACATGGACAACTTCTCACTTCTCGTCTTTTATCCCAAGCTTGCTCTGAACCTAAAACATACGTGAAACAACGAATCAAAACACAAGGTGTTGTGCACGTGGGTAGAAAGATACATACTAATATGCTTCCATAATTGAAATAACTTGAGAAAGAAAGAGTAAAAGAAAACATTGTTTAAAGTGATAATCAGGTAACACATATTTTTAGATGTCTTTTGATGCATTTGTACTACTAAGTGGTGTCGCAATTCATTTTTTCCCTCCCCTTGGGCTATGGGGACCGAGTGTCGACCTTATATTTAGAGGGGAGAGAGAGATGTCACACTTCATTTTCCCCCGCCCCTTGGGCTATGAGGACCGAGTGCCGACCTTATATTTAGAGGGGAGATAGAGGATTGAGGGAGAGAGAGAGAGCATATATCCACTTAGTAGCTACAAACCATCTATACTCTTTATTGTTCTCATTGACATGGCGAAGATACTATAATCATAGTACATCCAAGCAATATTCTCAAATAAAGACAAGCAATACATCATAACTATTGCACACAAGAAAACTAGTCATATACTTAGATAAAGCCCACGTACCTGAGTTCAGATATTTCTAATCATTCTTGCTCATCTAGATATCTGGTCATCACCTGGTTAATAACAAAATCATTTACTATTATCAGATTCTCATCCTCTTAATCCTAGACATGATCATTTTAGGGTTTAGCTTAGTTCATGATGTTATTTCCATCATTACTCCTCTTGACTTATTAGAATATTTACTGATCTTATATTCCAGATTGAGATACATAACTTGATTATTTCATTGCATATAAATGTGTGCACATATTAACCTTAGGTTACATGTATTAATCATGTTAGGATTTCTCATCATTTTAGGATAAATTAACATGTAACATTATTTATATGCATATCTATGATATCAAAATTAAATGTGAGGTTTCTCATATTGATGTGAATCTATACTGAAAATTTCAACATTTAATAACCATATATGTATTTTCTAGCTTTCATTTAGGGTTATTTGCCCTAAATATCTATTTGAATTATTTCATATAATTTCATGCATGAAAATTATAATCACATGCCTTAGGTGGATAATAAACATTGTTTAGGATTTAGTGACATGTTCCGATAATTTTTAGGACTTTGTTTGATATTTATTACTAATGAAACAAGTGTAAAACAAGTCTTATATTAAATCACTGATATTTAATAATCAAAAGGCTGATATTATGCTTTCATGATGTTCTACTCATTTTTATGAGAATTTAATTACCTTATTTGTAATTTTCTGATCATCGAGCTATTTATTATGAATTTTGTAAGATCTGAAAATTTGCTAAATATTTACCTTTATGGGCCAGTAGGTGAGCGCCACGTGGCCGCTCAGTGCGCAACCCTCAGCTCCTGGCCCACACTAAGCTGGCTGGTTCGTGTGCATGGACCCGGTCCATCTGGTTGAGTGGGAGTCCAGACCGGTCTGCTCCCCTTCTCTTTCTCGCCCTCACACGACGCAGATTCCGCGTGTGTCTTCTGTTTCTCTGCAACCTGGCCGTCGCCGCTCCAGGATGATCACTGACATGAAATCCGCCATGACTACTGATGATGGCCACCTCCGCAGGTCCTCTTCCAGCATAGCTGCATGACCATCGACCACCCTCCTGGTCATTAGGGTTCCTCCTCAGTTAGCTCTCTACTTCCATTGGCGGTTAGCAACCATGGATGCTCCTCCTTGAAACTTCATGACTACCAACTTGGCGACCATGGCCTCCGCTTCTGTGCTCTCCTCGTGTAACAACACTATCGGGTGGTCAGTCACACGTTGATCCTTCTTGCGGCTCGATTAACGCCTATGTGCATCATCTCTCTCACGTCGAGTCCGCAATAGGACTCTCCCAGTCGCCGCCTGGGACTCTGCTCTGGCGTGCGATGTTGTGTCTTCCTCTTCCTTAGATTTGGCTTCTCAAGCTTGCTTTCCTCTCCTCACTACTGTCGCAGCTGCGTCTCAAGCGCCGACTCGGCAAGGTGTTGTTGTACTTCGTTAGCAAGCAGAGGCTTCTCAGGGAAAGGAGATAGCACTGATCCATCACGGTGGTGCAAGAACGTGCATGATACCTCTTCCATTAGCCTCGTACTAGATTCTCATCTCCGTAGATCCCCTCTAGCCTCTCAAACAGAAGTAGCAAGAAATAGGAGCTGTTCTCCTGTAGGTGCAGGTGGAGAAACACCGGGATGGTACTCACGAGAGGGATCGATCTGTAGGTCTTAGTGATACGAGGAACCGCCCACTTTCTTTACTTCACCGAGCCACGAGCATAATGTGGGGATCAACCAAAGTTGAATCTTTTCACGGTAACTCCTACCAGGAGACTACATCCTCATCCATCCGAGGTTGGCTGATGCTTGCTGCTATGGAGAAAGAAGAGGGAGGTCGGGGCCCTTGCCTTCATATCCCGCAAGCTAGGTCTCACAGGTGTTGGTTGGATACTGGTGGCACGGTGGATCCAAAGATCTCACTTAATCCTCTAACAACCTCCTTGTTACACCTCATGACCCAGTCTCCTAGACACTAGTTGTTCCGCTTGAAATGGAGGTAGGTGACAATCATCAACTCATTGGATCTATACCCAGGTCACTAAGATGTCATCTCAACTAGACAAGTCAGAAATATTAGAGTCACATCCATCTGTTAGTGAGTTGGTTTCGTGATAAAAAAAAAATCAAACCGAGGTCTAAATCATTAAAACCTTATTCATTTAATCAAGGCTCAATCATCAATATCTCTCAGGTGGATCATTCAATGTTTATGAAACTTTCAACCATCCTTTCATTATCAATTATTCTTTCTATATGCCTAGTTTGAGCCACAAATGATGTTAATTGATCATTTAAATAAATTCCTCCAAAGGATCCTTCCTCCCATCAAGAAGATCACTAACTGGATGTTTGGTCTCAGAAATACTCTGTTGATTAATAAAGGCCGAACTGGATTTAATTAGGCATCACATTCCTCTATCATATCTCAAATAAACTTATTTGGGCGAAACTATCCATAATTGGGTTACCAATTCCTCAATTTGATAGTTTTCGTCTATAGAGCATGCATGGTCCTCCAATACCTTATTGTATCTAAATCCCAAAATCAAGGTCGTCACACTAAGAGTGTGTACATTCTTGTTTTATCCCTAGTCATATGTCATTATGGAAGGTTGATAAACAACAATGACACATCAAGACTAGAGTATGTGTTGGTTGATGACAGAGTCTCATTAGTCATGATATGTGATATCAAACCAAGCACATAGATACATGTTAGAGAACACATGGAGCCACAACATGGTAGTCAAAGTCATCTCTCACAGTGATGATGGTAATTGTGATTCTTAGACCTAAAATCACTACACTCATCACATGTTGTTGGGTACACTTTGACATCATCAAACAGGGTCCTGAAATATGGATTGTTATAAAGGTGATAATTGAGTGACTTTGACACATGGGGTTTTTACTGTGAGTGTTAGATATGGGATTTGTCCCTCCTAAGGGAGTATGATGTCCATGGATGCTTGATAAGTGAGATTAAGAAAGGCATGCACATGCATGTGTGAGTCAATATATGATATTGATGGCACACATATCTTAGACACTCTACTTTGGATCAAGGAACATGAGTGAATGTTGAAAGGATGATAGCTCCATGCCTTGAGTTCGTTCAGGATATCAAAGACAAAGGAATTATACATTCACTGGAACACCAATCATAGATTGTAGGATTGAAAGTTGTTCTCTAACTTTCCTTTTCACTTGGGTAGCACTGATGTGTGACTAGGCACCACTCTTTTCTTGTGATGTCATAAGATAGTTATGGACATTCACTGCCAACATGAAATGGGACCTATAGGGTCACACACAAAGGATTTACCTAGAAGAGGAGTTTATCCATGAATTATGTTTGGATTGATTACTAAAGGTGTTTAGGTACTCAATCAAACATTCAATCAATTGACTTGACTTAGAATCATTAAGTTCAAGTTTTGAACTAACTAATTTGAGTGTGAGATTGTTTGAGAACTGCATTGACTGTGTTTTGCACAATCTGGACCGCCAACCGACCGGTTCACTAGGTGAACTGATCGACTCATGGTCAATTCGATGACCAGTTCACCTGATGAACCGATCGGTTTGACTGGACCAAATGAGCAAGGTTGGGTTGTCCTGATTTGTGAGAAAAGTTTTTCATTTCACTTGTACAATTCGATTGGGACAAGAATTAATCTTTGGATTAGTAGTAAATGAAAGAGGAAAGTCAATTGGAGGTGAGTCAGGAATGTGAAATGATCGGTTCAACTAGTGAACCAATCAACTCACACTCCCAACCGACTGGTTTGTTTGTAATACGACTGGTTTGCTTGCCGCAGTGCAAATTATTCATGAAAATTCTGGACCCTTCTACTCCCACTTTAGTCCCGCATTACCCGAGGCTGAGAACCCTGACCCTGACCCTGACCCCTCCTTTATATAGAGAGGTAGTGGGGGTTTCTCAAATAGCACAACTCAAAACATCAGTTTCTCTATAAAGTTGTCCTCTCTGGTTGTGGTAACTGAGAGAGCCCACACAAGTTCTACCCATCCAGGGAGGAACAACAAGGGAAAGACAACTATAGAACAACAACTGGTTGAGTGTGTTGGTGACTAGTATGCCGGTAGAAGGGGAAAAATCCTTCTAGTGTCCTATAGGACAAAACAAATAGAGTTTACGGTGGTCCGTGTGGACTATCTATAGAGGCGGGAGGTTTTTGCCGCTCAGGATGACGTCTGTCAACCGCAGTCCAGGTCAAGACCAAAGAGATGCACAGACATTGTCAAAGACAGGTGGGTGAAGACCACACTTGTTGCGAGGCATTGTTGTTGAGCAAGCCTCATGACCATGTATGACTCGCTAAAACCATCCTTCCTATTTCATAGTCGTTGATGCGATCTGTGGTTATGGTTTTGTGGTGAGAGAAATTTTTTGTTTCCACTGTGTTCTCCCTCACTTAAAACCCAACACATACTGAGTTTGCAAAGTTGAGCGATGAGTTGATATTGTATACTATGAAGGCTAGCAATAGATGGAGCAAAAAAAGCTTCACACTCCTATTGTCTTTATAGAAAGAAGTTCTTCCTGAAGGCACACAACAAAGAAAATGTTGTCCCCAATGGGAATGGAGGAAAAGAAGATACATGCATGTCCAAGTGACTATGTCTTATTTCAAAATGATTATATCAGTTTCAAAGATTGCCCAGAATGTGGGTAGTTAAAGTAAAAAAATAACAACATTGGGTAAGGCAAAAAATGACTCTCCTGCCACGATGATGCAATAACTACCTATAATACCATTGCTTCAATGCTTGTTTTCCAATACTATAGATGTGCATGACGTATCTTGTCATGTAGATGTAAATAAAAAACAATAATGGGATCCTACGACATGTGTTTCATTCTCCATAATAGAACAAAACTAATTTATTGCACCTTGAATTTGGTGAATGAGTTAAAAATTTAAGATTTAGGCTTTGTATCAATGAAATGAATCTATATGGAACATCAAGTAGACAACATATCACTTATGATTGTTATATACAATATTCCTCCCTGGTTGTGTATGGAAAATAAGTACATCATGATGTCCTTGATGATATCGAGCCCCAAACAACCTGAAAATTATATTGATGTTTTTCTTGAACCTCTGATTGATGACATAAAGAAACTCTAGGGAGAAGGTATGATGACCTATGATACTTTATGTAGAGAGACATTTGATTTACATGCTATATTTTTTGCACTATTGATGACTTTCCAACATATGTGAATTTGTTTTGATACAACATAAAAGGATCCAAAGAATGTCCTATATGTGAGGAAAATATTGATTCTATATGACTAAAATATGGTGGCAAGACTGTATATCTTGGTCATCAAAGGCTTTTAAAGTGCTTCCCTATTGAAGGTTGCACAAAGCATTCGATGACTTAACTAAGGAATGGGGTGCCCCTAAACCTATATCATGGGGAGGATGTGTATGAAAGAGTAAAAGATAATCGTCAATGCATTTGGTAAGACATCACAATGTACTATTCCCACATGTGATAAATCTTTATTCAAGAAGAGGGCATGAGTTTGGAATCTTCCTTATTGGGGTTTTTTTGATAGTTAGGAATTAAATGGATGTCATAAATGAAATATGTGAAAACATCATTTCCACTATATTGAATATACTGAGTACAACTAAAGATGACATAAAATCTAGAATGGACCTACGTGAAATGGGTGTAAGGAAATAATTAACAAAAAAATTAGCTGCAACCTCCACAGATATTTACATCATGTTTGTTATACATTGTCTCCACAGGAGAAGAGACATTTTTGGGAGTTCTTGCTTAATGCTAAGGTAACACATATCTGTAGGTTAGTTTCAATTTGGATTATGAAGCTGATAGGTCTTAAATCTCATGATTATCACAGTCTAATGCATCAAATGCTACCCATGGCTATTTAATCTATACTATAGAAGCATGTAACATTTGTAATCGCTAGGCTTCATTTCTTCTTCAACACTCTATGCATCAATGTTATTGATCTAGATAATAATGATAAGTTGCAAAAATAAGTGGTCCTTACTGTGTGCCAGCTTGAGATGTATTTGCCTCCTTCATTCTTTGATATCATGGTACATCTTGTTATCCATTTGATTAGGGAAGTAAAAATATTGGGTCCAAATTTTCTTGCATTGGATGTGTCTTTTTGAAGGTACATGGGTGTTTTTAAAGGTGATGTTTGAAAGTGTTATCATCCTGATGGGAGTATTATGGTTCTCAGGAGGCTATGGACTTTTTTAATGAAATTCTAAGCTATAATGAAACTCTTGCCAATGAAATGAGCATTGATGCTTATTCCAGCAAAGGGATATTTGGAGCATGAGTGAATGTAATTAGTCGGGAGCTATGGGAACACGCGCACTTGTATATTTTTATATGATATCAACGAAGTGGGTATTTATATCACTGAACATATCAAATTTACCCATACAAAATATCCTTGATCCAGTTCAGTGAGGTTTTCTAGAGAGCATAATTGGACATTTATTAGGTGATTTAAAGATAAAGTCTGTCATCAACTATCTCAAGCACAAAATAATGTTGCTGAAAATATGAAATGGCTCACCTTTAAACCAAAAATGAATGTTATATCTTACAAAAGGTTTGACATAAGTGGATTTCATACTACACAAAACATCAAGATGATAAGAGTGTCATACAAAATAGTGGTGTCACCCTTCAACGTCTTCCTTATATTTTCCTAGTGCAAATGATAAGAGTCCACATGAAGCTAAAATGTCTTATTATGGGGTCATTGAAGACACATGGGAATTTGACAACATAGATTTTAGAGTTCCAAACTTTAGGTAATTTGGTTGATGATAGAAAAGGAGTTATAGTGAATGAGTTGGGTATCACATTATCGAATTTTGAAAGGATTAGTGAGAAGGATGAACCATTCATCATGGCATCACAGGAAAAGTAAGTATTCAATATCGGTGATCCTACAAATAAAAAATGGTTTGTCACTCTTCAAGAAAAAAGGTAGTTCATTGTAGAAAATATAAATGAAGAAGAGTACTATCATAAGTATGATGACTCCAATCCACCAATCTCCTTTCCAAGTGTAAATATTGAAACTAACACTTATGGATATACATGTGGAGATCACACATAAGGAGTACTAATTGATCAATGACTCGATCAATACTAGATGCATGCATTTCAAGTGGTTTATCACTTAAATGTTTTATATGCTAGATTTGCATTTTACATTATGTGCCACAAGTATATATGTTTCATGTGCTAGATGTGCGTTTTACATTTTTATCTCTTATATGTGGTTCTTGACTATTTTATTATGATGTCTTTTAGATGGAATCTGACCTTTAGGATGAGCACCATCATGATGAGTGGATTGTAATTTATACACTATTTTATCAAATAGATGTGTATTTTACATTTTATATCACATTTAGATATGTTTCATATACGAGATGTACATTTTACATTCTTTATGTGCTTCTTGACTATTTTATGATGAGCACCATGAGGATGAGAATCCTGAGGATCTTGTTGGTCTACTGAGGAGTAGTGTGAGGGTGATACTGGTGAGCAACGTGATCATGCACGTAAAAGAGATATCCTTTGATAAACACATTATCATCATAAAGGGGAAACAGTTTGAAGTTGGCCATTGACATTGATGCAATAGGAAATTGTATTAGGATCAATCATAGTACTTTCAAGAAGTAGTTAGGAGTTGTTGTTCATAGAAAAGTGGAAGTAACAATAAAATCTTGACATAAAGTTGATCCTACCTATAAAGACCTCATCTGGAAAGACGTAGTTGTAAGATATTCTATTTCTAAATAGATACACAATTCTATTATTAAATATATTCTTTTTTTCAAGTGCTTCATATGATGCTTCACATTTTCAAAGTAGTATATGAACTTCACAGGGCATCTTTAACCTTGATAAAAAATGCATCAAAAAAATGTGTTGTAATGTTGTAGGAGGATATTAAGGAATTTTAGGAGAAATATGATAAGAGATTACATAATGAGAAATAAGAGGAAGAAGCCAACCACTAAAAATTGAAGAAGTAATGAGATAGTTCCAGACTTCATAGTCCCAACCTCCTCGTACAGTACATGCCACAACGCTCTTCTTATGAGGTGGTTGAGAGTACTCCTATAGACCCTCCTCGTATAGAGGACATGCTGCACCACTCTTTTGACAAGGTAATTGTAAGTAATCCCATTTGACTAGCCAGACACACTCGATGTAAGTTTTCTATAATATAATAGTCTTTAAGTGAATTTATAATATGTTGTGTTACAGTGTATATAACTTTATATATAAGATTGTAGGTGTTGGAAAGGTGTTCTCTTGCATTACTAGAAGATGATAACACCCAAAATTAGGCATCTATGCTAAGCATTTATTTATGGTTTTGTGTCATTATATCCTTAAAATGCCCAAAATAACCATAGATTCTTATCTTTTAGTAATTTATATCTTTTCATAGATAAAGTTGCTCAACTAGCCAATTTTAGGACTTGCAGGAACCGAACCTGAAAAGACATCTATTCTTTAAGATTTCCCCCCAACACATGGTTTTTACAGCAGCTAGGTTTCCATCCATCACGACCACGATGGACGAAGCATCACACTATGGCACCAACTTAGGAGACGGTGGTCCCGCTAACCAACTAGCGTGCCCAAGAAACTTTTGATTTCTTAGATCCTATTTCTGATGGCCAATCTTTTATCAAAATACATCCTCATCAATCAGAAGGTTCATCGACACATGCCACTCAACCACCGGTAATAGCCCCCCCTGTCAGGGTGGGTTTGGGCCATGACACCACTACCACGACCAAGGAGGATGCCGCAACCGTGGCCAAGATGACAAAGTTGCGACCGTGGGATCCACCCCGACTACGACCGTAGGATCTGACCTGACTGCGGGATCTACTGTGACCGCGACCATGGCCACTGCGACTGCGACACAACCATGAAAGTGACCATGGCCACCGCGACCGTGAGATCCAACACGACCGCAGGATCTACCGTTACTATGGCACAACCACGACCGTGGCGAGTAGGACCACGAACTGGATCAGCACCTCGACTATTTTGCCTATAAATACCTACCCCTCTCCACTTAAAGAGGGCTTCTGCATTTTAGGAGGTTCCAGCTGTTGGTTCTGACCCGATGAGGTTCCCAGAGCCTCGTGGGAGAGTGCGGAGGTCCGAGAAGGCCGAAGTTCTCATTCTACTACTACCTCTTTAGCGTGCTTCCATCCTCCACCATCTTCCACCTATGGTCTTAGATCTCTAAAGACAGAAGTTGAGGAGAGAGAAGATTGAGGATCTATCTTCTTTGAGAGGAGAACATCCACATCATCATCCTCCACCATTTTCCACCGTCATCCACCCATTTCTTACCAACCACCATCATCTTCCACCTCCATCCACCCACCAAGCTACTGTTCGGGGGCAGATCTAGAGAGAAAGGAGGCCAAGGAGTCTAGAAGATCAAGGAGGATGAACCAAAAGATGAGATCCAACCTATACAGATGATAGGGAGCGATAGACACCTCTCCTCTATAGGATAAATCTCTTTTTCTTCTCCTTTCTTCTACTGTTCTTCTTTGTTTTTGTACAAATGATGTTCTTCCATCTTTGTTCGGTGCCAACTATGCTTGTCCATGGCTAGTTGAGCTCCTTCTTGGTTATGTAGCCCATTTTGGGCATATTTATGTACTTTTATCTTAAGAAAGAAGTTTTATTTCAGATCTAGTATGTTTGCTATTCTATCTTCTCTTTCTGGTTATGATTGCTAGTTTGGTTGATCTCTTTCTTGCTTGAACTTCTACTTCTGCCTACATCGAGAGATTCATTGTATAAATAGATAAGAGAAGGTGGTTTGGATTGGAATCTGAAAGGAGGACGATTCAAGGTGATCTGTGCAGAGTTGCATACCTGGGTATGGTTGGGCCCAGCCTGGAACGGTCGAGCCCACTCCCATGTTCTGCCCAGATCACACCTATTCCTAGTATCTCATAATATTATAGACATGAGAGGGTATCTAGAATATTCTAGGGTGTTGGTTTGTCATCCTCGAGAGAGGTTTCATGTCATTGATAGGTTTTAGTCGTACTGTGTGAGAGCGAGTGGGATAACCCCACAGGAACAATACCATAGTACATACCATGTTTGGATGTAGGTTGTTTGCTCGGGCGTTGGAGAGTTGTCTACGCCCGAGAATGGGTACATAGACTGCCCAACTTTTGGTTACATATCCAGGAACTCCTTTTCTCTGATTTGTAGAATCCCACATACTTTGTTTTATTTTATTTTCTTTGTTTTGTTTCAACTCGTGACAATTTGCTAGACTAGCTCTATCTCCATACTTTTATCGACTATCTGATTGGCTTATCTGACTTGAGAGCGAGATTTTAAGCATCCTAAACATCCCCATGTCCCTGTGTTTGACCCCGTATATCTACTTCAACCCCATAATAAAGTTGTGGGGGGTCCTTGAAGGTTTTAGGTTATAAATTCAAAGTTTCAATCACCGCCCTCCTCTCGAGGCTAATCAGAAGTTGCCATCTATTTTTTGGCTTTGGGTGAGCTTTTCATACACCTTCCATCTGACAAGGTTCATGGTGCTCCAATTCCTAATATTGTGCTTCATGTGATTATCCAACTTACCTATTCATAATGGAGAGACACACCACTTCAATTTGGCCACCCCGAGTGCAACACGATAGGAGAAGCATAAGGCAACATGGTTGTGTGGCCCAAAGATAAAGTTCTCTATGATAATGTATGACAAATTTATGTTACATTTGCATTTGTGGTTCTTTTCTATTTGTATATATATTTGACAATTGATACGAGAATACATGCATGCATAGTACTTAAGAATCCCCCTATTGTCCCCCCTCCAAATCATGTGGTACCTACTTACATTCTGTAGGTTTTATTTGACTCTAGGTCCTAATTGTAGGGGTGGCACTATGGTTAGACACTATAGAAGAAGGGTCTCCTATGAAATTTTATTTTGGAGGACACTTTAGGACAAGATCTATTATTAGTGTATTGTTGATAGATATTGTGGGGCTATTTAGTTATGATTGGTTGAATACAACCGTGATAGAACTTTGGATATGGTTTTATCTTATGGCTAAAAAACTCATTCTATATATATGTGAAAATATAAGTTGAATTATTTTCTAATATATTAATTCATACAAATTTTTGAAACTACTTATATACAATAAGTGCACAGTCACATTAACCAATGTGGCATTTCTAGTTCCATCATTGATTACCATGTATTTTGAGATTGAAAGTTATATAATTGAATACTTCTATATCACATTTAAGTATTTTCCAAATACAAGAAAGAATGTGATTATGTCTTCTTTCAATGTTGGATAAATTTCATGCTCTTTGCTTATAACTTTAACATATGACTTATATTTATTGTGAAATTTGAGTGTTCTTTTGTTTGCCTTCTTTTTACTCAATAATAGGTATTGGGAGTTTTTTTTTAATTTTCCCTAAGGCATTGTTTGTGTATTATTTTGATCCTTTAGATAGCAAAATAGGGATTGGGGGATACACAATGAAGGAAATAAATGTAGTTTAAGTAAATTTTTTATCTCTGTCAACATATATTAATGTCTGTGTCATTACATGATTATTTACTAATGTAATTAAATGTATTACTATAACTTAAAGAGGTATGAAAGTATTCAAATAGGTTGTAGGAGAGATAGATAAGAAAAAGAAAGCAACATCTTGAAAGAATGTTAAGGAAGTTTTTTGAATCCAATGCATATATGCCAAATATGCTTACTTTTATTTATTAACATTTCACATAACTATAAATTTATAGTTCCCTATACAAGGTAATAATTGCGCATGCATATATTATATGATGTTGTATATGAACCAAATTGTCAAACATTTGTCACAAGACATCCATTGTATACAAAAAGTAATATATGTAGTCTTGAATCATAAGTAAATAGTATCATTTGATAGTACCAAAAAGATCAAAACAAAATTGATATCATTCTCTTTGCATATATTTAACACAATTTTACCCTACAAACAAGAAGATCTAGATAAGATATGAGAATAGTGGGCGGAGTCTTTCGTAAAGGAAGTCAACATTATAATTTATTTAGACAGATATGACTTTTCTGAAGTTTGATGTCATGATTTCTATATAAATGTTATGGTAATGGCTTTTTGCAACTTTGAATTTGACACAAGTGAATTGTTGGTTCACATATAAATGATGTGTATTTATACGCATATACATGTGAATGAATGTGAAGAGAAATGAATAACAATGAGAATGACATTTATAAATGTGAATGAGAACAAAATTTTATGTGTGTGAATGAATTGTGTATATGGATATGTGCATGAGAATGGAATGAAGTATGGATGAGAATGCATGTGTGTGAATGAATTGTGTAGACGTAGACTCTTTTATGTGTTTGCTATTGTAGGTTTTGCATGTACTTCTGGCCTATTGTTAAGTTGAACACTTGCAGAGCATGCAATTCTAATGAACTGTAAGCTCCACCCCGTTGAACAACCAGATAGCAAATTTGAATACCTGCCATAAAACATCAAACATGCGACATCAGTTTCCCTAAAAAATAGATGATCTAGATTTATGATGGTAATTTTCTAAAACAAATCCAATGACATAACTATCCTTATAAGTTAGAATTTTAATTGATAAATAAGTACAATGTTAGTTACCGTAGGAGGACCGATGACACATATTGTTCTTCAACATTAGTTTCACAAAAAAGCTGACAACACAACTATCCTTATCTGTTAAAATTTTCGACTAATAAGGAAATACAATGACAATTACCATAGGAGGACCTACAATACAAACCTATATTTTCAATTATGTTAAAAAATATCGACTACTATAATTTCATAATAATCATATAATTATTATTGATATCAGATTACGTTTTCAATTTCTTTATGATAAACTGACGATACACTATTACTGTTACTTTTGTTTAACTTTTCAAAGCACACGAAACTGTGTCTATGTCATCACTTGTCTCTTATCCTTGAAACTGATGCATAAGGTCCTTAGTTGTGGTGTCATCCACTTAGGTGTCAATATATAACTGACATCATATGCCTAAAATAACTTAGATTGGAGATGATATTTGTACTAGTGACGCGTATTCCTAATCCAAACTCAAGATGACACTAAACCCTAGTTTAGGACCTAAGTTAGGTCTAAGTATCATATGGATAGATGAAGAGATTTTAGGGTTGTATGTACATTAAATCACTTTACTTGTCTAGATCTATATATGCTTGGTTGTTTTGATCATATACTTGAAGTGAAAAGATCATACTGCATTGAAGGTACTTGTTTATCTTATTAATGCTCATATATATCTACTTTTGAGGATTCTTGACAATGTCTTGATGTTTGATGAATAAACTTCTTAACTTCTTATTTATATTCTAGTTCAATATATAATGTATATATGTAGTGTATAAAGGAAATCCAATATTATGACCCCAAGGTTAGACCTACCGAGGAGTAGCTCACATAAGGGCAATGATGGATTAAAAAGTTATTGCACCCAAGGTGTAGTGACAAACATGGTTTACATGCACACTTTTGTATGCACCAACGTATAGAGTATAGAAATATATCGATCCATTCTCTATTTATTGACATTTTTGATAGCTTAATTAGATTAAAGATTGGTGATGATGAATTGGAGATTCAGACGAATACACATAAGATTATAAAGTCAATGTCACAAAGAGGATTAATTAGTTAGTAGTTCATGTTATCTTCTTTCTTGTAGTAATAATGTTCCCTTTCATGTAGTATCTTTATATTAGAAATCATGTGAACTCCCTTGAGGAGAAGTTAGTATCCTTCTGCATCATTCAAAGTTTATGAAATGATATTATTGGTTATTGTTTCTTAAGTCTAGATCTTAGAAAAATGACATTATAAACATTATCCCTATATCTGCATTCAGTGGTGGGTTTCTAGGGGAAGGGGTTATAATAATTGATATGCACATATTTATGAAATAACTTATAAATTTATATGTACATATGTTCCTTAGAGCCAAAATAGAATTACTAGGGAATTACCAAAGAAAATTGTGACTATAGAGGATCAGAACCAAGGGTGTGGCAAAAAATTTGTCTGTTACACTATTTGGCAAATGAGGACTCTCGGGCACCTATAAATCCCACCATGCCAAAGTCTAAGGTTTTTTCTTGAAGAAAATACCTCTAGGTTTTCTCATCTCATTTGTCCCCTTCTCATCTATTTTCTCTCCTAACCTTAGAACTCTATTCTCTACTCATCTTGAATTAGAAAGAAGTAGGACTAAGGCATTCTCCATCAATGAAGGAACGAATAATGTTAAGTTGAGAAATAGATATAGAAAATCTGACTAAAACATACATGTCCCTTTAGTATGGGTAAACACTAGAAAGACCTAGGGGTGGGTTGGTGGGATACCCCAGCTATCCATGAAGGACATGGGTAGGGATAACCTCATCACTTACAAAAATCTAAGTGGGTTAAAACCTTAAGATGGAGTGGTCAATCCTTATCCCTAATAACAAAAACTCCAATTTTTTAGGATACACGTAAAGAGAAGAAGTCAAGTAATACCCTACCCAACAAACCCTAAATGAGGATAAAGGAACGAGACAATCCAAATGAATTTGGATAATATTAGTTGGATACCACGAATTAGATATTGGTAGTGTTTTCTTTTTAGATAAAAGTACATTATTAATTAAACACTTGACAATCACCTTCGCTGGTTGTATAGAATATATGTTGTCAAAATTGTTGTTAAGGTAGCCACTAAGGAAAATAGAGATGTTTAATCTATTACTCACATACATATCCAAATGGTTGAAAGGCACCATGGATTAGAGTAAAGTTAGGATGATTTGAGGGTATAGTCCAGTCTCCCAATGACTACACCCTAGTGTCCTACCACTGGCCAACCATAAAAGCACACCAGGAGTGGGCAATGCTAAGAGATGGATTTTTTTTTGGCATTGTGTGGCATACAGATTCTTACACTCTCATATAATCCACCTTCTCATTATAGAGGCATTCTTTGCAAATCTAGTATGGACTTCTTATGTGCAATCAAATGGAACATAACGAGAAAAAACCTATGCATTATTATATGTTGGTTCATTAGGCAAGGACGAGATATACCATTGTATCCAATAGAAACCAAAATATACATAATATATTGTATAAATGACTATATGTTGTCAAATGAGCATTTTGGCAATCACCTAAATGAACTACCTAGTAATAAGGCATGAAAAATATGTGTCAATGTGGTTGTTAAGATAATGACTCATCTATACCATATAATATATCCCGTTGAAGGTTCTCTATGCAATCTTTTCTTTGATTTTTTCTAACTAGAATATAGTACTCGTACTCTAATATTTTCGTATAAGAAAGAGTGTGGAAGGTATTATATCATTTTTTTCATATTTTTGTTTATAAGTTAGTCATTTATTCTGATAAGAAAGATGAGAGTATAAACATGATTGGATGCATTTCAAAAAAATTAATTAACAAATGGGTCATTGTGTATTCCAACAAGCCTATATGAAGTCTTATAAGGGATGGAATGCAACTTTTACCTTCAATTTTTAAATTTTAAGTTTGTCCTTAACTACAATATATGAAGATCATGAGAAAAGTTGCATATACTTCTTATATATTTAGTTTAGTAAATTACTAATGGAGCCTTTTGTAGTATATACGTGACAATTGACTTGTACCTTTGCTTGCTCATTTATTTGTAATTGTTAGGATTGAGAATATGGCACAACTGAGGTTAGAAGAGGTTGTAGAGTTATCGCTCTACATGACAACAACAAGGATTCACACGATGATGTTACTGGTGCCATGAAGATATCATCATTGTTTTAACCCTTGCTTCTTTTTTAATGATTAACACTCCCTCTGGTATGAAACATGTCAAAGTAAGTACAATGTATTTTTTTTCTTCTTCTCTACTATTATAATTGCTTTTATTTTTATTTTCTTTAAGTACATATGATTGCATAAAAAATAAAAAATTAGTCTAGAGCAATGCATGTGGCTAATTTATTTAGAGATGTGTTGTCCACCCTCAGTCGTATCAGATACATACAATGATTCAAATCTACCATAGAAAAGGATAGGGCTGAGATTGAGACAAATGTAGGGCATCGTCATCTGGCACAATGAGCACATTTTCTTACTTGTTTAGTAGGATTAGATTGTACTCTTGTATCCATAAAAAAAATTATGTTTGATTATCTGGAGTTGTAAAATGGAAAGAATCTAGCATTTTTGGCCTATAGTAACTAGTGGATTATCATCTCCATCCCAAAAGGGTTGGACGCCGAAATACAAAGAGTATATGCCTTAGGCCACCACAACGAACAACCTGCCACTCCATGGTCCTAGGTCTGACACTCTCCACTTTTAAAGTCGGTGGCTACAGAAATAGGAGTTCATGTCTAGATAATCTGAACATAAACTATTTTATGATGTCGTTTTAGAAAACACCAATTAGTTCAACCAGAATTAACCAAGTTATGTATTCTTCTTAAACCAGGAAGATTCCGCAAAACAAGCATGCCAATGTGGCAGATAAGTTTTTACACTCCCATACAAATGGTGTGGCCTTCCCCCTCTCCTTCACAGACAATGTTTGTGTAGGGAAATATGGCTATAAAATAGACAATGGAAACAAAATATAACTGACATATTCCCCTTATAATAGTAGACCGTATCAACAACTATATAATGTAAAGGATGGTTTTGAGGATATACCAGGTCCTGGGACAAGTCCAACGACAATATCCTCGTCTTCTTACACACCTTTCTTCAAATCACACTCAAACAGATTCTGGAACAACTCATGGTTGATCATCACATACAATAGCCTGACATTGTCTTCCTAGAGGGAAAAGCTCCTCACCTCTAGAGTATTCCCATGGACCATCATGAACTCCTGTCATTTTAGAAGAACAAATAGGAAGGAGTTGTCCCTCCACATTGGTGTACTAGCACCAACAAACTCTTCTACAATTGTTCTCCCATACTATCCCTCTCTTTATCGGGTAGGACTTGCTCAGGTTTTATTGGTTACCACAATCAAAGAAGACAACAATTATCAGAGGAAATTGAGTTTTGTCTCTAGGAAGCCCCCAATACCCCTCTATTTATAAGATGGTTAGAGTCACGGTTCACAATTTGTGTGGGAGTGGAAGAGATTGGAATTTCACAAACTTCCTCAACCTACGAGTGGTAAGATGATTGGTTCATGGGTGCACCTATCGGTTGACATGCAATTCGATCGGTTCAACCCTTGAACCGATCATTTCGTCATGTTTCCCAATCACAATTGTATTGGAAATTTTAATTTAATTAATGCACAACATGATGTCTGTCGTCAACAGTAATCCTTGACGCAATTGATTTGATCCATGAATCAAGCAATTCATCTCATGAACTGGTTGTCTGGCAATCTTGAGCCATTCAGTTCACTAAGTGAACTGGTCGGTTCATGCCCTATTTCATCCAGAACTCAGCCAATGTGATTTCCAATCAACCTGACACTCCAACCGATCACTTCAATACTTGAACCGGTCAGTTCAGAGTCTAGTCAATCAATTGTTATTTAAATTGAATACCTAAACACTTTTAGTAAGAAAATTAAACATCATTTATGAACAAACTAATACTCCAAGTGTATCCTATGCGTGTGACTCTATATATTCTAATTTATGTTGGTAGTGAATGTCCATAACCAGTTTATAAAATCATAAGCAATGAGTAGTATCTAGCAACACATTGTTAGCTACTCAAGTAAATGGAAGTTGGAGAACAACTTCAACCTATAATATGTGTTTGGTGTTATAATATTTATATAGTTCCTTTGTCACTAGTATCCGGATTGAACTTGAGTTATGGAATAGTCGTCCTCTTCAATATTCAATCTTTGTTTCTTGAGTCAGAGCAAACTGTCTGAGATATATGTAAGCTTAATATCACATATTGACTGACATGTGGATGACCATGCAGTTCTCAGTCTCAGTCTTGCTTATTAAGTGGTTAGGATATCATTTTCCTATAGGAGAGACAAATCTCATCTACATCACTCACAATCGTCCCCATGTGTCACATGTTACGGTAGATGATGTCAAAGTACATTGAACGACATGTAATGAGTATAGTGACTTCAACTCTAAGAACCACAATTACCACCAAAACTATGAGATATGACTTTGACTATCATGCAATGGTTTTCATGTGTTACTCTCATGGTGGTCTATCTGATACACTATTCTCTAACAAGTATCTATGTATTTGGTTTGATATCACATATCATGACTGATTGGATTCTGTCATCAAACAACACACTCTAGTCTTATGTGTTATGGTTGTCTTCCAACCTTCCACAATAACATCCAACTAGAGACATATCAAGAATGTATAAAATCTTAACATCTGTATGATCTCATTGGTCATGCAATCAACCTGAACACATACATCATTGAGTGATATCATTTTATAAACATTTATTATGTTACATCATTTATCTCATAACTGAATGAAACAAAGTAAATTGGAAGGTTATATTTGTTATTAATCAAATATTTATAAGTTATGTCATTATAATCATCATATGCGCAATACAAAATCATATTAAGGCATGTTTGGTTGTAGGCAGATGGAACACATAGTTGAGTTGCAAAACAAGAAGTCATTCTACATGTATTCAATTTGCAAGTTTAATGTTTGGTTAGGCGTTGATTGAACTTGTTACATTAGTGTGTTTCTGTTTGGTACGGTGTAAGTAGGCAGTCTCTATATCGTCACTCATACATGCATTGGTTTCATCTCCGACCATCCCTGGTTGCTCCAGGAACACCTGTCTGCCATAACCAAGGCAGATAATTTGAACCACGTAGAGGATGAGGAATCAACATCTCCGCAGATACGTTGTAGCAGAGGACTACGTTAGGCGAGAAGATGGCATCATAAAGCAGATGTTCTAGCTGTTGAGAATATGCCTCGTGGTGAAGGGGTTCGTCAATGGTTTCCATCGTTACAGACCACTGTAACCAGCAAAAGCTCCGAGGAGCAGCTGTTCCTATGATGAAATGGTAGAGAGCAACATAGGAAAAGGTTGAAGAGGAGGAAACCATGGCGGCTTGGCGTCAATCCCTTTGCATGCATGTAGGTAGCCTAGAGGGAGTGCACGAAGTTGCATGGCGTCGAGATAGTACAGTGCAACCGCAGGCAAGGAAGAAGGTTGAAGATGAGGCAATCTAGCAAGGACGACAACCGGGAAAATGAACCTCGCCCAGATTGGATGCGGTTCGTTTTTCATAGTTTCATACAGTTCAGAAGTATCATCGTGAATTGGATTTCGACGGTGAGTTGGATCGGCATCCAACCAAACGCGTGGAGTTGATCTATGTTCATGCGAGAATGGGAAATAAATCATTGTGTTCGTGGGCTGGTTTGGTTGGACAGAATTGGAACCCGTGCAGTTTCAATTGCAGATGTTTTGCAATGACAACATTTGGTTGTGTGGACTTGGATCCCGCATGTGAAAACGAACCCCACAATCTCGGTTATTTCTGTAGAAATATGTAGAAAACGAACTGCCCTCCTTTTCGGCACAGTTTTATTTCTTCAGGTCATTAACCGACGGGCAAACTAATACCTCTGCGAAACGCACATGGATATGAGACATGTTGACCCGGTCTGAAACTTGAACATCAGGAGATGGGTAACTTTCAGCACTTTATCTACAGGTCACAGTGAAGCACTCCGCCTAAAACTGAAAGCAAATTTTTTTGACAAGCCCCAGACATAGGAAATGGATTCATTTCATTTCTGTGAAACCAAATAATTTCACGAATTGTATTTCCAGTTCTCATCTTTTGATCTTTCATTTTTCGATTATGTGGGTTGGTTTTACACCCAACCAAATTAGCCAATATGATGCATTCGTATCCAGTTTACAGCCCCTGCAATATTGCAACCTTGCTAGCTCAGCTAGCTTAGGTCCGAGATTCGTACCCCACGATAGGGTTGGGATAAATACATGCCAAACTGAGAAACTGGGAAACGGACTGCTGTAGACTCGCCGTCTATCCTTCTATCGTGCACTTCTGTCCACTCCAGCAGATGCAATCGTCTTTTTCCTCTTTTTTATAGAACCTAGTGCATGTGATCTATCTGGTTCGGTCTTTCTTCTTCTTCCTTCTCCGTCTTCCTGGCGCTGCTGCGCTGCCATCATCTCATTTATGGATGCCTGATGACTAGCACATTGTAACATCCCAATCTTATTATGCAAATTTTCAAAATATTTTGTAACATCTCAATCTTATTATGTAAATTTTCAAAATATTTTATTCTCTGCGTGCTCTTTTTCTAATAAGATAATTGTTGAAGACTTAAATGCAAATTACCCATGTTAGTTTTGTAAATTCATTTTATTGTATCCAATTACTCTCTTATCCTTATTTTAGTTAAAAAAAATGTTTTCATATATATCTATGCTCTTTTGTTTAAGAAAATGAGAATAAATGCTTTTATGTCAAATTTTCTCTCTCATATTGTAATTAGTGATTTACAATTTCTTGTTTAATGGCCTCCATCTTGTTAATTGAAAGGAAATAATGTTGAGTGCACATTTTCATATCTTGAAATTCTTATTTGAGAAATTAATGGCTTTATTTACATTCATCATGGTCATTTAAGTGCACATAATGATTTTTGCTATTTTTGGCCCAAAAAATGTACAAGCAGAAAATCTATTAAATGAGAATATTTTAGACACCCTAATACACCTATGGTTCAAATTTGAATCCATTATCACCATGTTTGACCTCTCAATTAATTTGAGAGAGATTTGAATATAGATGGACCAAGATTTGAATATCATTTCCACTAATACAAGCAATTAACCTATGATTCGTTTTATTTGTGCTGTCATGCGTTACATTTTGTTTCGATTCTCATGCGCGTACACAGCGACCTTTGGATCAAGATCCAACGGCACGCCTATCTTCTTCTTCCTCTGTCTTTTTCGTGAGCAGCAGCCGTTACACATCGTCTTGATTGCGACCATTCAACCTCCTCCGATCATTGACAGCTTCACTTGATTCCTTCGCCAACGCATCCGGAATGTCTCCGCGATTTGAACGAGCCCTAGCTCGCCCCCTCTCGCTCTCTGTCGGGAAAACGCCCAATATAGGGCTCACACCCCCCTTGCACAGACGGCCATCTAGCCTCCTCCGCCACCACCTAAACCCTCCGAAAGCATCACCGGCCCCCGAGCTGCACTCCTCCACTACCAATTTGGCTCCGAGAGCCCCGACTCTCCCCCACCTACTCGAGTTTCCCTTTCCGGTGACCTTCGACTCGTCGTGGGCTCCTGTGCACTCTTATGTGCAATTGAGCGACTGGTGAGCTTCGATGACTCCCCATGGTCGTTTCTCTGTATTCGATTTTCTCTGAGTTTTTCCCAAACGCTGGGCCCTATAGGCCATTGTAAGGCCTCAACCGGCGTGCATCATTTTTTCCACCCTGATGCTCTTCCGGCCACAAAAACGAACGCTTTCAACTTGACTTTCCTTTTCGATGGTTTCCCGACCTTCAGTGACTCATTTTCGGTCGTTTCACAGTGGTTTGAATCTTTGACCACATTCCCTTGTTCCAACTGTTTTTCTGACGGGACCAGGAGATTGAGGTCCTTGCTTGCCACCTTCTATTTATCTAGCTTTGCTATCCCATGAAAAGGAGCCTTTGACCTCATTGACTGCTTTTGAATTTGCTTCATAGGTACCCATGTACCTCCAGCAGTAGCCACCTAGTGCCATTGGCCGGTCCTGCTACTCCAGTGCGTCGTCGAGCATGAATCTAGACTCGCTGGCTTCGTCGCGATGTGGGGGAAACCCCTGGGAGTTTTGGTTTCCTGGGAAAGATCGTGCCCGTGACCTTGGAAGGACGACCAAGAGCTCCAGCGAGCTGCTCGACCAATTGCTCGCAGTGGATCAGGTTGGGGACAATCCAGGTCCTGAAATGACCTTGGTACCCCTATCATTTTTTATTTGATGTATTTCACCGTCGAGGGTATTTCAGGGTTTTCACCCATCCTCCCTTCTATGATCACGAGTCCTCAGTGGCAAGCCTCGTTGCTGAGTTGGCCAAGCCCGATTGGTCCAACTCAGGATCGGCCCACTGGTTTTGAAAGCAAACGTGGCTTTTTCTCGATTTATTATTGGTCGATTATTTGAAAATTCATATTAAATCGCCTGATAATCAGAAAAATATGCAAAAATAGGTTTTAGAAAGGATTTTCGATGAGGAATCTAATTTTGTGATTTTTATTGACTGACTTTGCTGTTTTTACATATCAATAATTACATGACACATATTAGGGTTTGATTTGAATAACAATGGGTAATCATGTTAATTTCAGGTGATTAAGAGAATCCAATTAGTCAAACAAGGTTTAACTTAGGTGTTTTTGTTCAAGGTAAGCGGGCCATGCCCTTGGCATAGATAATAATTGATTTCTTGAATGTTTATGATTTATGTTAAGCACCTTATATTAAAGTCATGATTAATGCATGTTTTCTTCAAGTATATGGTTATTGGATGTTGATTGCTATAACCTAAGTCTAAGTATAGAAACCTGATTAATGTTATGACTTATGATTAAGATACATGAAACCAAGATTAAGAGGGAAGAAATTCCCATTCATGCTTAAGAGGGAGAAATCCCATTATGGTCATGGGGAGAAATCCCCATTATGTTTAAGAGGGAGAAATCCCAATTAAGATCAAGTTTAGGTTATTAAGAAGATCATTAAGTCTAAGAAAGATCATGGTTAATGGAAATGGATTTAGATTTATATGCACCGTGTTATGGGTTTTTCGAGCATTATGGTCTCCTTATGGGGCATTAAGAGAGGAGCATATACTTCTAGTCAAGTTCCTTATGTAAAAGGTGTCAAGAAATGATTAATGTTAAATGTATGTCCATCTTTATGTCAAGTCACATTTATAGTTTACTTTTATGCTTTATAACATGCCAATGTTGCTTACTTACCATGTTTGTTTTTCCTTTGCATGGCTGGGGATGAGATGTCCGCAGACGTTGGAGCTAAAGGGAAGGAGACATCTTGAGAAGATTCCAAGGATCCAAGGCCTTAGAAGTTGTTGCCTGGTGGGACATCCATCTATGGAGATCCTATCTTTCATATGTCATCAAGATTATGTACTGTATCTTTAGAATCATGATGTAGTTTTCATTCCAAGAACTTATGTATGAATCTATGTTTCAATAATGCCAAGTGTTATTTGTTTCTTGAGATGAGATCATGCATGTGACAATCCCTCCCTGAAATGCCAAGTACCCCACATTATGGATAATGTTGGGGATTAGGATGTGCTTCCGCTAGTTATGTATGTAACCCTAAGGAGGGGTGTTACATTAATGGTATCACAGCAAGAAATAGATGGCCACTAAGGCAACAATAAGGATTCATGCAAGTCACCCTAGGATGAAGAATTAGAAGTAGAGAACATGATTATGTATTCTAGTATGTCTAGAGAACCCTAAAGATGACTAGAGCCCTCACCTCATTAGAGAAGTACATGTTAGCATGCTCATGTAGTTGAAACCAAACCCTAGATGATGACATGTTTCTCCTTGTCTCAATGGTAAGGGCCACCCAATTGAGATTTGAGGAAAATGTCATTTAATTTGACTTTTTATGTGTCTTACCTTCTTAATTGTGTGTGTGGTATGGGATACATGTGTAAATAAGTTGGTGAGATGTAGCATAAAAAGATCCAACATTTCTAAATATGTGGTTGATCACCACATATAAAGAGATGAAGGATATATGACCTAAGGTTAGACAATTATGAAGATGTAGTCATGGTAAGTGAGAGATAGATTCCCTAAGTGTAATGAGTTAGGTTTAATGGAGTAAGTATGAGACTTAGGAAGGGTAGTTAAGTAATTTATGTTGAATCATAATAATGCTTTGTTTTTATATGCCTTCTATAATGAAAATTTGTATGGAAAATTTGCAAGTTTATGTGAAACTCTTAAGGTGGGTAGAAACTCTAGGAAATTTTGAGGATGAAATTTATTTAAGGTGGGTAGTATTGTAACACCCCAATCTTATTATGCAAATTTTCAAAATATTTTATTCTCTGTATGCTCTTTTTCTAATAAGATAATTGTTGACGGCTTAAATGCAAATTGCCCATGTTAGTTTTGCAAATTCATGTTATTGTGTCCAATTACTCTCTTATCCTTGTTTTAGTTAAAGAAAATGTTTTCACATATATCTATGCTCTTTTGTTTAAGAAAATGAGAATAAATGCTTTTATGTCAAATTCTCTCTCATATTGTAATTAGTGATTTACATGTTTAATTGCTTGTTTAATGGCCTCCATCTTGTTAATTGAAAGGAAATAATGTTGAGTGCACATTTTCATATCTTGAAATTCTTATTTGAGAAATTAATGGCTTTATTTACATTCATCATGGTCATTTAAGTGCACATACTGGTTTTTGCTATTTTAGGCCTAAAACGTGTACAAGCAGTAAATCTAATTAAATGGGAATATTCTAGACACCCTAATACACCTATGGTTCAAATTTGAACCCATTATGACCATTTTTGACCTCTCAATTAATTTGAGAGAGATTTTAATATATATGGACCAAGATTTGAATATCATTTCATTAATACAAGCAATTAACCTATCGTTCATTTTATTTGTACTGTCACGCATTACATTTTGTTTCATTTCTCGCACGCGTACACATCGACCATTGGATCAAGATCTAATGTCACTACTGTCTTCTTCTTCCTCTGTCTTTTTCACGAACAGTAGCTGTTACACATCGTCTTGATTGCGACCATTCAACCTCCTCTGATCCTTGACGGTTTCACATGATTCCTTCGCCAAGGCATCCATAATGTCTCCCCGATCTGAATGAGCCCTAGCTCGCCCCCTCTCACTCTCTGTCAGGAAAACACCCAATATAGGGTTCGCACCCCCTTGCAATGATGACCATCGAGCCTCCTCTGCCACCACCTAAACCCTTTGAGAGCATCACCGGCCCCCGAGTTGCACTCCTCCACTACCAGTTTGGCTCTGAGAGCCCTGACTCTCCCCCACCTACTCAAGTTTCCCTTTCCGGTTACCTTCGACTCATAGTGGCCTCATGTGCACTCTTATGTGCAATTGAGCGACCGGTGAGCTTCGATGACTCCCCGTGGTCATTTATCTGTATTCGATTTGCTCCGAGTTTTCCCCAAACACTGGGCCCTATAGGCCGTTGTAAGGCCTTTGTTGACGTGCATCGTTTTGTCCACCCTAATGCTCTTCCGGCCAAAAAAACGAATGCTTTCGACTTGCCTTTCCTTTTCGATGGTTTCCCGACCTTCAATGACTCATTTTCGGTCGTTTCACAGTGGTTTGAATCTTTGACCGCATTCCCATGTTCCAGCTATTTTTCCCACAGGACTAGGAGACTGAGGTCCTTGTTTGCCACCTTCTATTTCTCTGGCTTTGCTAGCCCATGAAAAGGAGCCTTTGACCTCATTGACTGCTTTTGAATTTGCTTCATAGGTACCCATGTACCTCCAACAATAGCCACCTAGTGCCATTGGTCGGTCCTGCTACTCCAGTACATCGTCGAGCATGAATCTGGACTCGCTGGATTCATTGCGATGTGGGGAAACCCCTGGGAGTTTTTGTTTCCTGGGAAAGATCGTACCCATGACCCTGGAAGGATGACCACGAGCTCCAGCGAGCTGCTTGACCCATTGCTCGTGGTGGATCAGGTTGGGGACAATCCAGGTCCTGAAATGACCTTGGTACCCCTTTCATTTTTTATTTGATGTATTTCATCGTCGAGGGTATTTTAGGGTTTTCGCCCATCCTCCCTTCTTTGATCGCAAGTCCTTAGTGGAAAGCCTTGTTGCTGACTTGGACAAGCCCGATTGGTCGAACTCAGGGCCAGCCCACTGGTTTTGAAAGCAAACGTGGCTTTTTCTCGATTTATGATTGGTCGATTATTTGGAAAGTTGTATTAAATCACCTAATTATCAGAAAAATATGCAAAAATAGGTTTTAGAAAGGATTTTTGATGAGGAATATGATTTTGTGATTTTTATCGACTGATTTTGCTGTTTTCACATCTCAATAATTACATGACACATATTAGGGTTTAATTTGAATAACAATGGGTAATCATGTTAATTTTAGGTGATTAAGAGAATCCAATCAGTCAAACAAGGTTTGACTTAGGTGCTTTTGTTCAAGGTAAGCGGGCCATGCCCTTGGCATAGATAATAGTTTATTTATTGAATGTTTATGATTTATGTTAAGCACCTTATATTAAAGTCATGATTAATGCATGTTTTCTTCAAGCATATGGTTATTGGATGTTGATTGCTATAACCTAAGTCTAAGTATAGAAACATGATTAATGTTATGAATTGTGATTAAGATACATGAAACCAAGATTAAGAGGGAAGAAATTCCCATTCATGCTTAAGAGGGAGAAATCCCATTATGGTCATGGGGAGAAATCCCCATTATGTTCAAGAGGTAGAAATCCCAATTAAGATCAAGTTTAGTTTATTAAGAAGATCATTAAGTCTAAGAAAGATCATGGTTAATGAAAATTGATTTAGATTTATATGCACCTTGTTATGGGCTTTCTGAGCAATATGGGCTTTCCAAGCAATTATGGGCTTTCCGAGCATTATGGGCTCCTTATGGGGCATTAAGAGAGGAGCATATACTTCTAGTCAAGTTCCTTACATAGAAGATGTCAAGAAATGATTAATGTTAAATGTATGTCCATGTTTATGTCAAGTCACCTTTATAGTTTACTTTTATGCTTTATAACATGCCAATGTCACTTACTTACCATGTTTGTTTTTCCTTTGCATGGTTGGGGATGAGATGTCCGCAGACGTTGGAGCTAAAGGGAAGGAGACATCTTGAGAAGATTCCAAGGATCCAAGACCTTAGAAGTTGTTGTCTGGTGGGACGTCCATCTACGGAGATCCTATCTTTCATATGTCATCTAGATTATGTGTAGCTTTAGAATCATGATGTAGTTTTCTTTCTAAGAACTTATGTATGAATCTATGTTTCAATAATGCCAAGTGTTATTTGTTTCTTGAGATGAGATCATGCATGTGACAATCCCTCCCTGAAATGTCAAGTACCCCACATTATGGATAATGTTGGGTATTAGGTTGTGCTTCCACTGGTTATGTATGTAACCCTAGGGAGGGGTGTTGCACACATACAACAGACAAGCCAGCCTGCGTTTCTATTTCCCTGGAAACAAACACAACATTTTAGCTGATACCCCTCCTACATTACATGCAGATTAACCAAAGCAGAAGATCAAGAAGAAACTGGAGTAAAGCCAAGGAAATCGACCTTTACACCGACATTATCAGAAGGCACACATTTTGTCGACAATCTAACAGGACATCCATAAAGGGTAGACAGAGAAGGAGTGGTGCAGATCGATATCCAAGTCCCAACTTGCCTACAAATGAACAAGGAAAATGCTACTTCCAGTTTGTTTTTGTTAGAATTCTAATAACATATATAGAGTTAGAAAAAAAACTAATTTAGCATGGTTATGCAAAAATAATTACCAATATAGCACTATTTGTAAACTATATCCTAAACTAGCACACTCTAATCTGAAAATGTCACTTTGTGTGACTTGCTTTTTTTCGGCAGCAGAATTATTAGCATTAATCTTTTTAAAATATTTTTTAAAAAATAAGAAAAAACTAAAAGCTCCACTTTAGGTGACACTTTTAATTTTTCTCTTAATTTTTGTTTGATTTTTTTCCAAAATAATATGTTAATGCTTCTGACGCTTTCTGACCTAGAACACGTAAAATGGTAATTTAAGTGACGTACTGTGTAGTTTTTGGAAATATTTTTATAAAGGGTTCTACATTCGTAATTATTTTTAAAACTGTGCAATTTTTTTTCTTTCATAAAGTTATATCTAAAATTCTTTGCAAACAATCACTGTGTTTTCTGATAACTTTAGAAAACCCTCATATCTCCACTAATCATAGGTAACTTGTAGTCTGTTAACCCCTCCTTTACTTACAATAGAAGTTTTTTTTTTCTTTTCTTATATCTAAACATTCTGACAGGTTATTCTACTTGTTTATTTATCTTTTCATTTAAATCAATTTTTCCCTTCTCTTACAACATGAACATAAACAAATAAATTATATTCAGGTCAGTTCGAGCTTGTACAAGTATATGGCTTGCAACTTAGACTGATTTGAACTTTTTGTTTTTTTATTCTGCAAACTGTTCCGTAGATGCACTTGAATTTATAGTGTAATATTAAACTCAATATATGAGATCTTTTTTTTATAAAAATCTCATGCAATTATATTAAATTTCAAAAGGCTACAACTATACAGACTAGGACGTGCATAAGATCATGTTTGGTACAAATTGAATCTATGAATATGATGAGACAAAATGCAACGAAGAAAAATGTTCCATGGGGAGGCACCCCTTAGACAAGTCTCTTAAAGATGAAAATCATGGGCTAAGAAAACTAAAGAAAAAAGACAAACATCTACATGTCTATCCATAACGCTCTATCAAAAGTTTGAATCTTCCTCCAAAATCTCCTCCTTGGTGTAGAAGACATCTCAAGCTACAATATTATTTTCTGGGCTTTCTTCTGTTGGAGTCATCCTAGATGACGTCGACGCTTGTCCTACAAGTATGTTGAATAGTGAGATCTGATGTTATCTTTAATAAAATGATATGAAGTGGATTTTTGGCATTATTAAATTTTCTATGATTTCTTTCTATCCAAATGTGCCATAAAATGGTGATAATGATGTCTTCAGGGTAGAAATTTTCAACTCTGTGTAGAGGTTTTATATTGAAAGGTATAGCAGAAAGATTTTGATTATTAGATCTAATATCGAGAAAGTTATTGATGATTAGTTTAGAGACTGGACAGTTTTTGAAGATATGTTCTATTGATTCTGAATCGGCTAGACAGAGATAGCATCTTGAAGACCCAACGAAACCTCTCCTTGTAATGTTTTGTTCGGTGAAAAGCTTGTTTTTTGTAGGAGCCAGAAAAAAAAATTGTGCTTCTGGGACCATTAGTTTATCCCTGAGAGGGAGTAGTTGGGGATGATGTGTCTGTAGGTGAGGAAGATTTTCAATACCCACCATAGTCCATGCTTCCTTTACTCCATAAACTAGCAAACCCTCTGCCCAATTAAGATTGATTCTCCGTCAAACTTAATCAAACCTTTCTGTTCTGATGAGCTTCATTCTGCTATAAAATCTCTCAGAAAAAATAAATCTCCTGGGCCTGATGGGCTAAATGTGGAATACTACCTTGCTAACTGGAACCATTTCAGGAAAGACTTCTTAGCTTTGCTTCAAGAAATCCACAAACACAACAATGCTCACAACATCCTCAAGCATCTAAACAAAACTTTCATTGCTCTTATCAAAAAAATTGATCATCCTGAGCATATTTCACAATTTTGTCCCATCAGCCTCATCAATACTTCATACAAAATCATTGCTAAAACTCTAGAAAATAGATTGAAACTCTACATCAACAACATTATACCTCTTAACCATAATGCCTTTCTTAAAGACAGAAATATCCAAGATGCTTACCTAATGGTAAATGAGACAATTTATCAGTGCCACATAAATAAAACCCCTTTGATTGCTATTAAACTTGATTTTGAAAAAGCCTTTGACTACATCAACTGGAATTGTCTCATAAAAACACTGGTTGTTTTTGGTTTCACAGAACCTTGGATAGACTAGATACATGCCTGCATTTACACAAATCACTTTTCTACAATTATCAATGGCTCACCCTTTGGATACTTTAAAAACACTAACGGGCTCAGGCAAGGTGACCCACTTTCCCCTTACATGTTTATAATTGTGACATAGATCCTCACAAAGATGATCAAGCTTGGCTCTGCCCATGGGCTTATTTCTTCCCCCTCTAAATGCAAGGAGAACATCATACAGTTTGCAGATGATACTATCATCCTAGTTTCACCAAAAGACGACACCATCATAAATACCATTAGAATCATTAGAATCTTTTCATACATCTCGAGATTGAAACTTAACCTCAAAAGTCTTCCATCTTTGATGTTCACACTGATCATCACATCATCAACATATATAAAACTATCCTCAAATGCAAGCACGAATAATTCCAAATCAACTATCTTAGCTTACCCATCACCCCTCTAAACATCACTCATTCTATATGGGTTCCCATCATAGACAAGATCAACACAAAACTAAACTCATGGACAAATAACTTCCTTAATCTTTCTGGCCGCCTCACTCTCCTTAATAGTGTCATTATCCCCATCACAACACACTACCTCAGTTGCATTCCCTTACCTACCAAAACAAAAAATATCATTGACAAAATCAAGAGGAGTTTTCTTTGGAATAATCAAAATCACTTACATGCCAAAAGAAAACATTTCCACCTGGTTAACTGGAATACCATCTCAACTCCCACGGGTTTTTGTGGATGGGGCATCATCGACCTTGAAACTCATGCTCTATGTCCTGTGATTAAGATCATCAACACCTTGGCAAACAACAAAAAAAAAGATCTAGTGTGACCTCATCCAACATAAATACTACAAAAAAATCCCACCATGGCATAAAACCACAAAACATATTGCTTCTCCTCTCTAAAAATACATTAATAGATACATCCCCCTGATTAGGAATATCATCCATACCCCTCCACACGTTCACTGCCACATCAACTTCTGGAAAGACCCTTGGTTCCATCAAAATACCATCAAAAACCTGCATCCACAATGGTCTATACCAAAAATATTATCTTCTATTTCTACGGCCAAAGCCCTCACTCTCCTCACCAGCAAAAAAACAAATGCTCTTAAGTGGCTCCTTCACACAAACCTAGAAAATTCGAAAATAAACAACATCATTCATGAGTTGGAATTCAACACAAAGAATAAGATCTCTTGGAGATGGGGTGCGTTATACACCCCAAAGGCAGCTTACACCTTCCTCAATATATGATATCTATCATTTTCTCAACATCTTCAAGTTATTATTATTCAAGTGGTGTACAAATTTTATTAATAAAACTATTTTGACTCGACAAGGCTCACCCAACCCAACCCGAACCAACCTAAAAACTCATGGTTTTTTAAAGTCCATTCAAGTTTTTTTCCAGTTCGTGTCAAATTTAGTTCGGGCTGGGTTTAAACTCACTATCTTTTGACTTATGCCAATCTTATCGGGTTGGCTCAGATTTAGGGTTTGATTGCATTTTTCTTGTTAATAATTTAACAAAATTAAATTTAAGCATGTCTATGTCATCTCTGCAAGATAAGTCATGGTAGGTTCTGCTACATCAATATCTGACTTTTTGTAACTCATATTCTGATTGGTTGGGCTAGATTGGCCTTGTTTAAGTTGGGTTTAGTCCCACCTATGTTGACTCATATTCTGAGGATGAATTGACTCAAACTTGCTTAAATTTATTCTAATATAATTTTAGTATATAAAATGAAGTAAATATAACATGATTTGACCAAACCCAAACAAGAGTGGAAAGGAATGAAATTAAACCTAACCAAATCCACATCAAACTAAATTGAATTTGACATGAATTAACCAAAAATATGAACATACACTTGAAAACATTTAGTTTTTGAGTATTGTTGGGTTGGGTTGGGTTGAGTTGGCATGGGTGAGTCAAGTCAAGTCAAAGAGGTTCATTTTTGGTACCTATTTGTGCATTACTTGAATAACAATATCTTAACATGTAGAGAAAATGGTGTAGCTTAGATTAAACATGTATTACACACTATAAAATACATTCTGATTACTTATTCAACACTTTAGAAAAAGAAGAGGCTGAGTCTGTTATGATTGTGACCGCATACCTATCTGGACCAAAAAATGACCTAAGTATAGTTTGTTTGTCTATTTTCTGTTGCCAAAAGAAAAAAATAAAAGTTAAATGCAATGTAAATTACTAAATAGGGAAATGGTGGCATTGTTTAGATATAGATTAAATAAAGGAAAAATGTATCAAGCACTAGTTAAAATGGATGTGGAGCAAAGTTTGACAATGGGAGTTTTATTTAAGATTAGTCAAAATATAAGAGGTTTTAAGGGATATTAGATAAAATGTGTTTTTGAGAAATAAAAAACTCTTAAATATACATTGGAAAGGTGGATTCACATATGTAGTATGTTGTTAAAGTTTGAGAATATACTTGGAACTCTTATCTGATAAAGAAAAACATCGACTGCACTTGCATATTTAGATTTCAGTGTTGTGGATGGTTTATTGCAATTTTAATAGGTAAAGATACACAAATACATTCCACAAAACTAATTTCAAACTAATATCATCTATGAAGAATCTAAAAGTTTTCCTCTCTTTTCTCTTTGTACCATACTAGTAACTTATATTTCTTTCTTCATATCTAATATTTGTTTTCTTTTTATATGCACATATTTTTATTTTCTATATCTATTACTTGTGTCGATGAATAAACCATGTTTGAACAAAAAAAGTGTTCTGGGACTGAGTAAATCATCATTTTCTATAAAATCAAGATCTAACTATTATGTACAATTTGGCCTCCAAGTTGTATTTGGATCTAAGCATTCTCTCTTATAGGAACCCACGAATTAAATCCTTTGGACTTGGTAGGTTTTATACCCTCATGAAAAAACATTGAAATCTAGACTATACCAAGTCGAGTGTTAAATCTAGATTCAAACATGTTTTGGATCTGGGCATGATGTAAAAAAATCTAACTTCAGTAGAATCAATACTTTTTAATAAAAATATTTTGTTGACATTGTTGTTACTAGGGTGTATGCTAAAAAAGAAACAGCAAACATATTTAAGAAAAAAAATACATCTGTCTGGTGCGAAACAACGAAAAGTAATATAAAGAGAATATATTAGCATATACATTTCCGCTATAAGGATAGAGTGGGACATTTATTCAAATTTGTTTAAAAGTGGGGTTTATGAACTGAAGGGAAAGAAATGTTTTTTAAAGGGGGGGTACTCAAAGAATATGTAAAAAGAATCATAGAAATAATTCAATTTATTCATAGTTCTCATTTGTTTTTCTATTGTGCTATGTCATCCTTTTCCTATTTGACCAATTAGAGAATTAAATTCTAAGTGGACACTCTGAATGGAATAGGGTGTAATTAATGTTTGTATCAAGAAATTCTTTTGACTATTTGAAAGGAAAATAGAGATCCCATATACATAACTCGCCAACAACACCTACTTGCATGAAGGCCTTCTCATTGAGTCAAAAATGATAGGAGGAGGCACATTGGATATGTTTATGCAAAAAACTCAAATCAAGAAGAAATACGTTCTTGGTTTGTTGCTAGAATCTACAGGCAGATCAATCAACAATGGCAGAGGAGAGTTCTTGAAAATCTTCAATAGGACATTGAAGACTTTAATATTAGAGTGATTCTAGCCATTTTAGTATCTTATTGAGCTAAATATATTCTTGTCAAACCTTAGAAGTTTCTAGTCCATGTTAGACCAGTGGGTATGAAAGTTAATGATTCAAATTTGAGGGACATGATTAGGATTCTTGGGAACCCATCAACCCCCTTCAACATTGTTGATATGGAGGAAGAAAACATTTCTATTTAGTTATCTAACCTAGTTCATCACCAAAAGACACTCATTGAAGGTCCCTAAACAATTTTTAGATCATAATTTATTTTCTAAACATGAACTCATAGTTTTCCCTTGAATACCATGTATGACATTGTCACAATTTTAATGGAATACTAGTAATTCTCATAGAATTCTGTAATAAACACATGGCATAGGATACTAGAAAAATGGTACCAAAATCATGAAGGTATATGTCATTGCAAGGGAAAAATCTATAGCCAAGTATTCCACAAAAATAATGAAATAATCTACAACACCCTCCAAGAAGAATTATGGTGGAAGGGAAAGAGTATAGATTTCTAAATGCAAGCTACCATGAGTATGCAACATATGTAGGAGAATATCTAACAACATAAATCAGTTTCCATTTAAAAAATGTAGCAACTCAGTGGAGCAATTCATGTAGGTGGAAGAAAAGAGTGAATAAAGAGACAGTGAAGGACAACTTCAGATAATGGATGTTGGTTCCACCATGAGGCCACTGTAAGGAAACTCAATGAAGTATCTTCTCAATGTTTAATCCATAATATTGATATAACTAAAAAAAAGGAACCATAGAGAAATACAACCACAAGTAATCAAATCACCATGAGTAGAAGTAGTCAGTAAGAGAAATAAGGCATGTGACATACCATATTGTTCTCACTTAATCATCAATCAAACAAATATGTAATCCCTCTTAGTGTTCAACTATATCATAAATCAAGATAGGAATGTTGTTAACCCTATAGGCAATTCATCAAACATGCATAGCCCTAATTTATCATGAGAAGAATACTAAAAACCTAAACCATCTCTATACATCTCACTTTATGTAAGATATGGATTTAGTAAAATCATTTCTTCAATGTAACATCAATTTTCTTTATAATACCTATTGAGTCTCATTGGAATTAAATCTTAGTAATTTGGAGCAACATATAACTTTTGTTATTGGATAAAATCCTATTCCTGAGTAGACATTAATAACAAGCTAAAGTATAAAATAATAAGTGACTTCATGTTTCTTGTAATAATTCCTCAGAGTTTTATGTAGATTATAATTTATTACACCTAATTTCTTTATAAGTTTTTATGATAAGTATTTTTTGATAATTTGTAATAGATTACATTTTCATGACCAATTTCTTAGAGAGGGAGTGCCCAATTTCATGTCTATCTAGGGTTCTCCATCATGATGGATTTCAGAGGGGGAAGGAGTCAACCTCCTCCATTTCCTTCTCTAATTTTTCCTCCTACACCACCCCTCACACCTCCATCACCTCCATGTATTCCACCACCACAAACCTCTTTATATCCCACACAAAAAAAACCCCTAATAATTTTCCTATCCATAATAACAATGCTCCTCTTTTCATGGAAGTAATACTGGTGATACCCATGTGAGTGGTCTTCCCACAACATCAATCTTACCATCCTATAAGACTAGATCCAAGAATTTATGTGGACATCAATGATCAAACTAATGATATATAATGTTGGAAAAACCAAGGAGCCTTTTCTTTAAGGAGGGTAATGAGCGGTGCTAAATGAAGTTCCCCAAGAATGTCCCAATAGATTAGACTATTCCCATCCAAAATCAATCATCTTGTAAATTTTTGGAAGAAAAAATCTAGTGTCTGAACAACTTTAAGGGCAAATGCTTTGCTCTAGGTATATGAAGGGAAACCTGGATGTGTTCAGTGCATTTAATGGGTTGTATCTCACTCTCGTCTCCATGGCACTTGCTCAGAAGAATGCTTTTTAGCATGTAATTAAGTTCTTTGATTAAGTTGGTCATACTCTTAAAATGGACTCCTATAATTTACCCATGATGTTCCCATCTTGAGGAAGCCCTAGTTTGGGTGTCATTTTCTAAAGTGGGGGAAGTAGTGGTCAATGTGTGTTGTCATCATCATTTCTCACATGATTGGAAATCCTGGGGTTCTTGATTAGAAGATAGTAGGAGCCAACATTGGTGATGATCATGTGATCGAGTCTGTATCTCAATTTTCTAATATTTATTTATGATGTTTGCATAATAAATAGGATTTTATTCTATGAAACATAACGGCTAAAATGTGCTTTTTTGTTGAAAAATTAGAAACTTATTTAATTCATAGAATCCCTAAAAGTTTAGAAGAAATCAAAATATGTTAACTCATTAAAAGAATTTTCTTAGGACTATGTGGCATTTTGGAATAAATTATTCAAACTTGGATATGGTGACATTATGAGGATAACTCAATATTTAATGAAATATGTGTGTGTGATAGTATTATGGATTTTTGAGAGCTTTTTCATTTTTAAGAATAATTGTTGGATCTATGTGTTCAAGAGGGAGATGAAGTGATCTACATAGACACTTAAACAAAACTTGCTAAACCTTCATATTATCACATGTTATGTGCAATAAGTAAAATAAGAATATGAGAAACACTAAATTAACCATGAAGTGGAGAAAATTATTAAAGTGGTAGTGTCACAAAGCACATAGCTCCACTAAACGGAGAGGTCAACCTCTACAATTTGGAAACCTTGAGTTACTTCTTGTGTTCCACCACAATAATTACATGAAGAGACCCCTATTTTTAGATTAATAATAGCTATCTTCCCTTTGTCGAATAAGGGAACCTCAACCTAACAATGAACTTATGCACCCTAACCAAGGGTATTTTCCCTTAGATCCTTCCTTATATAAGGACACTTTAACAACCAATGGATGTGTTCCATTTATTTGGGTTGTCACCCCTCCAATACCTCTTCTCTAATAGATTGGTGCTTTCTAATGGTGCCTTCCTTTGTAAAGGGTCGCCCAACTTCCAACCTATCTTATCCAAGAGAGAAAAAAAGTCTTCACATGTGAAAGAGAGTGGAGGTGGAGGATGAGAGCCTCACAAGATATAAAAGGTAAGTATGTCTCTCTAAAAATATCCTATTCACTCTACTAGATGTAAGAAATTGATTAAGCTGAAGGGAGTGTATAGTGGCTATTTGAGGAACAACCTCTTAACTATAGTTTAGGAGCCTCATGTAACGCTTGATATTCTCCCCTATAGGTCTTATTTATAATTGAGGTGACTACTACCCTTTATTAATGAAAGGAAAAAGATGAGCCATCTTAGGGGGGGAATGAGATTCTAATAGTAATTTTCCACTTTTCTGTCCCCATGTAACAACTATATTTGCAGTTGAAAAGGATTATATCAAGTGAAACCTTAGCCACATTTTCTCAAAACAGAATCGATTGACGATCATATTTTATTAAGTTTTTTGGCCGAGTTTCTTCTATAAAACTTGGCCGAAGACACTTCCTGGCCTTTTTTTTGTAAGTCATGTTTCCTTAGGAAAAACTCAACTGACGAAGGCGTCTATTTAGCCCTTTTGGAGTAATGACAAATATCTCAAAGTATGTTATATATTTTCGAATCCTTACAATAAATATTATGATCTTAATTATAAGGCATACATTCAGTTAAAGTAATTTACATTAACGATCCAAAGATAACATTTATGTAATCATTAAACCAACTTGATTTTTTCTCATGTCTTGACCCTAATTCCAAGGTTAGGGTTTGCATTTATACTATATCTATAAAATCTAAAATCACTCAAGTAAACTCATTAGACATAAATAAGGGGAGGGACTTATCCATTATAAGAACATGGAATTACACTATGTAACCTCTCAAGTCAAGATTCTCCCTCTTTTTGAAGATAATAAACAATTCCAGAAATGTTGTCAAAGTTTTCAAGTATGATCATTTATTGGATATGTCTATTTTGGATGTACACTACAGTTTTGGTAATAGTATTAATTTTAGGTTTCAAAGAAAGGAGTTCATGTTCTTCACCTCAGTTTGTGTTATATCTCATGTTAAGTTAACTTTCATAACAATACAATCTAGATATATATGTGATTATACATCTACAAAAATATATATTGTCTCCCATTATCAGGTTGGGGTGAAAGAACAAAGTAAAAAAAGGAATCTCCAAGAAGTTCATATAATCCAAATAAGACTTGTAGCTAAACAACCGAAGATGCAACTCTAGGAGTCATTAGAATAAGAATGAATATTATTCAACTTAATAGATATTCCATTGAAAGATAAAGGTATGAGTACATATGATGCTAAATACAAGCACATAACACAAAACAAAGCATAAAAATAACAAAGTTGGACAAGTTAACCAATAGAGCTTGCCACTAGTAGATGTAGAGGAAATATAGAGAGATATACAATTCAAGAGATCATATATGTATATAAATAACAACCCATCATGCATCACAAGGAAAGATGATTTCCATTTGAAGAACAAGGTCGGATACTCACTCAAAAATAATCACAAGATAATGTACGACAGAAGTAGGATAATGTTCATGAAGACATTCATAAGAAAAGATTTCATCATTTTAATGTGATTAGAAGCTCAAAATTTAATAATAAAGACATAAATAACAAATCAATAAATAACATAAATATAGATTGGCTTATAAGGATTTTTTATAACATGTCTACAATCTAAACATCAAAACGATGCATTTCAAATAAAAATTGACTAAGGGAAGTGCCAAGAGAGTAGGGTGTTGTCTATGAGATACAATTTGGAGTGATTTTTTTGCAGACAAAACATTTATATAGTCATAACTTGGTGCCACATGTTGAGTTTTTAGGGTAAAAACTCAATTGACGGAAGCTATTAGACCCATTGACAAGTTTCCTTAAAGTAAACTCGGGCGACAATAGCTATTGTCCATAGAATTTTTAACAAGTCTAGACTTCCTAAAAAAAAAAAAAAATTTGATCTAAACATGCATATCAATTTTGTAAAGTGCTTGGACATCGTCAAGTGCTATTTTTACTAAGAAAAATATTGAAATTTACATATTTCAATAAAAGGAGTAAAAACGACATGTGAAGAATAAACAAACATAACATTCAATCAAGGAATGTATATATATAATAATGAACACAATGCCTCTAGTTACCATTATTTACATTTGTTCCCAAACCATACACCTCTCACCTTTCTTCTTTTATGTGGATTGAGAAGTCAAATATTTAATTTATTTTGTTTTCCCATCCTTTTGCATGTGACATAAAATAATAGAGAAGAAATTCCCCCATCATGTTTTTAGGTCCAAGGTGGTTAGTTTTGTTACTCAATTTAAGTCCTTCTTGGGTGTTTTCCTAAATGGGAAATATGTACAATGTTGCCCATCTTTTCTATAATAACTGCATCTAGCTTGGAATTTAGGGGACTGTCCACTGAACACATATGAAGAGTTCCTCTTAATGTTTCTAGTTCTATATCCTATGAAAATTATCCCAATAGAGTATGGCAACACGATGCAGTATTTTATTAAGAGACTTTTTAAAAAATAAAGATCTTTACAAAGTGGAACTCATAGCATAATTATCATATATATGAAAAGTAATCAAGTGCAATACAATCAAGAAATATTAATCCTAGATGTAAAATATCAACTTATAAGAAAAATGATTTATCCATAAAAGAATATTTATCCAAAATAAGAGCTCTCTCTCTCTCTCTCTATATATATATATATATATATATATATCAATTAGGAATAACATGATGAGATTCAAGAGCATTGAATTTCACAAGAAAGAAAACATTTGCAAACTATAATTGAATTAATCTTAGAAAGATAAACACTATTTTAACATTCTACTTCTAGAAATTTTAGATCTAACTAATCATTGGCATCTTAAGAACATGAATATAATCATAGAGAGAGTCTACGATATTAGCAAGCCTTTTCATTTTAGACTTACAAGAGTTTATCACTTCTATCAATGCCTTATTCGATAGAGAGTGAAGATTTACATCATTTGAGTCTTTAGTTGATCTTTCCATGAGAACAAAATGGCATTAACCATTTTCACTTGCACTTCATTTAGCATTTTCACTTGTTAGGTGGAGATCCTAGTGCCTTTGTGATGTCTTTCTTATTGTCCTTCTTCTTAAACTTCTCTTACCTTTTCTTGTTTCTATTGTGGCAATAGACCTTCTTTACTTGTGGGGAGTCATCCTTGTAATGACCCCTATGTTCACATTTGTATAAATATGAGGAGTAAAACTTTACTTGGAAAGTTACATGACATCCTCTTAACTTTGGGAAGATTAGTCATTTGAGAAAGAATCTTGAGCATTCAAAGAAAGCACTTTATCTATCTATATATTCCAGACATATTCTTCTTTTTTCTCTTATTATCTAGCATTGATATTCATATAATAGGTTTGAAAATTCCCTATGAGTCCTTCCATAAACAAATTTTGAAAATTTGAGTATTCTTCTATTGCGGTGACTTTAATCTAAAACTGACAAGGGATGGAGAAAAATGTTGGAAAAATTGATTTTTGACTCTATATTCTTTTGAAGTTCTACCAAAACAAATGACTATATCAAAGAGGAAGGAGTACATATCCAAAATGGTCTATGTGTTTTACATATTCAAGAGATCCTGTTAATGTAGAACCATATTGATCTATGATCCCTTCACTTGCTTGTTCCTTAATCTGTGATTGAAAGCTTCCTCTAAAGATCATTGACAACAGTGTAGGAAGATATCTAGTTGAATTAATAGGAAGAGATAGAGGCGTAGAGGATGCGTATGACTTGATAATTCATGGTTTCTTACTTTTAGGTAGTGCCATTTCATTCCTCTATCTTTCCTTTGCCTTGCTGGTATGGAAGGTCCACCATTTTTCACATCTCAAGGATTAACCCTTTTAACATAGGATTGCATTTATTCTCTTCCAATAGTGGTAGTTTCTTCCATCTAAGATTTTTATGGATAAATTATACCCTCTATATGTTTATATATCCATGTAGATTGTCTCCCATCTTTTCATACTCTTGGGATTATGCGCCAATAAGACCTTGCTCTGATACCACTTGTTAGCCTTATGGGATCAATAGGGGGATGGGTGAATTCGTCTATAAAAGCTTAAAACAAACTCGTTAGGTGTTCAAATTATGTTAGAACTAAGTATAATGAGTAAACAAGAAAGGAAAAAATTGAAACAATCATAAAGTGAAGGTAAGCATTTACAGTGGTTTTATATCAAAGAACATAGCTCCACTACCTAAACTGGTCAACCTCTAAGATCTACAAACCTTGATTTACTCCTTGTATTCCATCTTTTATACAAAGAGTAAATAGCTTGTCTTTTCCAAGACAAGGGAGCCAACAAACTAATAATGGACATACCCACACTTACCATGGTATTCTACCTATATACTTCCTTTCCCAAGGAAGCTTCAACCATCGAGGATGCCTTCCTTTTCTATAGGTCATGTTCTCTTCAATCTCTCTTACCCAAGAGAGGGAATAAATCTCCAAGTGTAGAAGAGATTGCAAGGTAGACAATGAGAGCCTTACAAGATATACAAGGAAAGTCAAGATCTCTTACAAATATCCTAAACAATCTAACATATGTAAGAAAGAGACTAGATTCAAGGGAGTGGATAGGGGATCTTTGAGACACAATCCAAAAATCAAAGTATATATGCTTCATGGGACACCAAGGAAACTACCATATAGGTCCTATCAAGAGTGGTGGGTGCCTACTACCTAATAGTAATGATTAGAAAAAATGCTAGTCATTTTAAGAGGGTATGTTCTATTCTAATGATAATATTACCATTTTTTGGCTCTTTCTAATGACTATACTTGCAATTACAATAATTGTAACGAACTAAAACTTGGACATTTTCTCTTTTTGGCCTTATTCCAAGATTTTCCTTTCTTATCTATCTATTTTGGCTTTGATGTTCAATTCGTGGAAATAATAGTGGTTTGGTGAACATTTGTTCACTATTTATGCCCATAAATGGGTTTATGCACAAATACCTCAATGAATGCTTTAATCAAGATCTAATATGCAATTTTACCACTTATGTGGCATATTGATAAAATAATTCGTACTAGAACCTTCTATGGGCTTTTGGAATAAGAAAGGGAAAACAAAATAAAATGGAAAAGGCTAAAGTTAAGAAAATAAGGCATTAAATGCTTTAATGTGACAAACAGTGGAAATATGAGTATATTTCCAAAAATTCATACAAGGAAAACTTAAAAGATAATTCTAAGCCCAAATTCATTTTCTTGGAGTTAAAGTTTACTTAAGTGACAATTTTCACCTATTTTGGAAATTTGTAATTATAAATACATTAATTGAAGGGGAAAATAGGTGATATCTCAAAAATAGGAAATAAATCACCTAACGGCTTCAAAGTAGGCAACTAATGCGAAATTCATGTTCTACATGTTAAAACATTCCTTTGGGTGAATTTTCACTCAATTTGGAGAATATTTGACTAAAAGGTGAAATTAGGAGAAAGAAAGTGTGTAGAACTTTCAATACATTAATTAATTGAACAAATAACTTCAACATTAGGAAATTATGGAAAATTTGTATCCAACTCATTAAATGTGACTTGTAGGTGAAGTTTCATAAAATTTGGGGAATCGTATAGTCATTAATGCATGAAGAAAGAGAAAATAAGAATTGGCTTAGTTAATAAATCAAAAGTTCTCAAAAGGCAAATCTAATTGCAAATTCAGATTCTACATACTCAAATTATCTTAGGTGTCAAATCTCAATAAATTTGGGATTCTTTTTCACCCTCAAACGAAGAGAGAGAAAAAGAGAAATTAATGCATCCATGTTATATTCCAATTCAGTTTAGGATTTCATTTAATTTGTCACGCATCATTTTCCTTTTATTTTTCTTTTTTTGTGCCACCAGATAGTCGGGATTTGAGTGGATCATCTTACTTCACGATCAACAGCCTCCGGGTCATCTCTCTCGCAGGGCCCGGGATGAAGAGTGCCATTACATGTATTGGGATTTTCGGATGCAATTTTCTCGTAATATACTCAACCAAATCCAGTAATTTCTTTGACAATAGTTTCCAATTACAATTCTTCACCATTTGATCTATCATCGGTGATTTTGTCAAGTATTTAGGAAACCCCTAATTATTTCCCTCCAACAAATTGTGACCACGTCACTCCTCTCTACATCCCTCATCTTCACCTATAAATACTCATACTATGAGCATCCCTGGCCTCTGTGCAACCATACTATTTTCTCAATTGCTATGTTGCTCATGTTTTTGGATGTCGAATAGCTCCAACTCCTCCGTTTGTGATGGCCATTGCTCCTCCTCCTCGCCGCCATTGTCCGATTGCACATAGATGTGAGTTCGTCTCTTTCCCCTCTATCTTTCCCCGCTCTCGGTTTTATGTTTGGTTGAGTGTGGAGAGAACACCTACTAATCTAGCTACAAGGCAAGCAACTCAAGCTATTGCCATGGTGTCGAGCCACGGGGAAGAACAATACCCCTTGTTCTTTTATGGTTTTTCCCTCCATGCTTTCCTTCTCTCTTCTCTATTTTGCGCAAGGTCCTTTTGTCTTTTGGTTTTTTTGTGGGTTGTTTGATACACAGCTTAGTGGTGTTGACCACCGACCAAGTCACATGGTCCACCCCTCTCCCTCTCTCTTCCTCTCTCTCTCGCATGAATATGTTGAGGTGTCTTTTCCTCATTGGTCAGATTTAGAAAAATCATAACTTTTGATTCGCTTGTCCAAAAATTTAAAATAAATATGTTTTAGAATAAAAAATGTGATCTTTCTAATAAAAATACTTTCAAGGTTTGATTTTGATTTTTATCAAAAGGTGATTTATTAAAAAATGATTTTAATTCTTTAAATTCACCAAAAATGCATTTTAATCATAATAACTCCAAATTGGACAAAAAGATATGTTTTCTTAATCAGGGGAATCTTACTAATTGATGGTGAAGTTTTTAAGGTCTAATTCCAATTTAATAAAAAAGTGATATTTCTAGGGTTTTAATATGCCCGTTAACTAACGATTTACATCTAATATGATATTACGTTGAGATATACTCAGATTGGATCTAGGATTTGAATCCTAACCTGATATACACATTAGTGAGGTATGTTGCATCCTCTTATGATTCATATTGGATAATTGGTTGTTCCTCTCTCTCTCTCAGACTTGATGGTGACACATTATTTAAATGTCACATATTTACTTATAGTTGTACCAATTTTTTCCTAATCTTGAAATTGGACTCGTGCACTATGGTAATTGTTTTAGATTCTATCCTTGTATGTTGTAGCTATTTCATTCAGTTTGTAATTTTTTGGTGTTGATAATCTATATTTAATGGAAACTTTAATTTGCCATGTGTTGGCCATGATGATATACTTGATTATGCCTATAATACTTATTGGTGACTTTGGATCTTACAATTGGGAAACCTTTATGGTGTTGTGACTATGTCTCTATTTGCCTCTCTATTTATAATGCATGTTTGGTTTAAGTAGCTTGTTTATTTGCACATTTGGTGATGTATCCCTATTGTGTGTAATAGCAGCAGAGGATGCAAATGGTGATTCCTATTCTTGGGTAATTGTGTTGTGATTCCATTACTCCCCCAAATATTATGGTGGTGATGAAATGATACATGGTTATGGTGGTGATGCCATATACCCCAAAATGTTATTAACGTGATTATTGTTTAGTTTACCCACATGCATAATTCTTGTTACTAATTGTTGTTCCTTACTTGAGATCTAAAGGTAAGATTTGATTACTGTGAGCTTTATTATTTTCTTCATATATTCACTTTTATCTTACTATATGGAGAATTCCTTTTTGATATCCAATCAGATGTTCCTCCCTTATTCTATGGGAATCCTTGCGATTTGTTGTCCCTATTTCCTTTATATTGTCCAATCCCTATTATATGAACATACCAGTTTTGTTTGCTAATAATTTTCCATCTTTTTCTTGTCTTCGGGGCATGTTTACAACCCCTAGGTGGTGAGCAAGGAGAAGTCATCTAAAGGAGACCAAGGCTATCCAGGAGTTACCTGATCTAGCTTGGGAGGTAGATTGATATAGTGGTACGACCCTCTAATTAATAGTTCCTTTTGTTTCCTTCTATGTACACCATGTGTGGTGAAGAAATTTCATAGACACTCAATTGTAATAGTTAGATATATTTCTCTTCCACTGCTACATTATTGGTTTTATAATACATACATGTGAATGAATTGGTTATCATCCCTTTTATGAAAAAGTTATTATGGTTTTGATTATAAGGGATGTTGCCTTTTATTTTAGTAGGGAGTGGATCCCTATGGGTTCCCACTTCTTACATCATGGTAATAGAGCAAAGGCAGTCAGTTGATCTAACTATTTCAATTTATCTCTTGTAGATTATTTGCCTTTTTTTCCATAAGCTGCTTATACCCTACCCGTTGCCTTGTGCAGGCACACACATATGGCTAGTGAAAAGTCATGAGTTGATAACCTAGTGGTTTTGTGACACTCCAGAACCCTATGTTTGGAATGCCCAGGATGGATCCTCCTTTCACTCCTCTGACAATTAAATATCCAGTGACATCTGATGGTCAACATGTAGTGAACCAACCTATCCCACAATCTGCAAGTTTGGGACTCTCTTCTGAGCTATATTTGACTCTCCTTCAGTAACTACTTACCTCAACCCTAGAAGGAAAGGCTAACCCATTTCCTACTCTTGAGAAGCCCAATGAGTATAATCTCACATAATTACTGAAGATGCGCCCCACATACTTTAATGGTGAGAATGAAGTCAACACGGTAGATAAGGCAGATGATTGAATTCTTGCTTCTAAAAGGACTTTTGATGGAATGGCTTGTCTTGAGCACCAAAAGGTTGACTTTTCTAGTTACATTCTCAATGGGCCATCTGGACATTGGTGGAATAGCTTGTCTAAGACTCGTAATGTTGTCACTATGACGTAGAGTCAGTTTCTTGCCTTATTTAGAGAGAAGTATATATCCTCTGTAGCCTTAAGAAAGGAGTCAAAGTTCTATAGTTTACGTCAGAATTCCATGACTGTAGTAGAGTACGTGCATAATTTTATATGTTTGGAACGTTATGCCATAGGTCTAACAGATGAGCGAGGTGCTAGTTTCTTCATATTTTAGCATTGGATGTATGCTAATTCCTCATTTACCCTTGACCTTTCCCCAGTTGTGGATAAGGCCCTCTCTATAGAAGCTTACCCTGATTATCAAGAAAAGACAAATCATAAAAGAAAGACACCTTGTGAAGACACAAAGAGTGATATATGTTCCAAGTGACTTAAGAAGCATTTCCCTAGAAGTTGTCCTCCTAAACCTGAAGGTCCTATCACATGCCTTCTTTGTGTAGAACATGGTCATATCAAACAGTGTTGTCCTCAATTTCATGGAGGCCAGGTACCAGTATGATGTAGGGGTAATGGTAACAACCACAATGGAGAAGGATCTAATGATAAAGGCAGCCTTTAAGCTTAGATTAACCTAACCATGATTTCCTTTTTTCCTGGTTCTTGTTAAAGTGTAAGTGTTGTTAGTAGGTAATGTTTTGTATGTGCTCTAGATTTATCTTGGTATCTCTAGTTAGTTTGACTTGGTAGGTTAACCTGGGTGGAGAGATAGTATTAGTGCCTTGATAGATCATGGATGATTATTTCCTCTTTAAGGAGTGGAGTGTTGTAACAAACTGAAACTTGAACATTTTCTCTTTGTGTCCCTTTTCCAAGCTTTTCATTTCTTATCTATCCTTTTTATCTTTGATGTTCAATTTGTGGAAATAATAGTGGTTTGGTGAACATTTGTTCTCTTTATGCACAAATACCTAAGTGAATGCTTTAATCAGGATCTAATATGCAATTTGGCCACTAATGTGGCATATTGATAAAATAATTTGTACTAGACGTTCTATGGCATTTAGGAATAAGAAAGAGAAAAATAAATAAATTGGAAAAGGCTTAAGTCAAGAAAATAATGCATTAAATGCTTTAATGTGACAAATGGTGGAAATATGAGTAAATTTCCTAAAATTCATAAAAGGAAAACTTAAAAGATAATTCTAACCTCAAATTCATTTTCTTGGAGTTAAAGTTTACTTAAGTGACAAGTTTCATTTATTTTGGAAATATGTAATTATAAATACATTAATTGAAGGGGAAAATAGGATATACATCAAAAAATAGGAAATGAATCACCTAACGGCTTCAAAATAGGAAACTAATGCCAAATTCATGCTCTACATGTTAAAATATTCCTTTGGTGAATTTTCACTCAATTTGGAGAATATTTGATTAAAAGGTGAAATCAGGAGAGATAAAGTGTGTAGAACCTTCAATACATTAGTTAATTAAACAACTAACTTCAACGTGACAAAATAATGGCAAAATTGTATCCGACACATTAAATGTGACTTATGGGTGAAGCTTCATAAAATTTGGGGAATCTTATAGTCATGGGGGTGAACAATACCCCTTATTCTTTTACAGTTTTGCCCTCCGTTCTTTCCTTCTCTCTTCTCCGTTTTGTGCAAGGGCCTTTTGGTCTTTTGGTTTTGTTTTGGGTTGTTTGACACACTGCTTAGTGGTTTGGACCACTGACTTGGCTCCCCATGGTTGGGCCAAGTCACGTGGCCCACCCCTCCCCCTCTCTTCCTCTCTTTCACATGAATATGCTGAGATGTCTTTTTCTCATCGATCAGATTTAGAAATATCGTAACTTTTGATTTTCTTGTCCAAAATTTAAAATAAATGTCTTGGAATCAAAAAATGTGATCTTTCTAATAAAAATATTTTTGAGGTTTGGTTTTGAGTTTTATCGAAAGGTGATTTCTAGAAAATTATTTGAATGCTTAAAATTCACCAAAAATGCATTTTAATCATAATAACTCCAAATTGGACAAAAAGATATGTTTTCATAATCATGGGAGTCTAACTAATCGATTGGTGAAGTTTAGATAGTCCAATTTCAATTTAATAAAAAGGTGATATTTCTAGGGTTTTAATATGCTCATTAAATAATGATTTACATCTAATATGATATTAGGTGAAGATATACTCTGATTGGATATAGGGTTTGAATCCTAGACTGATATACACATTAGTGAGGTGTGTTGCATCCTATTATGAGTCATATTGGATAATTGGTTGTTCCTCTCTCTCTATCTTGATGGTGAAACATTATTTAGATGTCACATATTTGCTTATAGTTGTACCAATTGTTTCCTAATCTTGAAATTGGACTCGTCCATTATGACAATTGTTACTTGGATCCTAACCTTGTATCTTGTGGCTATTTCATTCAATTTGTATTTTGTTGGTGGTGATAATCTATATTTAATGGAAACTTTAATTTGCCATGTGTTGGACATGATGGTATACTTGATTATTCCTATACTTCTTATTGGTGAGTTTGGATCTTGGAATCGGGACACCTTTATGGTTTTGTGACTACATCTCTGCTTGCATCTCTATTTATAATGCATGTTTGGTTTGGGTAACTTGTTTACTTGCACATTGGGCATCTCTATTGTGTCTAATACCACTAGAGGGTGCATATGGTGATTCTTGTCCCTGGGTAGTTGTGCTATGATACCATTACTCCCCTAAATATTATGGTGGTGATGCCATAATATATGGTTATGGTGGTGATTCCATATACCCCAAATTGTTATTAATGTGACTATTATTTAGTTTTCCCACATGCATAGTTCTTGTTACTAATTGTTGTTCCTTACTTGAGATCTAAAGGAAAGATTTGGTTATTGTGAGCTTTATTATTTTCTTCATATATTCTCTTTTATCTTACTATATGGACAATTCCGTTTTGATATCCTATTGGATGTCCCTCTCTGATTCTATGGGAAGCCTTGTGACTTTCTGTCCCTATTTCCTTTATATTGTCCAATCCCTATTATACGCATATATCGACTTTATTTGCTGATAATTTTCCATTTCTTCTTGTCTTCAGGGTTATTCTTCCAACCCTTACGTGGTGAGCAAGGAGAAGTCATCTAAAGGTGAGCAAGGCTATCCAAGAGTTACCTGATCTAGCATGGGAGGAAGATTGATATAGTGGGACGACCCTTTGCTTAATACTTCCTTTTGTTTCCTTCTATGTACACCCTGTGTGGTGAAGAACTTTCATAGTCACTCAATTGTAATAGTTAGATATATTCCTCTTTCACTGATACATTATTGGTTTTATGATATATACATGTGAATGAATTGGTTATCATCCCTTTTCATGAAAAATTTATGATGTTTTTGGTTATAAGGGATGTTGCCTTTTTATTTTATTAGGGAGTGGATCCCTATGGGACCCCACTCCTTACAATAACCTACAAAAATTGCACTATTACAATCCTAATTTCATACTACAAACTCAAGGGATGACCTATATTTTTCTAAGTTAGTCAGTTGACTTTTCCTAGGAAAAACCTTAGTCCAACGCCACTTCATGACCTTTGCTTTTTTCCCTTTAGTAAAGTTTTCTCAAGAAAAGCTCGAGGATGAAGGGGTTTGTTTGGTCCCTTTTAGGGTCATTCCAAACATTGCAAAGTGTGTCATATTTTTTTCTTCCATTTATTGCAATAACCATTATGAGCTTGATTACTAGACATACTTTCATTGAGCTTGATTACTAGACACACTTTTACTAAAACTTATGTACATCAAATATCTAAATATGCATATATCTAGTCTTCAAATAACTTGGTCTTTGTACATGTCCTGATCTGGACTCCAGGGTCAGAGTCTACAAGTTAATGCATTTAGAGTGTGTCCGTCATTTACAAATTTTCAAGTTGAAATATTAGAAAGAAATAAGTGGGATGCTTAGTCATCATCAAAACATGCAATTAGGCTATGTAGACTCTCAAGTCAATACTTGTTTGATGAGGTTTGCAAAGTAATCAAGTTTAACATTTTTTTGAAACTATTTGAAGTAATTATTTAATTACTATAATAATATAAAACAAAGATTTGTTTTCAAATGAAAGAAGAACCTGATATATTTCTAGATGAATGTTTCTTTGTTATTTTATATTCGTCTAGGAGTTATGAAAAGTGAATTTCAAATATTTTTCATGTTTTTAGTTGTAGATATGGTGTTGACATCACACCTTGACCCATTGAATTTGACCCGAGGGCCCATAGAGTGGACGCTCCCCCTTGGGTGTGCAAGCTCATCTATTTTGCCACAATCATAAAGGAAGGAGAAAAGGTGGTACCAAATCCCATATTATAGGACCATCACCATATGAATAGGGCTTGGAGATAACTTTAGTCCTTCCTACTAACCCTCTTCGGAATGCCAAATTTTGAAGTGCAGGAGAAGCAAAGAAGGGAGAAGAAGAGGAAGAATCAATGGTGATTAAGAAGGAAGCTTTGGGCATTGTCATCCTAGTATTTATAGACACCAACAAAGGCTCCATATAGAAAAAGGATAATGTGACAATGTTTGTGCTCAAAAGGTTTGTGAATTGGAGACCCATAGCTTAAGGAAGAACATGCAACTATGGAAGTCTCATGGTGGTGTCTTCTGACATAGTGTCACAATGAATACATGGCATGTTGCGCTCCTACCTATCTTGAATAAGGTGATGATCCAACATCCATCTTGTCATGGATAAATGTCTTAGACTATCTTGAGGCCTAAAATGTCTTAATGTTAAATGAGAAAGAAAGACATAGGAGATAGAGCCCCCAGTCCTAGAAAATGTGAAATGAACAATGAATCATGTTAATGGAATATAAGATATGAGATGAGGTGCAAACCAGACTTGTTGAAATGTTCCCGATTCAACCACCTGATTTTCTTCCTTAGAAAATCAAGTAGTTGAAACTGAGCCGTTAATATGGCACCAAGAATCAAAGCACAAGAGCAAGACAAGCAATATTTCATTTTAAAATATTACACCCTTACAAAAGGTATTTTTACATTATCTCGTACATCAATCATAAATGACACACGAGTTTAAAAATTAAGCTTGATCAGTCTCTGGTTCTTGACGTCCTTCAGGATCTTTTCAAGATGATTCTTCCACAGGTAAAGTTTCTACAAATAATATAATATGCAACATGGAAGAATATGTCACAGCGCAAGTGGTAGAGTATGGGTTAGACAAATGTCTAAGTATGGAAAATAAGAGATAAGAAGCAATCCACTCTTAATATAACTGTATTCCTAATGTATTACTTATATAAATAAAGTATCAAAAGTTTGAACCAAAATTATTGACCATCGACTAGCATGAAGCATAAGGAATGTGTATATACATATATTCATAAAGCATTTATCAGACGACAACTCTATCAAAATGATAGACCGATAATGTAGAGCATAATCATGATTTTGATATAATGATAATAAAAAGGGAGACCTTGTTCCAGAAACGAGTTTAACTAAAACTCTCAAAGAAGGTGTTAATTCACCTTGGGCAATTGTCCTGCAACCACAAAAACTTTCTTAGCCAAGACTTTAGTCCATCAGGGTCACCAAAACACCTATAAGTACCCTGGCACACCCCTAGCCACTCCTGCACACTGCATGCTCTATACAGTGAATCAAATTATCACATGCATCCACCAGTCACCTTTCTAAGACCAGAAGAGGGTACTCCTTACACAAAATGCCACTTGGAGTATCATTAGTTAGCATGATTAATCTTTGCAGGAGATTATTCCGCATCACTACCATGATCATGCCTGAGTCTACATGACCAACCCAAGTGTGGGCCTGAGCATGGTAGAGCATTATACTCATCCATCCCTGACTCCAAAGGACTTAGATCCGGATCCCAAATGTATCAATCCCCGGTCAAGACATGCTGACTCTATTACCAACACTTCTCCCAATATAAGGTTTAGAATTAAAAGGACATCATCAAAGATATACAACTCAATATGATGGCTAGTCAAAGTTAATGAGTTTAAAAGGTAACCATGAATGAATGAATTATTAGTTGAGTATTTCACTATGACACCTAAAATGTAAACTTGTGGTATTGTGGAATTGAATCATACAAATCTATGGCCAGGAGCGTGCAAGAGGTTAGGGAGTCCCACCGTGTGAACATGGAACCAATTAAATAACCTTTCCTCTTTCTGACAATATCACATGACTCAATTAGTAGGGAGAAATAAAGGAAAAGGGAATCAAAATACAATAGGACATGAATCCAAAGAAATGCTTGATTATCATCTAAAACCTTTAAACTAAATCTTGAAGGAATATATGGATGAATCTATGGAAGTCATACCTAGATTATTAATAAAGAGGTTGTGTATAGTTGATCACTTATTCATTCTTTAGGAAAGTATATGAAATATGCCTATACTGTTACTGCATATAATATCAAACCATTCTATATCATACCTTTTATTGATGTTGATATAATATATTGTGATAGGAATTGAATATTATATTAAACAATAATAAACCCCACTTTTTGGATGAAAAAATGTGGGAACCATACCTTTATATGTCCTTAATACATATTTCTACAAGAAGACTATAGCATCGTTAAATATACCCAATCTTGATATATTTGGGCATCATTGTATCACATTTTCCATTACCTCGATCCTCATTCCTAGCTAGATCAGCTTCTAGGGTTCTTTCACTAGAGTAGAAGAGAGATGTCTTATATATTCTAGAGAAAGGATATTGTGGAATACATCGTATTCGGTTTCTCTTACTATGGTGGAGGAAGGAGGTAGTAGGCTTCTATAGAGAGAGTGTTTGTTGGGAGGTGGTTCCTTTCACTAACATAGAGAAAGAGAGAGTGGTTTGCTAATCTAGTGAGAGATGGGAGGTTTATGGTGAAGGAGATGGGAAAGGAGGGAGAAGGGACGTTCACCTTTGCTTTGGGATGAAGAGGAGAGAACTTGTGATTATGGTGGGGTGAATGAGGGTTCTATATATAGGAATGGTGGAGGGTGGCATGTTCCTGATTACAAAAAGTGTCTGGATGACACATGGGTGCAAGGTGTCATCTTTAGGTGGATGTTTACTACTTAGGTTACACATTGATGGTTAGGTGTCATCTCAAAAATTGCTATATGACACATGGAAGTAGATATGTCATCTTGAGATAGTTATTAAAGGTTGGTTGACACATGGTAGGATAGGTGTCAACATTTGGAGGTGCTATGTGTCAAGGAAAGGAGCATGTCGCTCACCTACTTGCTTCACCATCTAATGTGCTTGCTCAAGCTACCTAATTGCTATCCAGCTATATGCTTGCCTCCATAAGCATCTTGTTTTCTACCCAACTACCTGCTTGTGTGCTTAACACCAAATTATTTTTTTTTCAAAATTTGATAAAAAGTACCGTAATTATATTTTCAATATATAAAAGTTTTTAAAGCAATAAAATACATTATTTTAATATTAAAATTTATTTTACTAATAAATTCCCAAAGAAGCTTGTTTTTACTAAAGAAACCCTAAATAAGGAGTTTTAACTAGGGCGGAAGATCAAGATGTTACATATACCTCCCCTTCAAAGAATTTTCACCCGCAAAAATTATCAGATTTAGGTTATGAATTATCCTATTCTATTATACTTAAGGTTATACCGACTTTAGTTTTAAGTTTATACTTCTATAATTTTCCTTGTGTAAGGTATCATCTTCTTGCTCTAATACCGCCTCTGAAATGTCTCCGATTCAACCACCTGATTTTCTTCCTTAGAAAATCAAGTATCTGAAACTGAGCCATTAATATGGCACCAAGAATCAAAGAACAAGAGTGAGACAGGTAATATTTCATTTCAAAATATTACACCCTTACAAAAAGTATTTTTACAGTATCTCCTACATCAATCATAAATGACACACATGAGTTTAAGAATTAAGCTTGATCAGTCTTTGGTTCTCGACACCCTTTAGGATCTTTTCAAGATGAGTCTTCCACAAGGAAAGGTCCTACAAATAATATAATCTGCAACATGGAAGAACATGTCACATCCCAAGTGGGAGAGTATGGGTTAGACAAATGTCTAAGTATGGAAAAATAGAGATAAGCAACAAGTCACTATTAATATAACTATATTCTTAATGTATTACTTAGATAACTAAAATATCAAAAGTCTGAACCAAAATTAGTGACCATCTACTAGAATGAAGTATAAGGAATGTGTATGTACATATATTCATAAAGCATTTATCAGATGACAACTCTATCAAAATGTTCGACCGATACTTTGGAGCATAATCAGGATTATTGGTATAATGATAACAAAAAGGGAGACCTTGTTCCATAAATGAGTTTAACTACAACTCTCAGAGAAGGTGTCAATTCACCTTGGGAAACTAGCCTGAAACCACAAAAACTTGCTTAGCTAAGACTTTAGTGTTGGGTTTTGTGGGACAGAGAAGGCAGCAGAAACAAAAACAAATCTCACCACAAACCCATAAAATAGTAGATCGCATCAATGACTATGAAATAGGAAGGATGGTTTTAGAGAGGTGAACCTGGTCCTGAGGCTTGCTCAGCAAAAATACCTCGCAACTAGTGCGGTCTTCAAACACCTTTGGTCCTTACCCAAACTGCGGTTGACTGTCGTCCGCTTGAGCGGCAGAAACCTCCCACCTCTACAAATAGTCCACACGGAACACCGGGAACTCTAGTCGTCCTGTCCCACAGGACACTAGAAGGAGTTTTCCCCTTATATCGGCGTACTTGTCATCGACACACGCTCCCACCATCAGTTGTCATCCTGTAGTTGTCTTTCCCTTGTTGTGCATCCCTAATCGGGTAGCACTTTCTTGGGCTCTCTCAGTTACCACAACCAGAGAGGAAAACTTTGCATAACAACTGATGTTCTGATTTGTGCTATCTGAGAAGCCCCAAGTACCCCTCTATATATAGGAGGGGTCAGGGTCAGGGTTCTCAACCCCGGGCAATGCAGGACTAAAGTGGGAGTAGAAGCGTTCAGAATTTCCATGAACCGATTGCACTGCGGTAGCTAAACTGGTCATTTCACAAATGAACTGGTCGGTTGGGAGTGTGATCCAGTCAGTTCACTTAGTGAACCAGTCGGTTCACTTCCAAGACTTACCTCTGATTGGCATTCCTTGTTCGTTTCTAATTGATACTAAGATCAATTCTTGTCCCAATTGAATTGTATAAGTGAAATGAAAAACTTTTCTCAAAAATTGGGATAACCCAATACTGCTCGTTTGGACACATGAACCGATCAGTTCACCAAAATGAACCGGTTGTCTCACTGGCCATGAGTCGATCGGTTCACCCAGTGAACCATTTAGTTGGTGGTCCAGATTGTGTAGAACACAGTCAATGCAGTTCTCAATCAATTCGACATTCAAATTAGTTATTTCAACACTTGAACTTGATGATTCTGAGTCAAGTCAATTGATTGAATGGTTGATTGAGTACCTAAACACTTTTAGTAATCAATCCAAACATCATTCATGGATAAACTCCTCTTCTCAGTTAATCCTATGTGTGTGACCCTATAGGTCCCATTTCACGTTGGCAGTGAAAGTCCATAACCACTTATGACTTCACAAGCAAAGAATGGTGCCTATTCGCACCTCAGTGCTACCCAAGTGAAAAGGAAAGTTGGGGAACAACTTTCAACCCTACAATCTATAATTGGTGTTACAGTGAATGTATAGTTTCTGTCACTGATATCCGAATTGAACTTGAGGCATGGACATGTCATCCTATACAAATGTTCAATCCATGTTTCTTCATCCAGAGTAGATTGTCTGATATATTTATATGCTCAATGTCACACATTGACTCACAAGTGCATGGGCATGCTTTTCTCAGTCTCAATCATCAAGTGGCTAGGATATCATACTCCCTTAGGAAGGACAAATACCATATCTATCACTCATAGTCAAAACCCCATGTGTCAAAGTCACCCAATCATCACCTTTATAACAATCCATACTTCAGAACTGCGTTTGATGATGTAAAAGTGTACCCAATGACATGTGTTGAGTGCAGTGATTTTAGGTCTAAGAACCACAGTCACCACCAATACTATAAGAGCTGATCCTGACTAACCAAGTGTGGTTTCGATGCATCATTCTTATGGTGGGTCTGTCTGATACACTGTTCTCTAACATGTATCCATGTGCTTGGTTTGATATCCTATATCATGACTAATGAGATTTTGTCATCAACCAACACACATTCTAGTCTATGTGTTATTGATGTCTATGGTTATTTCCACAATAACAAATGACTAGGGACAAAACAAGAATGTATACTCTTAACATCCGTATGATCTCATCATTCATGTCCTCAACCCGAAAGCATACGTCATTGAGTAAAACAATTCTTTAGACATCTATCATGTTATACCATTATCTCAAAATAGTTTAAACATATAGACAAAAATTGCCTTTATTATTATTCAAATCATTTACAAAGTATCCCTTTACAATCATCATATGACTTTCTCTATGGGCATACATACCAACAGACTCCCACTTGCACTTAGAGGCAATCACCCAAGAACCTCAGTCCTTGTGACCTAGCATGACTGTCATGCTTTTGCTGTGAAAGTGCTTTCGTTAGGGGATCAGTAATATTGTCTTCAGTCAATACTCTATAAATCTTTACATCTCCTTGATGTACGATCTCTCGTATGAGATGGAAGCGCCTTAGTATGTGCTTGGACCGCTGATGTGATATGGGTTCTTCAACTTGAGAAATAGCTCCATTCTTGTCACAATAAAGCTCAATTGCATCACAACTGCTCAGAACCACCCCAAGTTTAGAGATGAACTTCTTGATCCACACAACCTCTTTTGCTGCATGGGATGCAACAATATGCTCGGCCTCTGTAGTAGAATCTGCAACTGTCTCTTTCTTGGAACTCTTCCAGCTCACAACTCCATTTTTAAGGCAAAACACAAATCCTGACTGTGATCTGTAATCATCTTTATTGGTTTGGGAGCTTGCATCAGAGTAACCCTTTAACACTAACTCTTCCTCACTGTCGTATATGAGGAACTGATCCTTAGTCCTTCTCAAGTACCTTAGGATATTCTTCATAGCTGTCCAGTGAGCATCTCTGGGATCTGACTGGTACCTTCTCGTCATGTTGAGTGCATATGAGACATCAGGATGGGTGTACAACATTGCATACATGATGGATCCAATGGCTGATGCATACGGAATCCCATTCATATGCTCCCTCTCTTCACAAGATCGGGGACATTGATCTCCAGAGATGATAACTCCATGCACCATGGGTATATTTCCTCTCTTTGAGTTCTCTATGCTAAACCTCTTCAACACCTTGTCAATGTATGTGCCCTGACATAGTCTAAGAATCCTTCTAGATCTATCTCTATAGATCTTGATTCCCAAGATATAGGATACTTCTCCTAATTTCTTCATTGAGAATGTATTTCCAAGCCATGTCTTTACCTTCTGTAAGATAGAGATGTCATTCCCCATCAACAGTATGTCATCTACATACAATATGAGGAATGTAGTCATGCTCCCACTAACCTTCTTGTACACACAAGGTTCATCTTCTTTTTGACTAAAGCCAAACTCTTTGACTGCATCGTCAAATCGAAGATTCTAGCTCTAAGATGCTTGCTTCAATCCATAGATTGACCTTTGTAGCTTGCAGACTTTATTGGCATTCTTTGGATCTATAAAACCTTCTTGTTGTGTCATGTACACATCCTCCACTATATTCCCATTAAGGAATGTGGTTTTAACATCCATCTGCCAAATCTCATAGTCATAGTAGGCTGCAATATCAAGCATGGTCCTGATGGACTTGATCATGGCAACTGGAGAAAAGGTTTCATCATAGTTAACACCTTAAACTTGTATGAAACCCTTTGCAACCAATCTTCCTTTATAAGTTTGCACATTGCCATCCATCTCGGTCTTCTTCTTGAATACCCACTTGCACCCTATGGGTTTTCCCACTTGAGGTGGTTCCACCAAGGTCCATACCTTGTTGGTATACATGGATTCCATCTCAGATCTCATGACCTCAAGCCATTTCTCAGAATATGGTCCCTCCATAGATTCTTTATAGGTAGTTGGCTCATCATCTATGACCAACTCGCTTCCTTGCCGAGTCACAAGATATCCAAATCTCTTAGTCTCAAGGCGGGTCCTACTAGATCTACGAGGTCCCTGTGTTACTTGAGGAGATTAAGATTCCACAACCACATGTGAATCTCTATGTTCCTCTTGTACATCTATTGGTTCAATGTTTTCTTGTTGGGCTTGAACCTCTTCGAGCTCTACTTTCCTCCCACTACTTCCTTTGGAAATAAATTCCTTTTCTAGGAATACAACATCCCTGGAAACAAACACTTTGTTGTCATTTGGGTTGTATATTAGGGTATACAACAAAATAACATTTATCAGATCTAGGGCCTAGCTGATCAAGAAACATTTTCTTGACATAAGCCTCACATCCCCAAATCTTCATAAAAGACATTTTGGGATGCTTCCCAGTCCATATCTCATATGGTGTCTTTTGAACCGATTTAGATGGTATGTGGTTAAGTGTAAACGCGGTGGTTTCAAGAGCATGACCCCAGAAGGAAGTTGTAAGATCGACAAAACTCATCATAGATTGCACCATATCTAGTAATGTGTGATTCCTTCTTTCTGAAACACCATTATGTTGTGGTGTTCCAAGTGGAGTCCATAGTGATACAATACCATGGGCTCTTAGAAGGTCCTCAAACTCTTTCCTTAAGTATTATCCACCTCGATCGGATCGAAGTGACTTAATACTTTTTCCAAGTTGGTTTTGTACTTCATTCATGAAATCCTTGAACTTTTGAAGGGTTTCAGACTTATGTTTCATCAGGTAAACATAGCCATACCTACTGAAGTCATTAGTAAAGGTAATGAAGTACTGATACCCACCTCTAGCACTTGTTCTAAAAGGTCCACATACATCGGTATGTATGAGTCCTAATAGATCACTGGCTCTCTCACCTTTTCCTGAAAAGGGGGCCTTGGTCATCTTGCCCAACAAAAAAAATTCACATGTCTCTATTGATTCATAATCAAAAGAGTTTAGATAACAATCCTTATGGAGTCTAGATATGCGATTCTCATCTATGTTCCCTAGACGACAATGCCAAAAGTATGTTTTGTTTGATTCATTGAGTTTTTGTATTTTGGTGTTTATGTTGTATACACTTGTCTATAGATCTATCAAGTATAGACCATAAGACATTGGGGAGCTACCATAAAAGATCCCATCTTTAGAAATGGAACACTTTCCATTCTTAATAAGAAATTCAAATCCATCCTTGTCCAAACAAGATACAAAAATGATATTCCTATTAATGGTAGGTACATAATAGTAGTTTTGTAACTCTATTATCATACCACTTGGTAGAGATAACTCATAGGTTCCTACGGCACTAGCTGCAACTCTTTCCCCATTAGAAACACATAGTTCAACTTCACCTTTCCCTAAAGGCCTACTTCTTTTCAGATCCTTCACATTTGAACAAATGTGTGATCCACATTCGGTATCAAGTATCCATGATGAATAAGTAGTAAAGTTAATCTCTATCACGTATACACCTGAAGTAGAGATCTCTATCTCTTGCTTCATCTTCCATGATTCCTTCAATCCTCTCCATGTTTTGAGCACAAAAGACATGGATTTCAGCTTGGCGAGAGAACCCTTCTCTCCCTTGCCTTTGTCCTTGGATTCCATTCCACTGATCACTATCATGGAACTATCCTTCTTCTTTTCAGCCTCAAACAACACCTTAAGCGTACATAGAGCATATTCTAAGGCCACTAGTATCTTAAGAGTATGTAGAACACTTCTCATAGTCCTTAACTAGTTATGGAAATTTGTCTCAATTAATTTTCCTGATTTAAAAGATGATTTCTTTTCCATTTGATTCTATAAGAGAAAAAAATTTGCATTTTGTCAAAACTTCTTTTGATTTGATTTTGATTTGAACAAACTTGACAATATTAATTGGGACTTTAATTAATTATCGCTCTCACTATTTTGATCAAATGTATAGACCTCACCATCAATTTAGAAGATTTTCGCATACAACCTTCTAGTGAGCCCAGATCCATATTTCATCTAATCATGAGTCAGCTTTGGTTGATCACCCACAACTGGATTATTTAGGTAGGCAACTTTTGCCAATTGCATCTTTATGCAACTCTTGGATATATGGTGTGCAAAACTCTTTGTCACGATGCATCTTTATGCTTCTAGGTACTTAATCTCATTAAGATCTCCTAGTTGAGCCCAACCCAAAAGCCAACACAATAGATTATGTACCCTACTTTGACAGTCCTACATATATACCATCACACTTCCACAAAATAGACCGTGCACCACGCTTTGGCATAACCTATGCTTGGTCGATCAAGTTTTTCATGTGTTCTTCTTATGGAAAGCATCTAAGACTTAATATTATATTGAGGGATTTGGTTTATATATACATAAACATATCCAATCACCACATACATAGTACGTATCATATACATGCTATATCCCACAAGAAAACATGTGAAGCGATAAAGTGATAATTATGGCCATCCTATTGTAATTCCTTGAGCCACAAGGAATTACAGTCATCTAGGTCTACATCATATGCAACAACCTATACAAGATGAAGTCATGTGCTTTAGATGCTCTAGGTTGATCAGCTCATCCCATGACTAATCATCTTGCCTCCCGGTCGGTCGGTTGGGTGCACCAGCTGATTGTCTGGCTCCTTGAGACGATTGATTCGTTAGGTCATCGTGCATCTCCTCAGGCCACCATCTACTCGTCTTGCTCCTTGTACTGGTAATCTCGCTCCATGAGACAATCGTCTCGGTCTTCCAAATGCTCGTCTGGGCACCCGCCATTCTTTGACATAACAGGAAATAAACTATCCTATTTTACATATTGCTTTGGGAAACCCCAAGTTACATTCGGGGAGAGCAAAGGTAGAAGAGAAAGCTCGAGTTATCTCAAGTTACATTGGGAATAGAAGAAGGGACTCGGTACACAGACTGAGATACAAACAACCAAAACCAAGCAAGCACACGTAGGGGTTTATAGGCCATAACCACTCTACACATCTACCAAAAAACCATTTTAAGGTGACGTGTATCGAATGCATTTATATACCAAATCATATATGCATATTTGGGATTTGTTGATTTAAATTGGACATGCATATAAGATAGTTAAATATTCACATCGCATGTAATAAATAAAAGGCATTAAACCAAAAACTGATCATATCGATTAATCCTAAAACATAGAATGTTGATGTGGATCTGATATCACTATTGGGTTTTGTGGGATAGAGAAAGCAGCGGAAAAAAAATCTCACCACAAACCCATAAAATAGTAGATCGCATCAATGACTATGAAATAGGAAGGATGGTTTTAGCGAGGTGTTCCTGGTCTTGAGGCTTGCTCAGTGACAATACCTTGCAGCTAGTGCGGTCTTCAACCACCTAGTCTTGGACAGTGTATGTGCAGCTCATGGTCCTGACTCGGACTGCGGTTGACCATCATCCTCCTGAACTGCAGAAACCTCCCACCTCCACAGATAGTCCACATGGACCACTGAGAACTCTAGTCATCCTATCCCACAGGAAACTAGAAGGAGTCGTCCCCTTCTATAGGCGTACTAGTCACTGACACACTCTCCCACCACCAGTTGTCATCCTGCAGTTGTCTTTCCCTTACTGTGCCTCCCTGATCTGGTAGCACTTTCTTGGGCTCTCTTGGTTACCACAACCAGAGCTGACGACTTTGTAGAGCAATGGATGTTCTGAGTTGTGCTATCTGAGAATCCCCTGGTACCCCTCTATATATAGGAGGGGTCAGGGTTCTCAACCCCAGGCAATGTGGGACTAAAGTGGGAGTAGAAGGGTCTGGAATTTCCATGAAGCGATTGCACTGCGGCAGTCGAACTGATCGTTTCACAAATGAATTGGTCGGTTACGAGTGTGAGATGGTCAGTTCACTTAGTGAACCAGTCGGTTCTCTTCCCAGACTTGCCTCCAATTGACTTTCCTTGTTCGTTTCTAATTGATACTAAGATCAATTTTTGTCCCAATCGAATTGTACAAGTGAAATGAAAAACTTTTCTCACAAATCGGGATAACCCAACACTGCTTGTTTGGACACATGAACCGATCGGTTCACCAGAATGAACCGGTCATCTCATTGGCCATGAGTCAATTGGTTCACCCAGTGAACTGGTCAGTTAGTGGTCCAGATTGTGTATAACACATTCAATGCAGTTCTCAATCAATCTGACACTCAAATTAGTTAGTTCAACACTTGAACTTGATGATTCTGAGTCAAGTCAATTGATTGAATGTTTGATTGAGTACCTAAACACTTTTAGTAATCAATCCAAACATCATTCATGGATAAACTCCTCTTATAGGTTAATCCTATGTGTGTGACCCTATAGGTCCCATTTCACATTGGTAGTGAAAATCCATAACCACTTATGACTTCACAGGCAAAGAGAAATGCCTAGTCACACATCAGTGCTACCCAAGTGAAAAGGAAAGTTGGAGAACAACTTTCAACCCTACAATCTGTAATTGTGTTACAGTGAATGTATTGTTCCTTTTTCATTGGTATCTATATTGAACTTGAGGCATGGACATGTCATCCTCTACAAGTGTTCAATCCATATTTCTTGATCTAGAGTAGATTGTCTGAGATATTTGTAAGCTCAATGTCACACATTGACTCTCAAGTACATGTCCATGCTTTTCTCAGTTTCACTCATCAAGTGGCCAGGATATCATACTCCCTTAGGAGGGACAAATCCCAAATCTATCAATCACACTCAAAACCCCATGTGTCAAAGTTACCCAATCATCACCTTTATAATAATCCATATTTTAGAACTACATTTGATGATGTCAAAGTGTACCCAATGACATGTGTTGAGTGTAGTGATTTCAAGTCTAAGAACCATAGTCACCACCAATACTATAATAGTTGATCCTGACTAACCAAGCATGGTTTCCATGCATCACTCTTATGGTGGGTCTATCTGATACACCGTTCTCTAACGTGTATCTATGTGCTTGGTTTGATATCCTATATCATGACTAATGAGATTTTGTCATCAACCAACACACATTCTAGTCTTATGTGTTATTGATGTATATGGTTATTTTCATAATAACAATCAACTACAGACAAAACAAGAATGTATACTCTTAACATATGTATGATCTCATCGTTCAGGTCGTCAACCCTAAAGCATACGTCATTGAGTAAAACAATTCTTTAGACATCTATCATGTTATACCATTATCTCAAAATAGTTAAAACATATAGACGGAAATTGCCTTTATTATTATTCAAATCATTTACAAAGTATCCCATTACAATCATCATATGACTTGCTCTATGGTCATACATACCAACATTTAGTCCATTAGGCACCAAAACACCTATAAGTACCCTGGAACACCCCCAGCTACTCGTGCACATTGCATGCTCTATACAATGAATCAGATTACCACATGCAGCCACCGATTGCCTTTTCAAGACCAGAAGAGGGTGTTCCTTGCAAAAAATGCCACTAGGAGTATCTTTAGTTAGCATGCTTAATCTTTGCAGGAGATTAGTCCCCATTACTAACATGATCATGCCTAACTATACATGACCAACTGAAGTGTGGGCCTGAGTATGGTAGATCATTATACTCATCCATCCCTGACTCCAAAGGACTTAGATCTAGATCCCAAATATATCAATCCCTAGTCAAGACATGCCGACTCTGTTACCAACACATCTCCCAATATAAGGTTTAGAATTTAAAGGACATCATCAAAAATATACAACTCAATATGATGGCTAGTCAAAGTTAATTAGGTTAAAAGGTAGCCATGAATAAATGAATTATTAGTTGAGTATTTCACTATGACACCTAAAATGTAAACTTGTGGGATTGTGGAATTGAATCAGAAAATCTATGGCTAGGAGCGTGCAAGAGGTTAGGGAGTCCCCCCGATGCAAACATTGAACCAATTAAATAACATTTCCTCTTTACTGGCTACAAGAATTAGTGAAACAGGCTCCTAGTCACCTTACAAGTGTCAAATAGAATTCCACTTTCCAACAATATCACATGACTCAATTAATAGGAAGAAATAAAGGAAAAGGGAACCAAAAGACAATAGGACTAGAATCCAAAGAAATGTTTGATTACCATCTAAAACCTTTGAAATCAATTTTGAAGGATAATATGGATGAATATATGGAAGTCATACCTAGATTATTAATAAAGAGGTTGTGTATATTTGATCACTTATTCATTCTTTAGGAAAGTATATGAAGTATGCCTATACTCTTACTACATATAATACCAAACCATTCTATACCATACTTTTTATTGATGTTGATATAATAGATTATGATAGGAATTGAATATCATATTAAACAATAACATACCCTACTTTTTGGATGAAAAAATGTGGGAACCATACCTTTATATGTCCTTAATACATATTTCCACATGAAGACCATAGCATCATTAAATATATCCAATCTTGATATATTTGGGCATCATTCTGTCACATTTTCCATTACCTCGATCCTTGTTCCTAGCTAGATCAGCTTCTAGGGTTTCTCTCATTAAGGTAGAAGAGAGATGGCTTATATGTTCTAGAGAAAGGATATTGTGGAAGACATAGTATTGGGTTTCTCTTACTATGGTGGAGGAAGGAGGTAGTAGGTTTCTAGAGAGAGAGTGTTTGTTGGGAGGTGGTTCCTTTCACTAACATAGAGAAAGAGAGAGTGGTTTGCTAATCTAGTGAGAGATGGGAGGTTTATGGTGAATGAAATGGGAAAGGAGGGAGAAGGGACGTTCACCTTTGCTTTGGGATGAAGAAGAGAGAAATTGTGATTATGGTGGAGTGAACGAGGGTTCTATATATAGGAATGGTGGAGGGTAGCTTGGTCCTAATTGCAAAAAGTGTGTGGATGACACATAGGTGCAAGGTGTCATCTTTAGGTGGATGTTTACTAGTTAGGTTACACATCGATGGTTAGGTGTCATCTAAAGAATTTATATATGACACATGGAAGAAAATGTGTCATCTTGAGATAGTTATTGAAGGTTGGTTGACACATGGTAGGATAGGTGTCAACATTTGGAGGTGCTACGTGTCAAGGAATGGAGCATTCCACTCACCTACTTACTTCACCAACTAATGTGCTTGCTCAAGCTACCTACTTGCTATCCAGCTATATGCTTGCCTCCATAAGCATCTTGCTCTACACCTAGCTACCTGCTTGTGTGCTTACCTACCAATTTTTTTTTCAAAATTTAACAAAAAGTATCGTAATTATATTTTCTATATATATAAGTTTTTAAAGAAATCAAAATATAGTATTTTAATATTAAATTTATTTTACTAATAAATTACCAAAGAAGCTTGTTTTTACCCAAAAAACCCTAAATAAGGAGTTTTAACTTGGGAGGAAGATCAGGATGTTACACTTGTGGTGAGTTTGGGCTAAGGTTGTTGTATTATAGTTGTTGAGTCATCCCTAAGGAATGGACAATGAACCGTGAGTGTGAGAAAATTGTGGTGACTTCTACTTGGTTAGATACAACAAAGAAGATCAAGGTGACAAATAAAATTAAAAAATTGATAGTACTATATACTGATTTTTATACTTACTACATGTTTATGGTATGCCTCTATACTACCAATATTTATGTATAATAGTTATCCTAGATTAGAGTTGCTTTTACTTAACAAAAACATAAGATACCTATTTACATGGTCTAGTGTCTTATTTTTCACTTAGACAATGTATAATCTACATTAAACAACTTTGGAGGTCTAGATGTTGATTCATCCCATACTCATCCTAGTTTGAATTATGAACAATTTCACTTGTAATTGAAGTCTATTTTTTGCTCTATGTGCATAGAAAGGTTAATATACTAAGGTCATTTTGAAAATCATGGATGCTTTGAACTTATGCATGGTTGTAGAACCATGTCAAATACTTTTTTGAGGGATTGTATTTGACAAAGGTGGCATTTCTCATAGTTTAATATATGTGTGATGAATGGTGTTTAATTGTCTACTATATTAAGTTTTCTGCTACCATCTGTCCTTAGTTAATTACTTTGGTAATATGTTTGGGTTTAGTTTCTTATCACATTATGATCACCCTAATAATCATGTTTCATATAACTATTAAGAGAAGTGCATGAAATGAAATAGCGTTTGGATGTGGCTTTACCCATCCCTAAGGAACTTTTTGGTCATGACAAACCTAAAAGTTCTAGATAAATGAAGAAGGGAGGAAAACAAGAGAGAGCATCATCAGTTCTAGATTATGAATTTTTATGCATTCCCTCCCTACTTTTATGGACTCGAAGAAAAGGCATCATCAAGGATGAGGGAAACTAGACCAAACTATGAGAGAAAACATGTCCTTGATCGTAGCCCCATATGTTGAGTACAGGGTCGCTGAAGATGACTATCCATGGTGTTGTTGTATGACAAAGAGTTTCCCAAGGATGACAAGGTGTGTCTATCTTCTACTGAGGTCAAGGAAGGTGGTATCCAATATCCAATAGTTTGAATACCAATAGCTACCTTATAATCTTTGAAAGATTATAACTTTTACATTGATCACCTTTTTTGGAAATAAAGTGCAACTTGAGCTTTCATGATGCGTATAACATTGATTAAAAATGATTATACACAATGATTTTTACCTTTTTCTATGTATAAGTGATACTATGCTAGATATATCAATTTATTTAACTTTCTTGTTTATAAATAGCAAGTGGCATCAGGAAAATCTAACAAAAGTCTTAAATACTTTAACCGATGTTACCTTATCAAATACAAAAACTGATTAGATTATTTAGACAAAGACTTATTGGATTATTTTGACTTTTGATATAAATTTTGGACCTAAATCCACTTGTGGTTTTTTTATTATTATCATAAGTGATGCCATCATATTCCAAAACCTTAACCATGTGATGCACTAGGACAATAAAAACAAAATCAAAGGAAATCATTAGGAAATGGTATCAAATACACACTTATATATTTTCTTGCTAAACTGAGGCCCTTCTCATTTCTGTGCTTACAAAACAAAATTGTAGAGCACATTTAATGCTAGAAAAATGATATACACACACATAAACACACCCACACAGATATATATATATATATATATATATATATATATATATATATATTCACATAGATACACACAACACTAGTACAGAAATGGCTTATAACATCACTTTTAATGGTGTCGGTTGTAATAATACACCGACACCTAAACCATGCAGTGTCGGTATATAAAATAAGCTGACATCAATCTCGGAAGGGCGACCAGACACGGGTACCTCTTTTATTCAGTGTCGGTTCCTTAATAAGAAATCGACACCTAAAAGTAACTGCCAAAATCAAAATTTCCAGTGAAAAAAATTGCCTCCAAAAATTGGCATACATCGTCATTTTTTAAAATAGAAACCGACGACGAAAGGTTTTCTACGAGACAAACATTTGCACATTTTATTGTCGGTTTTGTGATAATAACTGACGCCATTGTGTTTTCACGCGAATAACCACAAAAATTTTCACCTCCCTTTAGTTTTGGTGTTTTGTCGCAAACTGACACGTATAGTTTTTATTGTCAATTATTGTTAGCAACCGACACCTATAGTAAACTTAACAGCGCGAGGCAGACTCTTCCTCTTCTATTTCATTCATTTCCGTTGATCAGCATTTTTGCTCTGACGATTGCTCTGACGATTCCGCTGTTGTGCCTCCGCCTCCACCTCTGCCTCCGCTGCTGCGTTGCCTCCGCCTCCGCCACCGTCTACTTCTGTCAGCCGCTGCCGACGACCACTCTCCGCCCGGAGACCGCCCAACCAGAGCTCTCCGCCCGGCGACCGCCCGACCAGAGCTCTCCGCCCAGTGACCGCTCGACCACATCTCTCCTCTCGGTGACCTTCTGCCCGACGCCGACGACCAACTCTGCGCCCGGAGCCCTTCTACTCGATGACCATCCCTCCTTCATGCCCATTATCAGGTTTTCCCCTGACCTTCCCCCCTATTTTTTCTTTTCCTGTATCACAGGCAAGCCCATTAATCCTATGGCTGTGGCTGTGTGCTTTCTTTTTATATGTGTGGTTTACATGCATCAATATTCTGTATTGTTCTATGACAAACAACATTTTGTTCTATACAATATTACTCACGTTTACAACATACTCACATATCAATTCTACACAATATTTATCCTCTCTCGATTCAAGTTTTAGAATTCTAGGTAGTTTTAAGCTACATCTTCACTACTTCAACCACTCAAAAGTTTTGATATGTAGATTCATCAAGTTGATGAATGCATTATTACATTGTTTAAAGCTTGATTAATTATTGTAATCTAATCATTATGTTTTAAAACTAATGAGAAGATTTAAACATATTTGATTCACATAATTATGGTTTGAGAATTGAAAATCCTAATCGAAAAAAATTAGGGTTTTGGTAACATATGAATACAAAATTTGATCAGTATAGTCGTGTACTAAATGATTTTTAGCATTTTATATACAACTAGGATTTAGTTGAAATTTGTACATGGTTTGGAGAAATTAGATATTAGTTGGAAGAATTACGTAAATTTGTAGGGGTTGAAGCCATGCCGACTACAAAGTGAAGGATATATCGTTGCAGATGCATCGACTTACCCACCCCTTAAAGGGTGCATGTTTCATGGGAGTCCAGTACCAGATGGCATGGTATGTGTGAGCCCCATACATATACTCACTGGCTGGACGGATCTTGCACTACCTCATGCACACCCAGATGCTGAAACACTTGATGAGGTAGTAGGCGGAGTGATACTGTGGCCTGAAGCAGATGTCCTCTATACTAATATTGTATGATATATTTTCATTACTTTACTTTGTTAGTGTGTATATATATTTGAGTCAATTGATATGAAATTATATATACATGTCAAAAAGACGAGACCCACTACATCTCAGCCTCCACCTCCTCGACTACCAAGTTGGCTTCCAGGGGACCTACACGCCTCGATAGGTCCTAATTGTAGGAGTGTGGCAGTATGGATCGGTGAACATAATCTAAATTGCCCTATAAATGTTACTATTCTGGAGAATGCTGTAGGTAAATCATACGATAACAATCTATTTATACAAGTTTAGCATACGTATTAATGCATACGTAATAGAAGTTTTAGATACGTATTAATGCAGGTCAAACATTCGGAAACAACATATTTATACAAGATATTTTGGAGTTGTTTAAGTATGAATGGTTGAACACATCTATGATAGAGCTGTGGATATGGTGAGATTAATGCATATGACAATCTAGTTTATACATCCATATACCTTGTTTTATATATGACAATCTGATTTCTTATATATTAATGCATACGTAATACATGTTTTGCAGCCACTTATACATGACATGTAAAGATTTTGGGTTTTCCCATGTGGGATTTTTGGTTCCATCTTTGATTAGTCTTGTAGATACAGACCCTGGTTCAGTTACTTCATACTGATATGATGCTTTTGAATATTTTGGTAAAAATAATAAGACGGTGATAATAGCTCCATTCAATGTCGAGTAAGTTTACTTTGCTTGTAATTTGGACTTAAGCAAATTACATTTTTATTGCGGATATTGAGTTATTAATTTTCTACTTTCTTATTTGTAGTTCTAAGCATTGGGAGTTATTAGCTATTGTCCCCAAGACATTCACCATCTATTATCTAAATCATGCGGGGAGTGAGTTGGATGTATATGGACATGCAATCAAAAGGCCATTATTCTCGTGAGAAATATTTTATGTTTTTATATCTGTTAACATCTTTTACTGCATTACTATTTAATTATGCAATTTAATGTGTTACATTAACATATATAGGGCTTTACAAGAGAACAAAAAAGCTAGAGGAAAGGTCCCCAGGAAAAAAAGTCTGACACTCATTTGGAAGAATGTGAAAGTAATTTCCTAACTCCAATGTATATATTATTTATGTGAAGTGTGCTTATTTGTATTTTTGAATACTTTGTATATTTCAATTTATAGTGTGCTACATAAGACAACGGCTGGGCATGTGCCTACTATGTGATGCGATTTATGGACCTAATCATCAAACATGTTGTATTGGAAATCGATAACATACAACAAGTATTATACATAGTCTCGTTAGATAATATGAAATATATGAATCTTATTATATATTATTATAATTATGTATGTACGTCATTCTCTTTGTAGGTCTTTAAAACTGAGGATTTCAACACAGGTGCAAACTGTTTTGATGTACATGCTCCCTATACAAGAGATGAATTAGATGATGTAAGAGAAGATTGGGCAAAAGCCCTGTAAAGAGTGGGAATTTTTCAATATGATTTTGATGATGATGACAATGATGATGAATAAAATAAATTTGTTCTCATAATTAATTTTGTGTGAATGTGAATGAATTTTTATGAATTGTCATATGTGTGTGAAAATCATCAATACATGAATGTTTCTACATGTGTCTGAATGTGAAAAGAGATAAAATAAATGGAACTGTAGGTTGCTACTAGTTTCTACATGCGTGTGATGAAAAAATAATATGAATTAAATTTCTTATACATGAGTGTGAATCACATATATAATAATTTGTCCATCATGTTAATTTTGTAGGTTTGTGGCCTGTTGTTAGTTGATATCAATGGATGTCGTAAAACCTGCAGTTCATAACTGAACTGCAGGTTTCTCATCCTATGACCAGCCACAGCAGGTCTGCAGACTGATAGAAAAAAAATCAAATCATAGGCGTCGGTTATTTGTATAAAACCGATGACATACAGTTACAATGTTGGTTTCCATACTAGTACTGACGTTGATTTCCCTAAACCATGGCTGTACTGGCCAGCACGACCGTGGCAGCAGACCAGACATAAAATATGTGTCGGATATCTATATAAAACTGATGATATACGGTTACAATGTCGGTTCCCATACTAGTAACTGACGTCAATTTCCCTAATGAGACCAGACACCACGGCTGTACTGGCCAGCACGGCCGTGTAAGCGGGTGATGCAGTGTCGGTTTCGAAGTGGATAACAGACGCCTATACCCCCTGCTGGCGCGTTTTCAGTGGTGTGTGAAGGGTTGTGGCATCGGTTTGAGAACCGACGCATAAAGGTTGGGCTTTTAGCAGCGCCCACATAGGTGTCGCTTAGAAACCGACACTAAAAGCCTTAAATAACCGACACTAAAGGCCGGTTATGTACTAGTGACATATATACTATAATATATAGGGAGAGGGAGAGAGAAATAGTTTCCAGTATAATGAGTCTCTAAATATTATCTTCACTGGCACTCCTTCTTGAATGAATCTATTATTTCATTCCAGCAAAAAATGATGAATAATAATCAAGCAGGTCAAATGTTCCTTTGTAGATTTCATCCTTAGACAATATTGAGGAATAATAGTAGTAGAAAGAACAATCCCGCAATTCCTATATTTTTTTGAAACGTCCTTCATATTTTCATATTCAAAATTTATATGTATATATATATATATATTCACACATATATATATGACTCTTCAAAATGAGATTCACAAATAAAACATATGGAAGTTACGTAGTGACTATCTCTTTTTAGGACATCATGACAAGGAAGATTATTAATGAACATCCTCCAATTTTTAAAATTTTAATTTTTTTGTCACTATACTTGCATATCCAAACAGCCCAAGAACGCTCAGTTCTATTGTTCCTAACTATATTCCAACAAATTTTCATTTAAATATTCCATTTGTCATCAATACAAATAGAGTCTTCATCACTAAAATGCATATTCAAAGATCTCATGAAATCTAAAAACTCTTTAAAACATCTCCTCTTATGAATGCATCAACTTTTATCACACAATACCTTTTTTGGACTTCCTTATAATGCACAAAATATTAAGGATATTATTGTGATGCAAAAATTGTTTAGGTGTGGAATGTACACATGTATTCCTCCAGACTTTAATATTTTTTATGTTCTAATGATAAACAATGTATCTTGATGACATGTCTTTCATTGATTGCCTACCTCTAGATCTAATGGCCAATTAGGGATAGGTTTAAGGGCACAAAAATACTCCTTATCTATATTATTAAGAATCCTTCTTGGTAGCTAGATTCCACATATTCATAATAAGCTCTACCAATTGATATCAGTAAATCCTCTTCTTCCCATGCATCCTTCTTTGTTAAGTTAATATATTTTGTCCCGAGCCACATAGTATATTTTCCTCTTCATATTATCTCCTCCCTTAATTTTTTTTGTTTCATAAATCATCCATTTCCTCTAGAATAGGATATGGAAAGGGAAAGGTACATGACTAAAACCTATGCATGGTAGATAGAGTAGAAATTGTAAGATCAATTCTTACTAAAATGAGAGATCCTTCACTTTCCACACTTTGAGCTTACCAATAATTTTTTCAACTAAAGGTAGACAATGAGACCTTTTGAGGCTCCCACAAATCCTAGAAATGCCTAGATATACTATGGAAACTTCACTTTTTAATGCAAAGAATGGGAAAATTTTCATCCTTAGAAATAATAGAGATAAAAAGACATTATGGTGTGTGGATTAATGAGAAATCTAGTTGCTAGACCAAATTCAATATGAATGTTCCTCAAATTAGTAGCATTAGTTGCAAATATTTTAGTGAAGATCCATGTCATCATAAGAAAAAATAATGTGAAAGATACACGATTTTGCACTATAGAATGGCTAAATAAGATTTTTTCTTAGAAAATCATCATAGCATTGAGTGCCTCAATAACAATAACAAAGAGATAAGTGGATAGAGGTCATATTGACTTATACCATTACTAGAAAAAAAGCATTATTAGTCTTCCCATTGATAAGTACATGATAGAAAATAGGTTTCATAATAGTTAGGATTCAATTAATCCAACACTAAGGGATATTCAGTTTATTCATGAAAGTCAAAATATAAGGTTGCTTTGTAGAAGTGTATGGTTTAGTAAATTATGACTTAATACACTTTTTTTCCAGAGAATTTCCCTTTTTTAAATCACTCATAAACTCATTTGTGAGAAACATACAATCAACGACATCCCCTCTTTTATAAAAGGCCACTTGACAAGAGACAATACCTTTTGGAATAACATATTATACTCTATTAGAAAGAACCTTGAAAATGATTTATACATGTAATAATAAAGGGATATGGAATGTCAGTATTTTAGATTCTCTTCTCCTTATACTTCTAGATGAATAGTAATATATGATTGATTCAAATTAAGGAACAACATGAATAACATAAGGCCCAATAACACTCTTGGTGGATTTCTAGAACTGAGCATTAAATCCATTTGAACCAAGATCTTTATCTCAATCATGCCCCTGAATAACTCTATCAATATCCTCCTTAAAGATAAACAAACATAGAGAATCAACTTGTTCACAAGTCAGAGTAGGGAAGCTTCTAGTTACCATTCTAGGAAACCCCATTATCTTACATGAATTCATATTGATTGAAAAGATTATTATAGTAAGGAAAGATATTCTCACAATGGTTCTTTAAACATAACAATTTTAATCTTCAATATTCAAAATAAATTTTGTTTCTAGAATAACTGGCTTTATCAGAAATATGAATTAACATTCTTTCACAAGTCTCCATGTTTTAGAAAGGATTTTGATCAACACATGCATTAAGGTCAAAATTATCAACAATATCACCATTTCTCCCTATTGCACTTTAGGGGATCCTCTTTCACTATTTTGAGTATTTTTGTGCTTAAAACATGGCGCTTTCCTTGCTCTCACCCCTCAATGTTTCTCTTAAAATGTCAACATACTTAGGATGACTAACCCAAACATTCAAAAAATCACTCTTCATATTTGTATAAAATCATATGAGAAGTTACCTATGGTCATTGTAGTGACACTTTGAACAAACCTCAATGATCTTCAAACTATCATCCAAAATTTTCATTAGATAGCCATCTACCAATTTTTTAATTACTAGTATTATCACTTTCTTGGAGATTTTCCCAGATGAACAATGATTCTTTGAGTTCAAGTTCAAAAAAAATGCGAGCTTCAAAATTATGTGTTTGAAATCTTCCATGTACATGGTAGAATTAAGGCATTTCTTTCCTTTTCAAAGTGATTCTTATTTCATCAAAATCTTCAACAAGAAACTCGGATCCCATATTCTATCTAATATTTCTACTCTTAATACTTCATAAAATTTCTATTTTGTTTAACTCATGTCCTTTACACTAAAATGAGAAATGAATGAACATGTCCCCTTCTTAATATTTTTACTCATCAAGACAACCGTGTACCATGAAATGATATTTCCATAGAGGGTGACACGTATGGTTAGACAATCAATCCTATAAATTTATTGACAAGTCTCCCAGATCAGATATATTTGACACATCCTTTTATCAAAGTCATTGGTATTCCACAAAGGCCTTCTTTTAAATATGTTTAACAAATTTTAAAAGTGAAATAAAAAACTTGAATATATCCAAGAAAAATCAAGAAAACATTGATCTCATAAATAAGGTTAGAAACCCCATGAAAAAATATTTCAAACCTATTATCCTAATAAACAACTCAAAAAAAATCATTGATAAGGTCCTAACTAATTGAAAAAAATATTACTAACATCATTAGTGCAAAAAAATCACTTTTCTTAGATGTAGAGGGATTGAATACGCATATTTCATGGCACATGAAGGACAATCTTCTCATCTCAATAAGGAGTCTCTCCCTATGCAATTGTTGGATTTTGATAAAATTGTTGATAAAATAAAATGGACATTCTTATGTGATTTTTAAAAGGTTATAACTCCCCAGAATAATGGAATTCATGGTTATACCATTGAGTTAGCTCCAGTAGATCTCGATGATTAATAATTCTACGACAATTGAATATTTTAGAAGATCAAATGGACTAGACAAGGGGACCCCTTATCACCTTATCTCTTTCTTATTTCCTCTCCTCTTTGGCATCTATGTTTAGATTAGTAGTTTAGAACAATCTCATCTCCAAAATTTACAACCTATTTAATTGAAATATCATTCGATTTGTTGACAATGCAAAAATTTACATTAAACCTAATGAACTTAATGCCATCAATTCCCTATGCATTGAGGTCATCAAGTTTATTTTTTGAAATCTACTCTAGGAGGTATCAACCTTAGTGAAGCTATCACAAAAGAAAATTGGTTAAATGTAAACTTGAACAATTTCCCTTGTTCTATCTTGGTATTCCTCTATCTCCTAAAATCTTCCAACCACCGTTTGGCAGCCCATATCAGAAAAAATAATGCAACACCTTACTTCATGACACATGAAATGTATAAAAAAGCAGGCCATTTACTCTTATAAATGAATCTTGATCTGGCATAGCCTCATACTTTATCAGTTACATACCTCTTCCTAAAATCATTGTAAAATAACGTGATGATATTAGGCCATGCTTTCTATTGGACAATACAAAAGAGGACAAACATATTCACCTTTTTAATTGAAACACCATCTATAAACCAAGCTCACTAGGTTAGTGGGAGTGATAAATCTTAATATTCACCCAAAATGCATAATAATACGATTGTAGTCTGTTATAGAAAAAAAAGTTGCACATTGTTGGATTATATCAATGAAAAATACTATAAATAGTTTACACCATGAAATTATAGAGAAACAAAACTTATTTGCCCATGTTGAAGTATGATTTAAAATACCAAACTATCATCAATCATACCATAATGAGTGACTACTACCACAAAATACATTTCTAGTTTTGACACTTGATTTTGATTAGGAGGTATAAATTGGTACAATCCACATATACAATTTCATCCAACTAAAAAATACATATCTCTAGACACAACCCATAATGTAACGCCCCTCAAAGTACATGTATGTCAGCGAAAGAAAATCCTATGTTTTCCATAACATAGGTCACTTGGCTTGGAGGAATGTCACAAAATATGATATACATAGAAACACGATAAATGAAACATCATGCATTAATTAAAAATATATATATTCATACATTATTGTTTGGAAGATAAAACTAATAATGTAAACTATATCACCTTTGAACTAGAATCTAGTACGTGAAAGGTAGAAGAAATCTAAGACATAAATCTTCTCTAAAACTGGATATTGGATCTTCTAAGGTGTAGATGGCACCCCACCAAGATAAGTCCTGGAAACTTCTACTTTGAAGCACTCACTTCAAATTCCTTTGCTCCTTGATCTAGGTACATCTTGTCCCAAGGCAATACAAAAATAGATACACACATTAGTAAGTGACACTATACATTTTATAAGAACTGAAAAATAAGCATATAGACTTGACTTGTTAGAAAAATCTTGACATGTATTTGACTTAAAAATTCTTGAGTACATGAATCTTATAACATGAAGAATTGAGCAGTAAATATATGCATCTCTCTATGATTCCCACTTAAGAGCACTAGATTTCTAGGAAAGCCCTTGATGCAAGGAAAGCCCATAATTAACATGAATGCCCATGATTTGACCATAAAATCCCATAACAACCCCTTGACGTCCATGATTTGAGAAGCATATAAAAATTGATTCAATTTCAAATATCTTAACATTAACATCACCATGAACATAATTAAATCTTGAACTTCAATTTTACACATGATGGGATTTCTCTCTCTTAAAACTTGAACTTTAAATGCATAAATCATTGATCGTAGTCCCAAATCTTAATGAGTATGATAACTGTAAGGACATTGACCTCCATTTTGGGTTTATCCTGTTTGCTTTGCTTAACCCTGATGCTTAGTTGTTTGCTAATCACCTTTAGTGGTGATTAGGGTTTGTTGGTGTTTTGTTGGGAGCTGGAGGTGCTACTTGCAATATACCCAAGTTTAGGGTTTGTGGGCAAGTTTGTCACCTTGTGAGGTGTTCCTCCCTCTCCTTGCTTCCTCTAGTGTTGAGAGTAAGGGTTGGGCTCATTTCTTGAGTTCCTTTGGGCTTGGTTGAGCTTGTTGGGCCTTGTGGTGTGTTTCCTTTGCCTCTTTGGACCTTGTGTCGGGAAAGTGTGCTTGTGTCGACCTAGGTGTGTCGGCCTGTGGTGGTATCGGCCTGAGTTGTGTCGCCCGAGGTGTGTGTTGGCCATGGTATGGAGGTGTGTCGCCCATGGACCCTTTTTCCCTCTTTGACCTCATTTGTGTCACCACTAGTGGACAATTTGTGCTTTATGCTTGCATGTGGCAATGGCCTTGGACATGTGTTTAGGGCATGTTAGAGTGGTGTCTTTGCACATGGACAAGTGTCCCTAGGTGGGCGACACCTTTCCCTATGTGTTTCCTTTCTCTTGCCAAGGATCCCTTTAGTTCCTTTGTTTTCCCTCTTCCTTGGTGGCTGATCCTTGTCTTGGAGTCTCCTTCTTCCTCTAGTGGTGGCCAAACCCTAGAGTGCTTTGTTCTTCTTCTAGTGATGGTGCATGGAGCTTGGAGCTTGGAGCTAGGAGCTTGGAGATTTCTTAAGGTGGGTTACATAACTCCTAACCCTAACTACATTTCCATCTTCTATGTTCTTGTTTATATGCTTCTTATGATCATATCATCTATGTATGTTGCTAGTTTGGTTTCTTGCTTAGTTGCTTCTTGTTGGCCAAACCTTGTTCTAGGGTTTCTTGTTGAGAAAAACCCCTCTCCCTCCTTGGTCTTGAGAAGTGAGCTTAAACTCTAGTGATATGAGAAACACTCCTCTCTCGTTTGAGTTGAGAGGTGAGCTTGTATTCTAGTTGCTTGAGCAACACCCTTCTCTCACCATGGATTCGAGATGTGAGCTTTGGTGGTGGTTGTGGACCCTTGTTAGGGTTGATCTTTGTGTTGCCCAATTGGTGATAAGAAGTGTGCAAGACCCCTCTCTCTTGGTTGTTGAGAGGTGAGCCATCTTCTTGATCCATTAGGGTTTTGGTGCCCTTGCGCTTGAGGTTGGTGATGACCTTGTGCAGTGGCATCTTGACCGATATGGTCTTGGGGTTGTCTGTTGCCCGATATCCTTCTTTGGCCTAGAGCCTTGGTCGACATGATGTGTGGCTGTGTCGGGCGTTGCTCCTGGTTTCTGCTTTGTGGTTGTGTCAAGCTTACACCCTGGTCCTTGACCTTTTGTGTGTCGGGCGTCACACCATGCTGAATGTCCTGCCCGATACACCTTTTTCAGGTGGTTGCTTAGCACTTTCATACCTTAGATGATGGGGCGTTGCGACCTGGACCTGCATTGCCTTGTGTGTTGGCTGATAGGATGAGGGTAGGCTGGTTGGACGACAGGTTACTTTGTGGTCGTTGAGTTGTATCTTTGGGCGTCATACCTTGTGAGTGATGTTGGCCGAGATGGTAACCTGGTGCATAATGCACCGTTGCACGATATAGGCTGAGTTTCACGTTGCATATGTATGCCCGATATCCATGATGCACGACACATCGTTGCACGACACTAAGGTGCACGATACTGAGGTGCCTGATACACCTGTTGCACGATATGCTTGTGCACGTTATGTCTTGGGTTCTTGTTGCACGATACATCTTGAGGTGGTCTCCCGTTACCTTTTCTACGTTCTTGGGTGATATATGGCTGGTTTGCTTGGCTGATATGGGGCTAGAGTGTTGGGAGATATGAGGAAGTACCCTGCCCGATAATACCTTTAGGGAGGGTGCCCTACCCATCACTCTTCTTGTGAGGGTAGTGGACACTTCTAGTGAGGGTCTTGTTCCTTCTAGAAAACCTATATGCTAGTCCTTGCTTATGCAAACACGTTTGGCTTATGATGATGACTCCTGAGACGCTTGATAGTAATTGAGGTAGCAGTTTATATCTATGTAACTTGACATGTGTTTATGATCATTTTGATTACATGTATAAGGCTGAGTAAATGGTAAGCCTATAAGATGCTTGCTTAATGATATGACCTATGCTTATGATCACAGGTTGAGGCATGAATGATAAATGTCACCCTATGTTGATAATCTGATCTTTTTGATAATCTATGATGATTGTGCATACTAACCATGCAAGTACAGATGCATACCCAGGTAAAGGGCTAAGAGGTATATATGTTTGAGTAACACTGCTCTGATGGTTACTCTTGATGATAAGGTAACATGCATGATGTGTTATGGTCTGAGGACCTAAGATGGCTAAAGTGCCTTGATGAGATGTTATTCTCTGATGATGATCTGGGATTGCTTTTCCTTGGTGATGATGTAAGCCTTGAGAGGCAGTGACACTATGTGATGAGGGATTGAGATCCCATGGCAATGTAATGTTGGATCATTGTGATGGATCAGGATGATGTTGATGACAGTAAAAGCATGATGTTGAGTTTCATGTTGTTTATTCTTATTATAGTCTGCATGCTATACAACTTGGTTGCCTCAACAATCCACTTAAAATATACTAACTAATCACAATGGAACATATCATGTAGTTTTCCCTGGCCATAGATCCATCATCGTCAGGAGCTGGCGATGGTGAAACAGGTTCTCCTGCGGGTTAACCCGGAGCGCATATTGTTGAATACGCGAGGTTTCTCCTAGCCTAAAATAGTGAGGATTCGAGTGCAGCTGCGGTTGCAGACTCGGGATATGTATAGAGCATGGTGAACAGGCCCATGGCTTAGATATGTGATATGGGAGCATGAATGCATTCATGGCTCAGAGCACGGTGAACAGGCCCGTGGCTCAGTTTCACTAGCGTCGAGACATGTACCGAGGCGGGCTAGGTAGAGGGTAGCCTGCGGGAGCTGACCCTATGGCTGAGGCCACTTAAGCATGAGACTGCGGTCCTGCTTGTGTTGTACTCGTGCACTGACCACGAGGTGGGAGGTCATGGAGTCTGGCTCTTCCATTGACCTTGTATGGCACCGGCTCCGGGTTTCGCAGCCGTCGGTTGGATTTGAGCGGTACGACTCACTTCCTTAGGGTATAACAATACGTAATCCAGCCGAATAGTATTTATTGCTTAAGGCAAAACACATGACATTGATTGAGGCCTTTCTTGTGTAGTTAATCTCGTTATACTTGCAGTTACTTATACGTCCCTTATGTTATGTGGTAAGATCTTATAAATCTTATCTTGTTAATCATGTTCCATAAAGAAATACTTGGTTATCTTCCTTCCGTACATCCTGGTAGGATTGATGGTATGAATAGCTTTGCTATATAGAGTGCTCTTGTTATATCTTCTATTAGTTATCTACTGTTGTTGCTTCATCTTCTAAGGTTCTGTGGTTTCAACGGGGAGTTATGTTTCTCGTTGGGACTATGTGTCTCACCCCGCTGGTTTGTAACCTTTTTAGGTGTTCGTGCTAGATGTGGTGGTGGTCGTGGAATTGCGGCCGAGCAGCAAGAAGAGCGGTAGAAGGCAAGAGATGGACATGCTACTGTTTTGGTTGTTTTGTAGTAGAGTCTAGAGTCATCCATGTACTCTCAGGTCCTTGGAGGTGTTTTGACGTTGTTTCACAATGTATAGCCGATGACGTTTGGTATATCCTGTTGCTGGCCGGATGTGGGCCGTTCTGTATTTATGAACAGGTGATGAACTCATGTGATGACAGGACAGCTGGTCTCCTAAGCTGTGAACATGTATCAAGGCTTGTAAATGTTTATATAACCTATTTTCTTACAGGATGAGGATTTGAATGTAATAATTTCTTAGTTTATCCTCTTTCCAAAATTGGTTTTAATTAACTCATGTTTTGGTAATCTGTGGATTATGGTGTTTTCTGCATGTTTTCGCGTAACACCTCACTGTCTGTGTGATAGTGCGATGTGTTGCCACAAGTTTTGGTATCAGAGCTCTAGGTTTGCTGAGTCTACAGGGATCTAGGACTAGGTTGTGTCTGTTCTTGTGAGTTTTCTAGATTTTCTTACAATCATCTTCTACCCTCAGTGGAAGAAAAGCCAAGATGTCTGGAAACCATGAAGAACATGCTATCGAGAACAGCGATGATGCATCAGTTGATGGAGCTATAGGGTAGGAACATGAAGATCAGGTGCTTGAGGTCCCCCAACCTGACCCAGCCATTCTTGAACACCCTGCCTATCAACTGCTTATGGGGCAGATGATGGCTACAATGAATCTCATGGTAGAAAAATTTCCAGTGCCTCTGCCGAGAGCACATGCTCCCCATGGTGAAACATTGGGTATTGGGAAGACCTTTGAGCGGCTTCACCGAGTCGGAGCTTTGGACTATGTTGGGACGGCTGATCCAGCAGATGCAAATCTGTGGTTGACAAGTCTTGAGAAGGCTTTCCGGATCCTCGACATCCCCGAAGCAGACAAAGTCAAGCACGCTGTCAACCTTCTGAAGGGTAGTGTTGGTCACTGGTGGACCATCGAGGAGGAGAAGCGGCCTGGTGAGGTGATCAGTTGGGAGGTTTTCCGGCACAAGTTCGTCAGCAGATACTTTCCGAAGACATATCTGGATGAGAAGATCGCCAGTTTGAGCGCTTGTGCCAAGGAACGATGAACATCACCGAGTATGAAGCCAAGTTCATGGACTTGTTGAGGTTTTGTCCTCACATGGCAACAACAGATGACGAGCAGATCAGATGTTTTGAGAAGGGTCTGAGTGCTGAGCTGACAACACCTGCTTCTGTGTTGGAGAATTGTGAGCAGTTTGCCGCATTTGTAGAATCTTTCTGGAGGATCGAACGATCAGTAAGGGAGAAAAGAGAATCCATGTCTAAGAAGAGGCCTGCTCAGTTCCAGGGACAAAGGTTTGGTGGCTTCAAGAAGCCAAGGTTTTTAGCACCTTCTGTGATGAGAGGTTCTAATGTACCATCACAGTGGTCTCCTAGTAATGGAAGAGGTTATGTTTCTTCACTGTCAAAGGCACATAGTACAGCTTCAGTGGCAGTGACAGGGCCATCTAGGCCACGGTTTAAAGATAGGTCAATGCATCTTTTTGGTCAGATCGGGCATTTCAGATTCAACTGCCTGAATAGAGATGTTGAAGTGACATAGTAGCCAAGGCAGAATCAACGAGGGTCAGATAGACAGCAGCCCAGTAGTAGCAGAGGGTGAGGATGCGGTCAAGCATCGCAAGCGGGATCGTCTGCTCAAGGAAGCAGAGGACGTGCACAACAAGCAATGGCTCGATTCTATGCTATAAGTCAGCCGGAGGCGATAGTCAACCCGCGAGTGGTGATAGGTCTGATGGAGTTATTTCATTCTGATATGTCTTCTTCTTACTTTATATATGTTTTGGTTGACCCAGGTGCTACACACTCTTTTATCGCCTATAGTATGCTTGAGAACTGTCGTTTACCTGTTAGTTGTAAGAATGATAGCTTGTTGTTAGAAACCCCTCTTGATGGTTCCTCGATGCTTCGAGAGGAGTGTCCATCGTGTGTCTTATCTTTTTCGGGACACTGTATACAAGTGGATCTTATACCACTTGATATGCATGGTTTTTATGTGATCCTTGGGATGGATACCTTGGAGAGGTATAAGGTTGTTTTGGACTGTGGTTCCAGGAAAGCTGTGTTTGATAATGACGGAGAGAAGTGGGTCTTCCAAGGAGATAGGAAGATTCTTCCAACATGTCTAGTGTCAGCTATGGTGGTAGAAAATTTTCTATGATAAGGATGTAAGGCGTTCTTAGCTCACGTGGTGGATACCAAGGCAAAGGGTCCTAGCCTTGAGGAGGTGTCGGTTGTCCGAGAGTTTGTGGATGTGTTTCCTGATGAGTTCCCTGGTGTTCCTCCACCCCGAGAGATTGATTTTGAGATCAATCTGGTTCCAAGAACACAACCAGTTGCATAGACACTGTATAGGATGGCTCCAGTAGAGATGGCAGAGCTTAAAAAGCAATTGCAAGAATTGTTGGAGAAAGGTTTCATCTGACCAAGTACGACACATTGTGGTGCTCCAGTGTTGTTCGTTAAGAATAAGGATGGATTGATGTGGTTATGTACAAATTACTGGTAGTTGAACAAGGTCACAATCAAGAACAAGTACCCATTGCCGAGGATAGATGATCTGTTCGATCAGTTGCGTGGTGCTGCAGTGTTTTCAAAGATTGATCTACGGTACGAATATCATCAGTTGAGGATAAAGGCGGATGACATACCAAAGTCAGCTTTTGTAATGAGGTATGGTCACTTCGAGTTTGTGGTTATGCCGTTTGGGCTAACCAATGCACCTGCTGCTTTCATGGATTTTATGAACAGAGTGTTCCGTCCGTTTCTAGATCAGTTTGTTGTAGTCTATATAGATGACATCTTAATCTATAGTCGGGATAGGAAAGAGCATGAGCGACATCTTCGACTAGCGTTGACTCTTCTTTGCCAACATCAGTTGTATGCCAAGTTCAGTAAGCGTGAGTTCTGGTTGGAAGAAGTAACTTTCTTGGGTCGTGATATCTGCTGAAGGAGTTAAAGTGGACCCGAAGAAGGTGGAGTCCATTGCGGAATGGGAACAGCCGAAGATGCTGACGAAAGTTTGTAGTTTCCTGGGTTTGGCAGGATACTACCAAAGGTTTATCAAGGACTTCAGTGCGATTGTGTTACCAATGACAAAGTTGACCAGAAAGGATGTACCTTTTGTCTGGAATGATCGTTGTTAGCAAGCTTTCCAGAGTTTGAAAAAGAAGCTGACTAGTGCTCCAGTACTAGTGCTGCCAGAGCCCGGGAAGGGCTATGTTGTCTTCTGTGATGCTTCCAAGAAAGGTTTAGGTTGTGTGCTGATGCAGGAAGATTATGTGGTTTCTTTTGCTTTGCAATAGCTTAAGAAACATGAGGAGAACTATCTGACTCATGATTTGGAGTTGGCAGCAGTGGTTCATGCGTTAAAGATTTGGAGACACTATCTCTATGGGGAAGTATGTAAGATCTTCACAGATCATAAGAATCTGAAGTACATCTTTTCACAGAATGAGCTAAACATGTGACAACGTCGATGGATGGAGCTAATCAGTGATTACGACAGCACCATCGAGTATCATCCTGGTAAGGCGAATGTGGTAGCTGATGCGCTTTGTCGAAAGTCTTCTTCTCTTCCTACAAAGAAGGCACAGTTAAGTTCATTGGTATACCATAGACGGGATATGTTTGTTTCCTTGCGGCATATGAATGTGCAGATGGAAGTTTCCTTGTTAGCTGGACTTTTAGCACATATGCAAGTCAAGCCTACACTGAGACAACAGATCAAAGATGCACAACAAACAGATGATACAGTGCAGTTGATCAGATCAGAGTTTGGTAGTGAAAAGCGTCATGGGTTCCATGAGTCCAAGGATGGACTAGTTTGCTATCGAGATAGGATGGTGGTCCCCAATACAGATGATCTGCGGAATCTAGTGCTCGAAGAAGCACACACGTCGATGTATTCTATGCATCCAGGAGTCACCAAGATGTATCATAATCTAAAAGACTTATTTTGGTGGCCCGGCTTGAAGAAAGATGTAGTCGAGTTTGTGGCTAGGTGTGTGGTATGTCAGCAAGTCAAGGATGAGCATTAGAAGCAAGCAGGTATGTTACAACCCCTGCTGATACCGCAATGGAAATGGGATCATATAACCATGGATTTCGTAGTTGGTCTACCCAGGACAACTAGGAATCATGATTTCATTTGGGTAATAGTGGACAGATTGATGAAGTCTGCCATTTTATACTTGTGAAGACAACATAAACAGCCGAGAAGCTCGCTCGAGTATATGTGGATGAGATAGTACGTTTGCACGGTGTGCCAGCAACGATAGTTTCTGACAGAGGTGCTCAGTTCATGAGTCGTTTCTGGGAATAGTTGCACAAAGCGTTGGGAACGCAGTTGAGGTTCAGCACCGCTTTCCATCCACATACAGATGGATAGTCTGAGAGGACTATTCAGACTTTGGAAGATCTCCTTCGAGCTTGTGTTTTGTAGTTCCTAGGCAGTTGGGACATACATCTCAGCCTGATAAAGTTCGCCTACAACACTAGTTATCAGCGGAGCATTGACATGGCTCATTATGAGGCCTTATATGGCAAGAAGTGCATATCTCCGTTGTGTTGGTATGAGTCCGGTGAATATCAGCTTTTAGGTCCTGAGTTAGTACAGCATACAAAAAAAAGATCAAAGTGATACAACAACAGTTGAAAGCGGCACAGGATAGGCAGAAGTCTTACGCAGACAATCGACGACAACCTTTGGAGTTCCAGGTAGGAGACAAAGTGTATCTTAAAGTCTCGTTGTGGAAAGGTGTGCTAAGGTTTGGCCGGAAGGGTAAACTAGCACCCAGATATATGGGGCCATACCCAGTCATAGCACGAGTTGGTAAAGTAGCTTATGAGTTAGAGCTGCCGCCAAAATTGCACATGTTACATCTAGTGTTCCATGTCAGTATGCTCAAGAAAAGTCATCCGGATACAGAAACAGTGATACAGCCAATTGAAGTTGAGCTTGATGAAGATGTGACCTACGAGGAAGGTCCTGTGATGATCCTTGATAGAAGAGTTAAGAAGCTGAAGAGGAAGGACCTGGTTCTAGTGAAGGTTCTTGGGCATCATCGTGGCGTTGAGGAAGCCACATGGGAGCTTGAGGAAGAGATGAGGAGGAAGTATCCCTCGCTTTTCTCTTCAGATTTTGAGGACGAAATCCCTTTGTAGAGGGTTAGTTTGTAAGGACCATGACCTCTGTTTTGGGTTTATCCTATTTGCTTTGCTTAACCCTGATGCTTAGTTACTTGCTAATCTCCTTTAGTGGTGATTAGGGTTTGTTGGTGTTTTGTTGGGAGCTGGAGGTGCTACTTGCAATATACCCAAGTTTAGGGTTTGTGGGCAAGTTTTTCACCTTGTGAGGTATTCCTCCCTCTCCTTACTTCCTCTAATATTGAGAGGAAGGGTTGGGCTTGTTGCTTGAGTTCCTTTGGGCTTGGCTGAGCTTGTTGGGCCTTGTGGTGCGTTGCCGTTGCCTCTTTGGACCTTGTGTTGGGAAAGTGTGCTTGTGTCGACATGTGGTGGTATCATCCTGAGTTGTGTCACCCAGGGTGTGTGTCGACCATGGTATGGAGGTGTGTCCCCCATGGACCCTTTGACCTTGTTTGTGTCACCACTAGTGGACACTTGGTGCTTGATGCTTGCATATGGCAATGGCCTTGGGCATGTGGTTAGGGCATGTTAGAGTGGTGGCTTTGCACATGGACAAGTGTCCCTAGGTGGGTGACACCTTGCCTTGTCTTACTTTGGTTTCTCCTCCATCCTTTCCTATATATGTATTTCCTTTCTCTTGCCAAGGATCCCTTTAGTTCCTTTGTTTTCCCTCTTCCTTGGTGGCCGATCCTTGCCTTGGAGTCTCCTTCTTCCTCTAGTGGTGGCCAAACCCTAGAGTGCTTTTCTCTTCTTCTTGTGATGGTGCATGGAGCTTAGAGCTTGGAGCTGGGAGCTTGGAGCTTGCTTAAGGTGGGTTACATAACTCCTAACCCTAACTACATTACCATCTTCTATGTTCTTATTTATATGCTTCTTATGATCATATCATCTATGTATGTTGCTAGTTTGGTTTCTTGCTTAGTTACTCCTTGTTGGCCGAACCTTGTTCTAGGGTTTCTTATTGAGAAACACCCCTCTCCCTCCTTGGTCTTGAGAAGTGAGCTTAAACTCTAGTGATATGAGCAACACTCCTCTATCATTTGAGTTGAGAGGTGAGCTTGTGTTCTATTTGCTTGAGCAACACCCTTCTCTCACCATGGATTCGAGAGGTGATCTTTGGTGGTGGTTGTGGACCTTTGTTAGGGTTGATCTTTGTGCAAGACCCCTCTCTCTTGGTTGTTGAGAGGTGAGCCATCTTCTTGATCCATTAGGGTTTTGGTGCCCTTGTGCTTGAGGTTGGTGATGACCTTGTGGAGTGGCATCTTGACCCATATGGTCTTGGGGTTGTTTGTTGCCCGATGTCCTTCTTTGGCTTAGAGCCGTGGTCGACATGATGTGTGGTTGTGTCGGGCGTTGCTCCTGGTTTCTGCTTTGTGGTTGTGTCGAGCTTACACCCTGGTCCTTGACCTTTTATGTGTCGGGCGTCACACCATGTTGAATGTCCTGCCTGATACACCTTGTTCAGGTGGTTGCTTAGTGCTTTCATACCTTGGACGATGGGGCGTTGCGACCTGGACCTGCGTTGCCTTGTGTGTTGGCTGATAGGATGAGGGTAGGCTGGTTGGACAATAGGTTTATTTGTGGCCGTTGAGTTGTATCTTTGGGCGTCATACCTTATGAGTGATGCTGGCCGAGATGGTAACCTAGTGCATAATGCACCATTGCACGATATAGGCTGAGTTGCACATTGCATATGTATGCCTGATATCCATGATGCATGACACAATGTTGCATGACACTGAGGTGCACGATACAGAGGTGCCTGATACACTTGCTGCATGATATGCTTGTGCACATTATGTCTTGGGTTCTTGTTGCACGATACATCTTGAGGTGGTAGCCCGTTACCTTTGCTAAGTGCTTGGGCGATATGTGGCTGGTTTGCTTGGCCGATATGGAGCTAGAGTGTTGGGCGATATGAGGAAGTACCCTGCCCGATACTACCCTTAGGGAGGGTGCCCTACCCGTCACTCTTCTTGTGAGGGTAGTGGGCACTTCTAGTGAGGGTCTTGTTCCTTCTAGAAAACCTATATGCTAGTCCTTGCTTATGCAAACAAGTTTGGCTTATGATGATGACCCTTGAGCCGCTTGGTAGTAATTGAGGTAGCAGATTATATCTATGTAACATGACATGTGTTTATGATCATCTTGATTATATGTATAAGGTTGAGTAAATGGTAAGCCTATAAGATGCTTGCTTAATGATATGACCTATGCTTATGATCACAGGTTGAGGCATGAATGATAAATGTCACCCTATGTTGATAATCTGATCTTTCGGATAATCTATGATGATTGTGCATACTAACTATGCAGGTATAGATGCATAGCCAGGTAAAGGGCTAAGAGGTATATATGTTTGAGTAACACTGCTCTGATGGTTACTCTTGATGATAAGGTAACATGCATGATGTGTTATGGTCTGAGGACCTGAGATGGCTAAAGTGCCTTGATGAGATGTTATTCTCTGATGATGATCTGGGATTGCTATTCCTTGGTGATGATGTAAGCCTTGAGAGGCAGTGACACTATGTGATGAGGGATTGAGATCCCATGGCAATGTAATGTTGGATCCTTGTAATGGATCAGGATGATGTTGATGACAGTAAAAGCATGATGTTGAGTTTCATGTTGTTTCTTCTTATTATAGTCTGCATGCTATACAACTTGGTTGCCTCAACAATCCACTTAAAATATACTAACTAATCACAGTGGAACATATCATGTAGTTTGCCCTGGCCATAGATCTATCATCGTCAGGAGTTGGTGATGATGAAACAAGTTCTCTTGCGGGTTAACCCGGAGTGCATATTGTTGAATATGTGAGGTTTGTCCTAGCCTAAAATAGTGAGGATTCGAGTACAGCTGCGGTTGCAGACTTGGGATATGTATAGAGTATGGTGAATAGGCCCATGGGTGAGATATGTGATATGGGAGCATGAATGCATTCATGGCTCAGAGCACGGTGAACAGGCCCGTGGCTTAGTTTCACTAGCGCTGAGACCTGTACCGAGGTGGGCTAGGCAGAGGGTAGCCTGCGGGAGCTGACCCTATGGCTGAGGCCACTTAAGAATGAGACTGCGGTCCTTCTTGTGATGTACTCATGCACTGACCATGAGATGGGAGGTCGTGGAGTCCGACTCTTCCATTGACCTTGTATGGCACCGACTCTGGGTTTCACAGTCGTTGGTTGGATTTGAGCGGTACAGCTCACTTCCTCAGGGCATAACAATACGTAATCCAACTGAATAGTATTTATTTCTTAAGGCAAAACACGGAACATTGATTGAGGCCTTGCTTGTGTAGTTAATCTCGTTATACTTGCAGTTACTTATACATCCCTTATGTTATGTGGTAAGATCTTATAAATCTTATCTTGTTGATGATGTTCCATAAAGAAATACTTGGTTATTTTCCTTCCGTACAGCCTGGTAGGATTGATGGTATGAATAGCTTTGCTATATAGACTGCTCTTATTATATCTTCTATCAGTTATCTATTGTTGTTGCTTCATCTTCTGAGGTTTTGTGGTTTCGACGGGGAGTTATGTTTCTCACTGGGATTGTGTGTCTCACCCCGCTGGTTTGTAACCTTTTTAGGTGTTCGTGCTAGACGTGGTGGTGGTCACGGAGTTGCGGCCGAGCAATAAGAAGAGTAGTAGAAGGCAAGAGATGGACATGCTGCTGTTTTGGTTGTTTTGTAGTAGAGTCTAAAGTCATCCTTGTACTCTCAGCTTCTTGGAGGTGTTTTGACATTGTTTCACGATGTATAACAGATGACATTTTGTATATCCTGCTATTGGCCGGATGTGGGCCGTTCTGTATTTATGAACATGTGATGAACTCATGTGATGACAGGACAGCTAGTCTCCTAAGCTGTGAACACATATCAAGGCTTGTAAATGTTTATATAACTTGTTTTCTTGCATGATGAGGATCTGAATGTAATAATTTCTTAGTTTATCCTCTTTCCGAAATCAGTTTTAATTAACTCATGTTTTGGTAATATGTGGATTATGGTGTTTTCCACACGTTTTCACATAACACCTCATTGTCTGTGTGATAGTGGGATGTGTTGCCACAATAACCATAAGACATAAGATATAGAAACCATCAAGCAATTATATAATAAACATGATTTAGAGCATTGAACTTGAAATTGAAAGCATACTTCATAAATCATACATAGCATACATTTCAACCAATTGACATTTGTATAGTGGCATGACCTACTTACCTAGAGCAAAGTAGATCGTAACTTAGTCTCTCTGATTTTGAGTCAATATTAAGTCTCCTGTAATGAACATGCTTTATATTAATTATAACCTTAATCAACTTCCTAAACCCTAATCCCATTACCCTAGAACCCTAACTCAAACTTGAGTTCTCATTTAGACTCAACATAACTCTAATTTGAAAATATGATAGAAATCTTAGTGTTGAATGTATATCCCAAATAACATATTATATAGAATCCATATAATGATATATCCAAATAAAGAAAAAATCATCTTATGTACAAAATATATATGCATCATGCATTTAGAATAAGCCTCAGACATAATCATATATATTAATGTCATTAATTTAGTTATATCATCATATACCTGACCAAACAGTCATACATATCACATATTGTCTCAAATAATCATTAATTAACTTACCTAATGGCCACATAAGACCAAAAATCAAATACAAAAATAGTTATAAATAATATTTGCATTCAAAAACTGAAATAAAGAACTAAATAAGAAAGATTGGGATCTAGAATCATGTTGATCATATCCAAATATACAAAAATATGCATGAATTTCCAAAGTTGTTTGTTATTTTAATGCACAAAATATTAAAATCTCGTAGCTTTCAGTAATCAAATTATGATAGTTATCATACATAAAAACAACTTATTTTCTAAAAATAGAGATCTTTATCTCAAGATATGATCATTGGAAGTTACCTTGGATTCATCTGGGGTGTTAGTTTTAGATCCAAGGGATCAGGTCTATGATTCATTTCTTCCTCATGCCTCTCCTCAATCCGGATCTTGGTTGCAACCCAATTAATTCCAAGTCTGGTCACCCCATCAACATCACATTGCTTGTGCCTAGACACACACAAAGAAAGGGGGCGCGACTCCCTTCTTCCGCGCCAAAAAATAGGGATTCACCACTCAAAGCTCCTCCAATGAGGTGATGCTCACCTATCAGGCCACGAAACAACCACAGAATTGCCTCCTCATATTTGTATCTTCCTACCGAGAAAAGGGTGGTGCCATATCCAAGGCCATAGGGGTCTCCAATCAATCATGTCTAGCTTGCCTTTTCCCTCACTATTGTAGGGTTGTCTTCCCTGATTCTCTTTCTATGGTCATTTTGAAACCCTAGGATTGAGTCCCATCTCCAAAACCAAAGTGTTCATCTTTTATAGAACTTCCAAATCCATGATCTCAGAAAAAATTCTCTCGTGATTTGGTGGCGGTGCTTTTCAGTCCACGATGGGCTAGGAGTCCCTCCCCCCGATATTATTTTTATGTTTTTACACTTAAACTATTTTATTTTATTTCTTTGGCCAAATAAATTTGGACCTCTAAGCATCCTCCAAAAATTAAAAAAAATTTCATGTTACATCATATTTCACATACTTCATCTGGGCATTTAAATCAGATTCAAGTTCTTATCCAATATTATTTGAACTTCCTAATAATTATAAACCTATTTCTCACTATACAATTAACAAAAATGATAATAAAATTCTTAATAAAATATCAAAATTCTAAACCATCCATATAAGTAAAACTCCCATGTGTGAATCATATACAACTCATATTTCTCTACTTATCACAAAAACATGTCTCTTTTAATTATTATCAGTATTCAAACTTATTTTCCAATATCATGTATTTCCTTGTCCTAATAGAAAAATTACTCTTGATATTTTAAAACTCAAGCCACTTCCTCCTCATATAAAACAAGAAGCCTAAGATATCTCTTGCTTTTCTCATATTACTTATATGTATGCAATTGTATGGTGATTTTTCATAAAAGAATCTGATGTTCATAATTTCTATATTAGTTTGTAATTGAGTCAAGGGTTTGTTCTAAAACTTTTGGGATGTTACAATTTTACCCACCTGAATTAAATTTTATCCTCGAAATTTCTTCAGACTACTACACACCTTAGGGCTTCACGTATTCTAGGCATGCTAACTCTCTCTAATATTATCTTACAGTCTCGTGGGTATACTTAAGATATGACCAACTCATGATTAACCATAGTTACATGAGAATTTGACTAACTTTACATGATTTTACATTATGGATTTTTACTTGAGTTGATATAGTCACTCACATGAATGCACCCACAATTCTCATAAAGCCTATTAAGGCTCACACAACATGATTGAGATGATTATATCAACATAAGATGATTTATTAATCTTCAATATGATTTTCATAATTTCATAATTCATTAGTTGGTACATGATGTTGAACTCGAACACATAATCATAAAATAGTAGTAAATATTGTTTATTAGTATGTACATGATTTTTTCACTTATCTATGTCAAATTATCTACCCTTTGTATGCATTCTTGGTCTTACTGCACATCTAATTAGGTTTAGGTGACAATAGGTCTCAAGCTTTTAATGCAACTCTTATTTTCTTTTTCACATTTGGATACATGTCATCAGGCCATATATCCAGAGGTGACATGTTTTATCCTACTTATCTTAGCACCTCCCTCGGGCACATGTCCCATACCACATTCACTTGAAAGGGCAAGAAAAGCATGATTATGCACATAACATTCTCTCTAACATGAGCCTGTGTCCCATACCACTAACATGTGACAAAAAGAGAGAGCATGCTATATACAATTTTAGAGTTAATATAAAATTCCAAAATGTCTAGTCACATAACCATAATCCATATTTAAACTTATGTCTCTTGTTTAGATCTCTACTTTGATTTCCAATATGTTTCACTTAAATCTTCTATACCTAGGGCTTAGAACATATGAATTCAATTTTTTCCTGATGTCCATCTACTTATTTTCTCTGATACCACGTTTTAACACTCCTCCAAGTACATATATGTTAGTGAAATAAAATCCTATGTTGTCCATAACATAGGTCACTTATCTTGGAGGAATGACACAAAACAAGATATACATAGCAACAAGATAAATGAAACACCATACATTAATTAGAAATATAGATTAATACATTGTTCCTTGGAAGAGAAAACCAATAATATAAACAATCTCATCTTTGAACTAGAATCTATTACATGAAAGGGAGAAGAAATTTAAGCAATAAATCCTCTTGAAAACTTGATATTGGATCTTATAAGGTGTAGATGGAACCACACAAGCTAAGTCTTGAAAACTTCTACTTTGAAGCACTCACTTCAAATTCCTTTGCTCCTTGATGTAGGGACATCTCATCCCAAGATGTAACGACCCACACTTTTGAATGTCTAAAAGAAATTAAAGTCACATATCGTTAATCATAAACTCCACGATCATATTCAAGAAATAATACAGAATAGTAAACAATTTCCATTAATGAACAAACACTTATATGTTTGGATAAAAAGCTTCTCTAAGGAGTTACATAAATTTTATAAAGAGTTAACCTGTACATGTATGATGATATACCATTATATCTAAACCTTCATGAATAACTTTAGTATATTCAACAACTTTAATTTGAAACCTCATGTCCACGAATCAAGTATACCTGATACATAAAACACTGAAAAACAAATATGCGATTAGTATATTTCTTTACTGGTACGTGGGTTCAAACAATAATCACATGTACACATATAAGCAAACATCTTTATCTTGCATATAAGAACATAAACTTATTTTCATATTCTAACCCATATCTGGTCCACTACCTCAGGTGTAATCACTATCCCTCTGGGCTCGTGTGTATTACCCTTAAGATCAGTCTAACCCAGGGTTCAGAATATTGATATTTACTTTACATGATACTCGTAGGAACTTTATAATTTGCAAGAAGTAAATAAGCAAGCAAGCAGTTTATCTTTCATTCAATCTCGTTGAGAAACCTCGACAAACTCATAATTCGATACATGTATTCATAAGTGTAACCACGTAACTTGTTCCATTGCAAAAACCATGTAGAAATCTCATATACTTTAAGAGTGCATCCAAACATCCTAGCAACAAAGTAAGCAATCAACAATATCTGAAACATGCATACTACATATGTGTCACCATGTATTCGCATTGTACTAAATAGATCTAGATGCAATCCTGAACTAGGATTTAGGGTTATCTCATGTTTGGACTAGGGGTAAGGTTCACAAACCCTAATTCCAGCATATCATAGTTTCTAAGATTACAACCTTTAGTTATGCATATTAGGTGAAACCCTAATCATCATCTTAAGCATATTAGACTATTCACCATACCTAGATCATATTATTAGCATTAAGATCATAGCAAGATGTCCATATTGTTTCAAAACCTTAAATTAGCATGAATAATATTATTAATCTAGAAACATTCAATATTCATCATTACTAAGGATTTCTTCATTATACATATCAAGATTAGGTATTATCTCAATATAATTGTAACATCCCATGATTTGAGGCCTCAGATAAAATGATCTTATAAGGAATGATTGGACTATCCATATCACCAAGGTGAACCTCCTTTTCCGGGAGCCCAGCACTAAAGAACTCCATAGTTAAGTGTGCTCAGCTTGGAGTAGTACTAGGATGGGTGACCAGTTGGGAAGTTGACCCCGGCTTGCGCATGAGTGAGGAAAAAGGGCACAGTTAAGGCTAGTGGTGGTCTGTTGGTCCAGTCATCATTCCTGAAACACTACTAGAGCCTAGGGCAGTGGGCACGGGCGTTACACAAGCCCATGCTAAAATAGAGACATACATCAATAGGAGGCATTATACATTTTATAAGAATTGAAAAATGGGCATATACACTTGACTTGAGAGAAAAATCTTGGCATGTGTTTGACTTAAGCTTTCTTGAGTAGATGAATGTTATAACATGAAGAATTGACTAGTAAATATATGCATCTCTCTATGACGCCGACTTAAGAGCACATGATTGTTAAGAAATCCCTTGATCCTAGTAAATCCCATGATTTGAGGCCTAGGATTTGAAGTGGGGGAGATTTGATCCTAGGAAATCCCATGATTTAAAGTGGGGGAGATTGTAAGATCCCATGATTTGAGGCCTCAGATAAAATGATCTTATAAGGAATGATTTGACTACCCATATCACTAAGGTACACCTCCTTTTCTGGGAGCCCATCACTAAAGAACTCCATAGTTAAGCGTGCTTAGTTTGGAGTAGTACTAGGATGGATGACCTGTTGGAAAGTTGACCTTGGCTTGTGTGTGAGTGAGGAAAAAGCATGCAGTTAAGGCTAGTGGTAGTTTGTGGGGCCAGTCATTATTCCTGAAACTCTACTAGAGCCTAGGGCAGTGGGCCCGGGTGTTACAAAAGCCCATGCTAAAACAGATACATACATCAATAAGAGGCACTATACATTTTATAAGAACTGAATAATAATCATATACACTTGACTTGAGAGAAAAATCTTGACATGTGTTTGACTTAAGCATTCTTGAGTACATGAATGTTAAAACATGAAGAATTGACTAGTAAATATATCCACCTCTCTATGATGCCTACTTAAGAGAACATGATTGTTAGGAAATACCTTGATACTAGGAAATCCCATAATTTCACAAATGCCCATGATTTAGCTATAAAATCCCATAACGACTCCTTGAGGTCCATGATTCTAAAAGAATATAAAATTGATTCAATTCCAATTATCATAACGTTAACATTACCATGAACATGAATTAAACCTGGAACTTCAATCTTAAACATGATGGAATTTCTCCCTCTTAAAACTTTTATTTTATACCCATTAATCATAATTCCTAATCTTAATGAGCATGATAACCATTAGACATAAGATATAGAAATCATCAAGCAATTATATAATGAACAAAATTAGAGCATTGAACTTGAAATCGAAACTATAATTCATAAATCATACATAGCATACATTTCAAACAATGTACATATGTATAGTGGCATGACCCGCTTACTTGGAGCAAAGTAGATCTTAACTCAATCTCGTTGATATTGAGTCAAACTCAAGTCTCATGTAATGAACATGCTTTATATTAATTATCACCTAAATCAACATCCTAAACCCTAATCTCGTCACCATATAACTATAACTCAAACTAGAGTTATCATTTAGACTAAACATACTCTGATTCAAAATCATGATAGAAATCTTAGCGTTGAATATATATATATATATATATATATATATCCAAAATCACATATTAGATAACATCCATATACTTATATATCCAAATAAAGCAAAAATCATCTTATGTACTAAAATATGTATACATCATGTATTGAGAGTAAGCCTCAAACATAATCATATATACTAATATTATTGACTTAGTTATAAATTAAAGTCATGTACTAGACCAAACAGTCATACATATCACATATTGTCTCAAATAATCATCAATTATCTTACCTAATGACCACTTAAGCCCAAAAATAAAATACAAAAATAGTTATAGATAATATTTGAAAAAAACTTTAGAAAGTGTAACAATATCACATGTTAGGCTTCAGGTAAAATATCATGTCATTTTTAATGAAATCCTAGGTGAAATACCCAAAATACCCTCATTAAGGTTTACTTCAAAACTGAAGTAGAAAACCAAATCAGAAAGATCAGGATTTAGAATCATGTTGATCATATCCAAATATACATACTGTAAAATATTCATAAATTTACAAAGTTTGTTGCTATTTTTAATGCATAAAACATTGAAATATCTTAGATTTCCATAATCAAATTATAATAGTTATCATACAACAAAACACCCTTCTAATCAATTTTCATAAAATAATATATATTATATGCTTTCCAAAGACACCTTGTTTGCTAAAAAATAGATATCCCTATATCAGGATATGATCAATGGAAGCTACCTTGGCTTCAATTCATCTGGGGCATTGGTTTTAGATCCAAGGGATCTAATCCGCAAGCTCTTTCTTCCTCAGGCCTCTCTTCAATATGGATCTTGGTTGTGGCCCAATTAATTCTGAGTCTGGCCAGCCCATCAACACCATGTTGCTTGTGCCCAAACACACGTAGAGAAGGGGGACGCGACTCCCCTATTCCACGCCCAAAAATAGGGTGTTGCTTCCCAAATCTCCTGCGACAAGGTGATGCTCACCTCTCAGGACACAAATCATACATGGAATTTCCGCCTCGTCTTTGTCTCAACTTGGTAAGAAAGGGTAGCATCATCATAAAGACCATAGGGGTCTCCAATCAATGATCCCTAGCTTGTCTTGCCTCTCATTACCGTAGGGTCTTCTTCCCTATTTCTATCTCTATTGTCATGGGTTAACAACCTAACTCCACTCTACACCTCAGGCGCCAACGTAAGGTGTACAATAGAGTTAAAGTTGCCCATCCCTGAGTGGATCAAACAAATGAACATATAAATGCACCAGATAAAAAGCTTCCATACATAAACCAAAAGTTAATTACATAGGGGCTCGAAGGCATAGGAGTTCTATAGAAGAAAACTTAATACATGAGAAACTACTTGCAGAAGAAAAAGAACATAAACTAAGAGTTCCATATAGCTTTAGCATCCCCATGATAGATCTGATTTTGTTGAGCCAGCATATAGAGTGCAATATCATCTTCATCATCATAAGAAAAAGGTACCTATAAAACATTTGTAAGTGGTACACGTTAGCACAATATATAATATAGTGTACTGAGTAGGCCTACGTGTCATTAATTTACCTCTTTTCATACTTGTAAATAAAGATAAAAGTAAACTTGGCAGTAATAAGCAATTACAATAATATATCAATACTAAGCAAGAGTTTATTATCAAATGTGAACATATATCTTTTAAGCATATTTTCCATCAAACATCTTGTGCATCTTCCACCAAGTCTTTGATGTCTTCAGGCCTTATGATCTACTCCCAAGGAGTTTGTGATCATTATACAAACATCAAATGATCTACCACTAAGTAGTTTGTGATCATTATGCATGTGCTCCACCACCAAGTAGTTTATGAGCTATCTTATGATGGAACATCTATATTATATTTGTAGGTGTTCAAAGTATACATATAGCAATTCAGTCAAAGCTTCAAAACCATACATATAGCAATTTATTCAAGCATCATACAAGTTACATTCATTTCATTTAATACCTTATGCCAAGTGTTCTACTACTCATAGTTCTCAAGAATTAAATATAGTAAACCAACAAGAGGTAATGGCATACCTTCTACTCAGAAGTGGTGAGTCTAGAGATGCTCCTTACTGGTACCTCTGATTTCCTAAAATTATAAGGGATTTGGTACTAATTAGATATATTGGCAAATACATCATTTATTTCTAAAAGAATATAAAAGGCCTTTTTTCTTGGTTAGAGTCATGAGAGTAGATTATGAGTCTTAGAGTATGTATTTGAGTCCAAGATTAATAGTGTCACATCAGAGTAGGGTTATAAGGGTCAAAATCATGGTCTTTAGATCATGTTGACTAATTATGAACATTTGGATAGGGAAAAGAGTGATAATTAGATTTGATTGATAATTGAGTCACAAAAATTAGATTTGATCATTCCATGATTATCTAGATGCAAAAAGATAATGACCACAAGTTTTTGGTGATTTAATCAGGTTTGAGTATTTTCTAAATAATTAAACAAGATATAAATATATTTGGGCAAGATCATTTATTCGAGTCGGATTTATCGTCAACAGATGTCAGATTCATGATCCTCGCATTTTTCTGATCAAAATGGACTACTTATTTGTATTTTTCTGACATTCCTACTATTTATACTAAATTTCCCAAAATTAGGTCATTTACTGAATTTCGAGTTAATAAACGAAATCTAGAAGGGTGTGGATCGTTGGATGCTCAGATCCAACGGTCGAGATCTCACGTGCGTAAATTAGAACATATTTGAGGTGGATTATATAAGGCTTACTGCAGGCAGGGGTTGAACTCTGGCGAGCTCGTGCCGGTGGTGGAGGCTCCTTCGCGTGCGGGCGAAGGGTGGGTGAGCTTCGTGGAGGTCCTCCATAGTTAAATGGTCGGTTGTCAGGTCATGGCTCCCGTGGAGATGGCAGGTCAGCTAGGTGACTGGAGAGAAGCATGACTTACGGCATAGGGAGGAGAGAGTGGGAGAAGCAGGCGATAGAGCTTGGCCTTGAGGTGTCGTCGAGGTGATAGGAAGTCCCTCGGGGCTCGGTGGAGGGTCAATTGGGGACGAGTCGGCCAGGAGGAGCCTAGCCCAACAACTCAGTGGCGGCGGGTAGGATGAGAGGAAGAGATCGGACTTGGGGGTGAGTAGTGCTTTCTCCATGTGAATTGAAGATCAAGGAACATCAAAGGGAGGTCAAGGAAGGTGTTAGTGTGATTAAATAGAAGAGGGAACGAGAGAGGAGAGAACGCCCAAATGGGCTCAATTGTAGTTGGAGAGCAGCTCTCATCGGCGTGGTCGTGGAGAGGAGTGTGGGAAGTTTTGGGGGTCGTGTGAGGGCTTGGCAAGTTTGTGGAGGTGAGAGGAGTCCATTCCTTCGGTCAGTTTCTGGTGAGATGGTGCGGAGTGGCGGGTAGTGGCTCGCCTTCGCGTGAGGTGGTTGTAGCCACATACTCATGGGTCAAGCGGAGGTAGAGGATGATCGGATGGATGTCTGATCTGCCCTGGATCTGTGGATGCACCATCCAACAGTTATGGTGACTTGGGAGGGGCGATCCGTGGATCACTGACGTCAGCGCTGCGTGACAAGTTCAAATAAAACAAAAACTATACTCTCGATTATCGATATCATGGTGAATATTGATCAAACTATATACAGAACTTGTAAAAATTGTAGAGGGAGCTAGGAATGTCCAAATGACCTAAAATTTGAACTATAGGTCCACCATAGAATTCCCTATATTTTTGTAAAGTTTGGGCTCGAGATTCCAATATTTGTGTGATCCATTAATCTTTAGGTGAAATATGGTTTTGAGTTAAGGTAAGGTAAAGGAACAAGGTATAAAAGGAATTAGAAAACCACTTTATCACATCATACTCACCTTAAAAGAATGTTTGTCCTCAAAATTAAAATGGATGAAATAGGTGAGGAAAATGTTGCTCCATATCTTCTCGTAGCTCCCAGGTTGCATCTTCTGCACCATGATGGTTCCACTGCACCTTCACCATCTGGATCTGCTTGTTCCTGAGCTCTTTGACCCTAGAGTTGAGAATCTTTGTAGGTTGTTTTGGATAAGAGAGATTCTCCTGCAACTCAAGAGGTTCTTGATTCAGCACATGACTATCATCCTTCACATACTGCTTCAAGTTGGATACATGAAAGACATTGTGCATCATGTTGTACTACAGAGGAAGACCAAGTTGATAAGCACATTCACCAATGCACTCCAAAACTTCAAAAGGTCCCACATATCGTGGGCTAAGCTTCCCTTTGTTCTTGGCTATGGCACATGTAGGTCTGGTCTTCAAGAAAACATAGTCACCAGCCTTAAACTATTTGTCAGACCTGTGTGCATCGGCATATGACTTCTGACGATCCTTGGCCCGTTTCAGCCTCTTCTTAATCAAAGACACCTTATCAGCTTAAAGTTGCAATTCCTCAGACTTTAGCATCCTCCTTTCTCCAACTTCATCCCAATGGAGAGGGGATCTACGTGGCCTGCCATAGAGAGCTTCATAGGGTGGCATATTAATACTGGACTGATAACTATTATTATAAGGGAACTCTGCTAATGACAGGTAGTAATCCCAAGATCCTCCCCAATCTAAGACACATGCCCTGAGAAGATCCTATAAGATTTGGATAGTGCGTTCTGACTGGCCATCAGTTTGGGGATGATATGATGTGCTGAAATTCAACTGTGTACCCAGCTCATTCTGTACTTGCTTCCACATATGTGATGTGAACTTTGGATCCCGATCTGAAACAATAGATATTGGTACTCCATGTAGTCATACAATCTCCTTTATATACAACTCAGCAAGCTCAGGAACCTTGGTCATAGTCCTCATAGGTAAGAAATGTGCAAACTTGGTCAACTGGTCTACTATGACCCAAACTGCATCATAACCCTTCTTGTCCTGGGTAATCCCACTACGAAATCCATGGTGATATTTTCCCATTTCCATTTAGGGATTGGTAAGGGTTGCAATAGACCTCCGGGACGTTGATGCTCGGCCTTAATCTGTTGACAAGTGAGACACTTAGAGATAAACTCTTCTATATCATTTTTCATACCTCTCCACCAAAAGTGTCTTTGCAGATCCGTGTACATCTTAGTAGATCTAGGATGTATGGAATATTTAGACCCATGTGCCTCTTGCAAAATACGCTTCTTAATCTCCGACTCTTCAGGTATCCACATCATGTTCTTGTACCTTAGTCCACCCTCCATACCAACAGATAGATGCGTCTGAGGTTTAGCCACAAGAGTTGTCATCTCCTCTAAACTAGGGTTGTTATTTTGAGATATCAGGAGTTTAGAAAGAAGACAAAGAATAATATTGATATTTTCTAGAATAATAGAGCCAGATTCTGCTTTAGATGACCCAAAAGATGAAGGTTCCAGACACATTGATGCACAAATTGACTTCTTACGACTAAGAGCATCAGCTACTACATTATCCTTGCCTGGATGGTAAGCAATAGTGAAATCATAATCTTTAAGATACTCCAACCATATCCTCTGTCTAAGATTGAGGTCCTTCTGAGTCAAGAGATATTTAAGACTTTTGTGGTCTGTGAAAATATCAAAAGTAGTACCATTTGTTGTATGGTTTTATTATTGTTCATGTGCATGTGCTACAGATTATTTCCTTTTGACTTCCTCTGATTTTCTTCTTATTATCTTTGTGTGGGATGTTTAAATTGGGATTCTCATTGAGGTGAGGGTTTCAATTTGGACGTCACACATTAGATTAAGTTTTAGAAAATTCGGGGATGTCACAAGTGGTATCAGAGCATGAACAATAACAAAACCTGACATTTGCTCATTAGGCTAAGAACCTTGAACTTAATAATCTGTAGGGTTAGATTAGTTGTCTTTTAGAGACTAGATCTGACCTATCCTCTATGTTAGCACCTAGATGTCTAAGAGCTAAGTCTAGACTAGTGCTTGTTGTATAGCAGGTCCTTAGATGTCATTCTTTCCTTATAGTACAATGATATGGGACATTGTATTATTTGGAAATGATGTGCATCAAGGGAAGAGAAACCCTAGACATATGGCGCATGTTGTCTAGAGTGGCTATACTAGTCTACACCACGTTCTCACCCATTTTCACTAGTTTTCATGATAGTATACTATCTACGATGTGTGGGACACTCATTTTGTGGATTTGATTTTGATTCCAATCGGATCGAACCTCAATAGTTTTCTCTGACGCGTGTTATTTCCTGTGATGACCCCGAATTTTCTAAAACTTAATCTAATGTGTGACGTCCAAATTGAAACCCTCACCTCAGTGAGAATCCCAATTTAAACATCCCACACAAGGCTAAGAAGAAGAAAATCAGAGAAAGTCAAAAGGAAACAATCAGTAGCACATGCATATGAAAAATAATAAAACCATACAACAAATGTTCACCATTCAACATATAATTACATAATGAATTGTTACAACATTTAATAGTACACATTGAACAACAAACTTCTACATATACATGTACTACCACTAAGCAACGAGATCTTAAGATAACAGGTCCACTTGTACATTAGCTCGCCACACAACTCTCAACTATCTTGGATCTTCATGGGCACATAGCCACAACCTAAACAAAAGATTACATGTGGTACACGTCAACACAATATTCAAGAATATTGTACTGAGTATGCCTACATGTCTTTTATATACCTCTCATCATATCTTGGCGATAAGATAAAACTATTACTTGGAAGTTATCAAGAAATATAAGAAGTAGTGTATACTTGCACAAAGATGTTCATTAGCAAAAGAGAACACATATTTTAAGCACATTTCAATCATATATCACATACATATGCCCCTAGGGCTTTGATGTTTTTAGACCTTATGATCTACCCCCGAGGAGTTTTTGATCATTGTACATGTGATCTACCCCGTAGGAGTTTGTGATCACTCTAATGCATTATACTACCAAATAGTTTAGTGTTATCGTATGATGGATTAGATATTTTATGTTTCATGTGTTCATAGCAATAAGTATGGAAATTCAAGCAACATATCATACAAGACAATTAGTTCAATCAATACCATATGCCAAGTCTTTACTACCATATAACACAAACATAATGTATAATAAGCCAAGCAAGAGGTAATGGCATACCTTCCAAAGAGATAGATCATACTAATCACATATTCCTCATGTCATCTATAACTTGTTAAACCTAATCAAGACAATATCATATACTATCATTAGGTTCTCATCATCTTGCATCTCATCTTAACCCTAATTACGTCCATATTAGGGTTTATCTTAGTTCATTAGGATGTGTACATCATTACTTGCATTCTTGTTTTAGAATTATCTTACTGATGCTATTTTCCAAATTATGGTTCATTATATGATCATTATGTTCCATATCCTTTTTATGCACATATTAACCCTAGGTTACATCATTAACCTAAATTAGGATTTCATAACATGTATTAAGGGTCATCTTCATATAACATGGATTTTATGCATAATCATGATCACATAATTAAAACTGAGATTCCATATAATGATAACAACCACTCTGTAAACTTTCATCAATTATTGAGCTTGTATGTATTTATTGCATATTAATTAGGGTTATTAGACCTAATTATCCACATTAAGATAATTACATGATTTCGTGCACTCAACATCATAATTACTGACATCATATGGATTATAAACATGATTTACGATCTACTGGTATTTTCTCAAAAAAATGAGTAGAACATCATGGGACCATGATATCAAACTTTTTATGCTTAAATAGCAGTGCTGTCATGTAAGATGTGTAATTCTTGTTTAATGGATAATAAAGTCCCCAGATTTTCTAAATCTTAATCTGATGTATGACGTCTAAATTGAAACCTCACCTCAATGAGAACATCCAATTTAAATACCCCACACTAGGCTAAGCAGAAAGAAATCAAGGGAGTCAGAAGGAAACACAATAGCACATGTACATGAACAATAATAAAACCATACAACACATGTTCACCATTCAACATATAATTACATAATGAATTGTTACAACATTTGATATTGCATATTGAACAACAACTTCTACATATACATGTACTACACTAAACTACAGGATCTTAAGAAAATAGGTCCACCTGTACATCAACTCGCCATACAACTCTGAACTATATTGGATCTTCAAGATCATATAGCCATGACCTAAACAAAACATTACATGTGGTACACGTCAGCACAATATTCAAGAATATTGTACTGAGTATGCCTACGTGTATTATATTCCTCTCATCATATCTTGGTAATAAGATAAAACTAATACTTGGCAGTTATAAAGAAAAATATAAGAAAAGCATATACTTGCACAAAAATGTTTGTTAACAAAAGAGAACACATATTTTAAGCTCATTTTCCATTATATGTTCGTGCATCTGCCTACCAATGGGATAGATGCATTCAGGCCTTATGATCTTCTTACCAAAGAGATAGATCATTGTACATGTGATCTGCTTACCAAAGAGATAGATCACTCACTAGCACTATGCTTACCAAAGAGATATAGTTCTTTCATATAATGGAATAAATATATTATGTTTCATGTGTTCATAACAATAAGTATGGTAAATTAAGCAACATATCATACAAGAACAATCATTTCATCCAATACCATATGCCAAGTATTATACTACACATATATCACAAGCATATTGTACAATAAGGCAAGTAAGAGGTAATGGCGTACCTTGATCAAGGACAAACCTAATTATCATATTCGTCATGTCAACTCTAACCTCTTGGTCAAACCCTTATTAAGACAAGATCATATGTACCATCATTAGGTTCTCATCATCTTACATCTCATCTTAACCCTAATTATATCCATTTTTGGGTTTACCTTATCTCATTATGATATTATCATGATTACTTGTATTCTTCTCTTAGATTTATATTACTGATGTCATATTCCAGATTATAGTTCATCAACTGGATATACTCATGTGTCACATTATTAAGTGAACATATTTAACATTATGTCACTTTCATTAACCATATTAGGGTTACATCATATGTATTAAGGGTGCTCTTCATATAACATGAATGTCATGTATAAAACTGATCTCAGATTTACATATTATCTTCCAGTTACTGATATGAGGGTTTTCTATAAATCTCATCATTTATTGAGCATCTATGTCTTAATTGCATTTTATTTAGGGTTATTAGCCCAAGATAGCCATATGAAGCAAATTACATGATTTCATGCATCAAAATCATAATAATTGATCTTATAAGGATTATAGGCATCAAAACGGATTTACTGACATATTTTCATAATTTTAGGCCATGTTAGATATTTATTAAACATGAACTAAGAATTTTACAACTTACATGATATCACTGATATTAAATCATAAAAAGCCTGATGGCTTCCATGTTGTTCTTCACATTTTTCTAAACATTTTGGTATATTATATGTAATTTTATGATGCTCGAGCTATTTACAATGAATTTTACAAAATCTGATAGTTTTCTGAGATTTTACCTTTATTAGCAAATTGGAGGTTTATTATGGTCAGTGAAAATATCAAAAGTAGCACCATACAGATAATGTCTCCATATTTTGAGAGCATAGACAATAGCAACTAATTCCAAATTGTGAGTTGGATAATTGACTTCATTAAGTTTTAATTGTCTAGAGGCATAGGCAAAAAATTTACCTTCGTGTGTTGAATCACGAACCTCTTGAGTTGCGGGGGAATCTCTCTTATCTAGAACAGCCTACAAAGATTCTTGACTCCAGGGTCAAAGAGCTCAGGAACAAGCAGATCCAGATGGTGAAGGTGTAGTGGAACCATCATGGTGCAGAAGATGCAACCTGTGAGCTACTAGCCGATATGAAGCAACATTTTCCTCACCTCTTTCATCTAGTTTAATTTTGAGGACAAAATTTCTTTTAAGGTTAGTAGGATGTGATAAAGTGGTTTTCTAATTCCTTTTATACCTTGTTCCTTTACCTTACCTTAACTCAAAACCCTATTTCACCTAAAGATTCATGGATCACTAAAAGATTGGAATCTTGAGCCCAAACTTTAGCAACATATAGGGAATGCTATGGTGGACCTATGGTTCAAATTTCAGGTCATTTGGACATTCCTAGCTCCCTCTACAATTTTTACAAGTTATGTATATAGTTTGATCAATATTCACCATGATATTGATAATCGAGAGTATAGTTTTTGTTTTATTTGAACTTGTCACACGGAACTGACGCCAGTGATCCGTGGATCACCCCTCCCGAGTCACCATGACTGTTGGATGGAGCATCCATAGATCCAGGGTGGATTAGATGGCCATCTGGTCATCCTCTACCTCCTCTTGACCCGCGAGTACGTGGCTACAGCCACCTCAGGCGAAGGCGAGCCACTACCTGGCACTCCGCGCCATCTCGCAAGAAACCAACTGAAGGAATGGACTCCTCTCACCTCCACAAACCTGCCAAGCCCTCACACGACCCCCAAAACTACCCACACTCCACTCTACAACCACACCGACGAGAGTTTCTCTCCAACCGCAACTGAGCCCATTTGGGCGTTCTCTCCTCTCTCGTTCTGTCTTCTATTTAAGCACACTAACACCTTCCTCGACCTCCCTTTGATGTTCCTTGATCTTCAATTCACCTGGAGAAAGAACTACTCACCCCCGAGTCTGAGCTCTTCCTCTCAGTCTGCCCGTCGCCATTGAGCTACTGGGTCAGGCTCCTCCCAACCTACTTGTCCCCAATTAACCCTCCACCGAGCCCCGAGGGACCTCATGTCACCTCGATGGCACCTCAAGGCCAAGCTCTATCGCTTGTTGCTCCTACTCTCTTCCCTCCACCGCAAGTCATGCTACTCTCCGGTCACCTAGTCGACCCCCCATCTCCACGGGTTCCATGGCCTGACAACCAGCCATCCAACTGCGGAGGACCTCCACGAAGCTCATCCATCCTTCGCCCGCACGCGAAGGAGCCTCCACCACCGGCACAAGCTCACTGGAGTTCAACCCCTACCTGCAGTAAGCATCAGATAATCCATCTCAAATCTATTCTAATTTACGCATGTGAGATATCGACTGTTGGATCTGAGCATCCAACGATCCACACCCTTCTAGGTTTCGTGATGTGATAAAGTGGTTTTCTAATTCCTTTTATACCTTGTTCATTTACCTTACCTTAACTCAAAACCCTATTTTACCTAAAGATTAATGGATCACTTAAAGTTTGGGCTCGAGATTCCAATCTTTGATTGATCCATTAATCTTTAGGTGAAATAGGGTTTTGAGTTAAGGTAAGGTAAAGGAACAAGGTATAAAAGAAATTAGAAAACCACTTTATCACATCTATGGTCGCTTTGAAACCCTAGTGTTGAGTCAAATCTCTCTAAAACCAAAGTGTTCACCCTTTATAGAAGTTACAAATCCCTGATCTCAGAAATAATCCTCTCATGATTTGGTGGGGCGCTTCCCAGTCTAAGACGGACTGGGAGTCCCTCCCCTGATATTTTTTAATTCTTTTTACACATAACCTCTTTTATTTTCTTTCTTTGGCCAAATTGATTTGCACCTCTAAGAGTCCTCCAAAAATTATGAAATTTTTTATGTTGCATCATATTTCTATATATTTCATCTAGATTTTAAATTAGATTATTCTTATATAGTAATTAATGATAACTATCTAAACTTCCTAATAATTATGGTTCTATTTCTCATTAAACAATTAACAAGAATGATCATAAAATTCTCAGTAAATTCCAACCCGTCCATATAAGTAATATTTCCATGTGTGAAACCTATAGAATTCATATTTGTCTACTTATCAAAAAAATAGTTTCTTTTAATTATGATCAGTATTCAAACTTATTTCCCAATATCATGTATTTCCTTGTCCTAATAGCAAAATTATTCTTGATATTTTAAAACTCGAGCCACTACCTCCTCATACAAAAAAGAAGCCTAAGATATCTCTTGGTTTTCTCATGTTAGTTATATGTATGCCATTATATGGTGATTTTGCATTAAAGAACTTGATGTTCATAATTTTTGTATTAGAGTGTAATTGAGTCAAGGGTTTGTTCTAAAACTTCTGGGATGTTACACATAAACTCCTAATATCCACTAGAAACAATCTTCTCAAGAGATCCCTTTGGGAAATGGGATAAGGTAACAACATAAAGTATTTCATAAACAATTCACCAAACTCTATAACAAACCTCATGTAACTTGAGCTTGAGGTAACTCGTATGGTGTAAACTATGCCTAAAAATTCCTTTTGAACCAGGGCAAACATCACATTATGATAAATATTTCTAACATGTTAAATGTCCTATAAATGTCCACATTCTCTTATGGTTAATTAGAAATAATAAACTTTTCACAGGAATCATTTGCAATAAGAGGGTTTTTATGTTTTTTATGTAAAGAAAATGATCAAAGCATGAAACATTTTTTCTTCGACTATTCATTTCTTCAAAATATATGACAATATTTCATAATTCAAATAACAAGCAAGATATGATCATATCATTCACTCCATTCACAATGTTGAAGCATGTATTGACTCAAATATTCAATATAGATTTGACCCCTTTACGACATGTATACATTGAAATATTTGGCCTTCTAAAAAACAAAACTATTTTGAGAACAAATAAATATTTCTACGTCATCCATTATATCAACATTTATAAAATTACAATGCATGGGAAACAACTTTGTATATATGATGACTCATCAACCTTCAAGATTCCTCCTGACTATTCACCATTTCAAATGATGATTAAGTGATCAATCTTTCAGGGATGATCAACTTCCGAACCAGAAGAAGTAGTTGTTATGGTTTTCTAGAGTGAAGGTATCGATTCTTGATTCATTGGATATTTGCTAGTTCAGTCAGTGTAAAAGAGGAACCCACCCCCATTTTGAGCTGTCTTGATTGACTTCTATCATAAACCTAACATCTAGGATTCTTTTCCATGTGGGATGTTATAAGTAGAGATCCTACATCTACATATACTAACTCTATCTTCAGTGCACCTTTGGTGATGAAATGTTATGACTTCTGTCCCTAGGTTGTGCATGTGCATTTTTTCGTTTTAAATTCAAATAAATGAATACATGAATTATCAAACAATGGTTAGATAAGTAGTCTATCTTGGGCTATAACATGTTCATGGATTAGTAAATCTTCTTGGACCTCAACTAGGTTTCAACTAAAATGTTGATAGGATATCCTACATTTTGCATTCTTTCCTTCACTTTTTTGGTGTCTAGATTGACTGAATTCCTTGACATTCCAAGAGAAGACTAACAAGGGATCATCCATTTGAAAGGTAGACCACTAAAGTCCTCCTGTCTAACTATATAAGTAGCCTTTATCATTCAAGCATCCTAGTTTATCAATGAGGGGCGGGGGAAGAGACACCTTCCCATTTCCTAGGTTACATGCTTTGTTGCATTTTGCCTATTAAAACTCTCTCTCACCATGTTTTGAAGTAGTAATGTAGTCTTATATGTAATTATGTTCAAACATAAGTATTATGCATGATTGAACAAGATGCAAACCATGTGCTCATCATTCATTAATAATTATCAGATGAATTTTGGAACTTGATTTACATATGTAATGATACACTTTTATGTATGACACATACACATTTTATGTATATTATAAAAAGAGATCCACTTGTACCCAAGCTCAGGTATCAAATACCATGCTATCTCTGAACCTAAATACCCAAAAAAAATACCAGCAGAAACGTGATGTGTACGTGGTGCTTTATGCATAATATCTAACTTCAAAATTAAATTCTACAGTATCAAAAATATATACTTTGTATAAAAGGAACAATGTCCACCATTATGTATTTAACTTATAAAGATATCTCTTTTATCACATTTTGTGTAGCAATATGCAACATTGGTGTGCTCGTACCCATGATTGCCTATATAGGAGTACCCAACCTATTCGAAGCTACCAATGATAGGTAAACCTAATGACATTATTCACCTCTATGAGGGTGTACTAATCTTCTTCTTGGATGCACCAATGAATACACCACATTTATAATCTAGGTAACTTATCCATTTATGTTATCAATTATCAAATCATGAATAGAAACTACTATGTATTAAGAAATCAAACATAAATGTCCCATATACATCCATGCAATCAAATTATATACCAAGCTTATCTGAATATATCAAAATGATTCATCCAATTAAAAAGACATTATAATATAGTACCCCAAGTGGAACTGCATATTAGATCATATCTACATAACTATTTAGGGTTACTCAAATACATATTCTGAGTCAACATCTAACTTGGTCAACCTCTAGAGCATATATGATCATATTTAATAGGTATTGAATTTTTCAAGCCTAATCATATTTGTATTCATCTATAATTAAGCATGGATACTTGTTGAATTATTGTTAATGATGTTCAATTGCATATTCATATTGATTCACTAAAAACTAGGGTCACATGATTATATACAATCAAGTTAGTTCTTCCCAAAATCTAGTCTAATGTGATCGACATTTAGAAGGAGAATAAAATGTGACTATTTGTTTATTTATGAGTTAGATAAAATAATAATGGGTAGAAGAATGAGGAATTTTGGGCTAATATACATGCACTTTAACTAGAAAGAATTTAGTGAATTAAATATAACATGTTGTGATTCATTTTGTGACAACCTGTCACACTAAATGAGATTACTCAAAACTAAAATGTTGATCAAACACTTATTCATCACATACCAAAAATGTACAGAACATTGAAATTGTATAAACTTTTCATCCATGCTAGAGAACATTTACACAAAAGTTCAACACTTGTAGATATATATGTACAACCATACCAGGTGTTTTTTCAGCTATTCTATGGCCTCAGCCACATCTTGTTTAAAAAAGATATTTTCCACATATTTACAACATGTACATAGAACAAGATATGCTACCAAAAGCTCGAGTTGATATACAACATCCATAATACTTCCATCCCGGACCTGAAGTACATGGATAACTCTAGGACTCTATACAACCTCACCAAATTTCTAACTGTACTACACTTCAAACAACTCATCCTCGCTACTCTGCGTCTAACAAAGCCATTGATCACCAAAAAAGATATGGTGACCCATGAGGTGAGGGCCATGTCCCAATGAGAGATATAACTCTAAAACATCTATTACTTACTAGGGTTAAGTATCTTAAACAGATAACACAGATAGTATTATAGAGTTGACAAACTATATAACTTGCACATAAGAATAAACATAGCAATAAATATTTGTACAATTGATTTCTCTTACCACATTATAAATCATCTATGATTTAAAGGAAACATAATAAGGGTTATCATCCAATGTGATTTCTTAAGTAATCCTAATAGTTTTTCTAAACGACTGAGTTACATTTTATTAAGCCTTGGGTAGTTTGATGCATACCACTCAAACTACTAGTTGGCTACTATGAAGTCCAAATCAGCCCTGTATAAGAACTAGGATGACCAAAATCCTAAAATCTCTTCCCCTCGTTAGTACTAGTAACAAACATAGTGCGAAGTCGGCCCAACTAATAAAATATCCTAGTCCTTCATGTGTATACAGGACACAATACTAGAAACTAGGGTATAAAACCCTCAAATCTGAGGTATGACCGTAGTCATTCTCAACAACTTTCACATACGAGACACAACCTCGACCTCTCTCCAAACCTTGAGTTCAAGATGACAGGGATATTCCCTCCCTGTACCCAGATATACTCAATAGGATAAGACTCCGAGCTCCTTTTGAATTACTCATTTTACTATCCAGCAAGTTCTGACTCTGGAATAGTTCTAAGGATTCAGGGCACTACATAATTAGTCTTAAACTTGATTAATTAAGTCAATTTATTGTCTTTTAACTACATCAATCATGTTACATATAAGAAGGAAAAGATTCTTAAAAAGATCATTGGGATCAACAACCTCAAAAGATATAAACCATATTTAAATAGTTCCATAATGTTCCTTCATAGAGAATGTGACCACCTAGGTCATCAAAGGGATTAGGAACCAACTTAGAGTGTATCAAGCCATAAGCATCACTATGTTCAAAACAACACTACTTGGCATCATCAACATTCAATATTTAATAGGGAATAGTTATCCTTTGCATTATAGTTTCGTCCAATCTTTTATATACTACATAACAATAGTTTAAGCATCAAACTTTCATATTTTAGACCATTTATACTTAAAGATCGGTTCAAGGTTCAATAAATAGTATTCATAAAATCTAAACTATGATCGACATGCATGGATCATCATTTAGTCATACAAACAACACTTATAAGGGCTATCATATAGAATTTTAGGAGTTCTAATGAAGGATTAACAACATGCATGTAGAAAAGTAGACAAGAAATGCTTCAAAGTTATATAAGTCACCTAGTAGAGACACAAAACCGAACTCCATGTAAAACATATGGGATAATAGAGTAGTGGTAGGGAAAGAGGGAGAAGAGGGAGAAGCCCTATAGGAAGGGTAAGTAGTGGGGGAATTGTGGTGCCAGTCATCTTCGACTCCTTTATCATGCTCAACAGGGGAAGATGGAGAGGAAATCCTACAAGGATCTTCCTAGTTATCCTTGGACTCTGGTAGATCGTCGTCTTTGCAACATCCAAGGAGGGAGGAAAATGCAGAAGCTATGTGACTCCCTCGATAGTGATAGATGCAACTCTGATTCCCTCAGATGAGGTAGGTGTGATTCTGACTACCTCGACTCCTTCCTCACCTAATCCATGTGTATCAAAAGAAGCTCAAGTGACAACCAAACCCGTAGTCACTCTGATGATTTCATTTGCATAGGCTACAACTGATCGGATTCAGGCAAGTGAGTAGGGGATAAAGCAAGATGATGTTGTGGTGATGATGTTTGTGGAGCCTTCATTACAAAATGGATTCAAATGTGTAGAGGTCTTTATTCGAGAAGGGGAGATCCACAATTGGAACAAATTTGTCTAGATCAAGTTTAATGGTAGGAAACCTTTCAAGGGACAATGAGCGAGATGGATTCAAAGGTTGTGGAGGAGGAGTGGTTGGTTTGATATTGTAGCAGAGAAGAAAGAGGCATTCATTGTCAAACTTCCTACTATAAAGGAGAAGGATCGTATCCTAGCAAGGCTATGTGGACGATGGATAGTTTGTTGGTCATCATTAAGCCTGGGCATCAGGTCTGTTTCTTCCTCCAATTTATTTCTTGCTAGATCTCATATGGTTGACGATTGAGAATCTAGGGCTCCCTAGAATCTAGATTGAATTTCTCAAATTGCTAGGACCCTAGGAAGACACTTGATCTTGATGATACTGTTCATTTAGCTGGTTGTTTAGGGAATGCAAAGGTCTATGTGGAATTGTAGTCCACTAAACCGTTCACTAAAGATACACTGGTGGAGGTGGATGGGAAGGTGTCCCTCTTGAAGGTGGAGGTCCTTTCTATGCCAATAGTGTGTTCAGGTTGTAAAAAATTTGGACATCGTCTCAATTCTTGCCCCTTGGTTCTACACAAGGACTCTCCGAGAAACGATTTGCAACTTAGGGTGGGGAAGCACTCTACTAATGCTCGAGGAAATGTTTGTGAGGGAAATTCATCTTCACATGAGCATTCTAGAACTACAAGTAAAATGATAGTTGATTTATTTTGAGTCCATCCTTCTTCTTGTGTTGTAGATGTACCTTCAATGGATCAAGAGGTGACTCCAACTTCGTTTGAGGTTCATGAGGTTTTGTTGAGTGATGAGATGGGTATAACTTTAATTCTACCCCAAATCCAAATAGATACCTACCTATTCTCAGTTGAACCTGAGATCTTCTATTCTCTAGTTGTGGTGGATATAGGAGGTCTAAATTTTGATTGGGAGTTGAATGTGTATCCTACTCAAGTTGTAAACAAAATAGGCTTTGTGGAGCAATTTATGAGCAATTGTGGGTTATTGCTATATTACCAACAAAGGGAGAAGGTCTATGACCTAGATGGAGATAGCTATGTCTATGAGTTTCAGGACTCATAACTTAATCAAATAGAAAATTCAAGATCAATGGAGATGTGAGACAAAAAAGAAAGAAAAAGAAGCTAAATAAAAACCCAACTCCTGGAAATCCCCTCAGTTGATTTTGATAAATTTGTAGACTCTCTTTAATATAACTAGGGATTGTGTTGGGTTAAATGCATTTGGAGCCATTGGTTCCCTTCTACCACAAGTTTGGTTGTCATGCTTTTCTCATTTCTGTGTTCTGGTTTTCTAATGTGATGTTGTTTGGTGTTTCTATTGCATGTATGCTTATAAAAGTTTCCTTTTTTGGTTCTTTTCATTTTTCTAAACATGTTCTCCCTACGTGGCACAATGTTTTCCTGATTGGGATAGCACCAATACCTTGGTGGTTTTTTTTCTATTCTAGTTTTGGTCTATGCAAAGGATGTAGGGGATCACCAAGTTTATAGTAAGAGAATACCAAGAAAACTCAAGAATCACCAAAGAACTTGGACATAGGAGATAACATGGTTAAGAAAAGCAAGAAAATAAGTAAAAGAACAAGAATCTTACATGAAGGAAGCAAGAAACACCATCAACGACCCTCGATTATTTCAAGGAATGTGGATCTAAGCACATGCATCCATAAAAAGCATGGGATCGTCATCCTCAAAGAATCCTCCTCGACCACCACTTTCCAAAAAATCATTGTCCGGCTTATCATGTTGCAACTAAAGCTCCGCCAAAAGAGTTAAAAGAAAGCAAGAGAGGTGGGGTATATATAGGTCAGAAGATAATTCTCGTCGAGGAATGACTCAGCAAGTTCGTTGGTTTAGGTCTCGTCAGGCACCGAGACTTCATTGGCTAGAAAATCTGTCGACTGCCAAGATCTCATCAGCCCCTGAAAACTCATTCATGACTGGAAACTCATTAGTCAAAACTAATTGGTCTCACACATCATAAAATCCATCGATCAACACCCTAAGGCGCATCGACTCAGGATTCCTATCAGAAACTGCCATGCCATCAGGCTTTAGAAGCTCATTGATCCGTAAGATCTTATCAGTTAAAGAACACCCCAACTAGATACCAGTAGGCCCATCAGTCGCTAAAGAACCATCAGCCACCATGAAACAAATGGTCATCCAAAAAAAGGGTCAATGAAAATCCATCGACCACCAATGGAATAGATCTTTAGTTGATGAAACACATCAATGTCATCTCACCAAGCTTATGCAAACTTCATCAAAGAAACTCAAAAGAATTTAAAAGAGAATTTGAATTATAAAATCCTTATGTACATGATGAAGCATCTCAAGAAAGTGTCACATCTATGTTAATACTACTAGAAAAGGGTAAATTACATAAAAGACCACAAGTTACATAATCAATAACTTGAGAAAACAAGGTCTAATTTGATCCACATTCTGAAACTTAGTTTCATCATCCAGTGTGAAATCACAAATCATAGTTGCTTTCAAGATTAAGCATCTAACAGATCCAATTATGCCAAGAAAATTATTTTATGAATTAAGTAGGGTTAGGGGCCTTACACATTTGATCATCTAAAATAAAATTGCAAGTATTAATACATAATATTGAACACATAACACTTATGATACATACATGCATTGATAGAACTATAGATTGTGTAGTATAATTTACCCAGACTTAGATATAAAAAAGGAAAAATATTAGAGCATATAAAAAGGCATCAAATAATTTTGATGATAGATAAACTGTTGAAATTATAATGAATGATATAAGCATAAGTCCATGAATTTGGGAAAAGGTATAAATGATACAATATATTGAACTAAGAGATCAACCCCTAACTTAATGCATATTCTCTTTTATATAGGGGAAACTTGTGCTCGTCCAATGTCCATGATTCCTAGAAAATTAAATGAAAATATTAGGACTATGAATGTAGGGACATACAGTGTTCTTCGTATCGATCCAATTTCACTTTTGTAATATAAATTGGTGAAATATGCATTTGTAATGCATGCTAAAATATACATCATTACAATTCATAAACAAAAATATTATTATGCACATAAAACTCAAACCATAAAACATCATTTGCACCAGAAAATCTATTAAGGAAATAGTCAATGATGTAAGAAAATTCATATAGATAGTCTTGATTTTTTATTTGGAGATCGAATAAGTATTACAATTAGTATAAAATCTAATGAAATAATGTTGTCTCTTATGGTGATCTAGATGTGAGGATAATTTCATATGAATTATCTTGAAAATTAAGCAAACTAACAACTATTTTTTGTTTATCTAGGTGTGACAATTTTCATTCTCAATCCTTTAATATTCTAACTAAATATTTGATTCTCAAAGAAGTACAAGTGTCACATAATGTCATTCTAATGTTGTATTTCTTCCTAAGAAGTCTTAAAAAAGATAAATACAACTAGTCAAGCCTACATTGACAATCAATTAAGGTAAACATCAAAATATATAATACAAAACTATCTTTATTTTTGTTTTTTTAGAAAAGTTAGGAGGCTATATTACTCAACATGCCCTCCTCTTGCAGGGTGAATGTCCATATTGCTTACATTATTAATAGAGAACAGAAATTTGGCAGTGCATCTACCATTGCATAAGGGAAAGGGTGGGGTTGACCCACATGGTTGATAGTAGGGTATTTATATAAGAACTCCCTTAGAGGTTTTCGATGGTGTTTGGATAAAGAATCGGATAGGGATTCAATTTGCAACCTACTTTGATAACCTATCCTTCTTCTATTCCCACAACAACTTACTTAACTATCCTTGACCATGGTTGGAGATTTAGGTAGTTCTCTGGTCTTCCTTCTATGAATTCAATTGCTATGATACTATATGGCTCAATAATTGTCTTTGGTTGGTTCTTTTGGGAAATACGGCATCGGATAGGTAGCAAAAACAAAAATTTTACTCACATATTTTCCATAAACCAACAGATCACATCAATAACTATGCAATGGGAAGGATGGTTTTATGAAGATATACCTAGTCCTGGAGAAAGTCCAGTGACAATCCTTATTGATGTAGATGCCCATCCTATTTTGTGCAGTGTCTGTGTAGCTCCTGGATGCACTGGAACTCATCTGACTGCTCCTCCATGGACAGCGGACATAGACAACTACTGCAGTTGGTCCTCAGATCTCGCCATGGACTATGAATTGATGTTTCCCTCCTAGCGGCAGCCAAAGGATTCCTACCTTTAGAGTAGTCCACACAAACCAACTACAACTCTTTTCATCCTGCTAGAACAAACATGAAGGAGTTTTCCCTCCCTTTGGTATACTAGTCACCAACCAGCTGTCCCACAACAATGATCATTAGTTGTTTCTCTCCCTTGGCTATCCCTCCCTAGTCGGGTAGGAATTGCCTGGGCTCTCATGGTTATCAAAACTAGAGAGGACAACAATTGTCAGAGCAAATGGTTCTCAATTGTCTATGTTGTGCTCTTAGAAGCCCCTACTACCCCTTTATTTATAGTAGAGGCTAGGGTCAAGGTTCCCAGTTGGTGCAGGAGTGGAAAGGACTAGAAGATATCGAGTTTTTGCAACAATTCTAGAAGTTTTGCAATTTGCTGAGATGGTCATATGGCACACCCAGATGGTTGTCTGGTGCGAGAGACGATTGTCTTGTATTTTTCGATTTGTACACAAAATTGGCTATTCCATTCCCATTAATGTTGGACGCTAATTTCCTTGCACAACAAGTAATGTACAAGTGAAACAAACATGTAAATGTCTAGAACTTTCCCTTGACCGAACTTGACCATCTCCCCCATGCGAGATGGCCATCTCGGTCACCCAAACGGCCGTTTGGTGAACTGATTCGAGCCTACCGGTTTGTCGGTTCGCTTCTTAGCCAATTGCAACTCAAATCAACCCTGACTCTCCAGACGCCCACCTCAACACTTGAGATGGCCATTTGGCACTCTCCAGACGTCGGTCTCAACCCTTGAGATGACTGTTTGGCAGTGTTGTCATGTTGTTTGTTGCATAAATAATATACCTAAATACTTTAGTACTTAATTCAATTGTCATTGAAGACCTGAACTCCTCTTCTAGGTGAGTTCTAGTGTGTGTGACCCTATAGGTCCCATATCACATTGGCAGTGAATGTCCATAACAACTTATGATGTCACAAGAAAAGAGTGGTGCCTAGTCACACATCAGTTCTACCCAAGTGAATGGAAAGTCGGGGAGCAACATCAACCTCCAATCTGTGTATGGTGTTATAGTGTTTGTATAATTACTTTATCACTGATATCCATATTGAACTGGAGACATGGAGCAATCATCCTCATTATTATTCAATCTTGTTTCTCAAATCAAAGCATGCTGCATGAGATAGATTGAATCTCAATATCACATATTGACCCACATGTGTATGGCCATAATTTTCTCAGTCTCCTTAATCAAGAGGCCTTGGATATAATACTCTTGTAGGAGGGACAAATCTCATTTATATCATTCATAGTCTATCCCCAAGTGTCAAATTCACCCAATCATCGCCGTTATAACAACCCATGTTTTAGGACTACGTTTGATGATTTCAAAGTGTACCCAATGACTTGTGATGAGTGCAATGATTTTAGGTCTAAGAATCACAACCACACCAACACTTTGAGAGCTAACTTTGACTTCCATGATGATGGCTTCCATGTGTCAGTATCACAGTGGGTCTATCTGATACACTGTTCTCTAACATGTATCTATGTGCTTGGTTTGATATTGCTATATCATGACTAGTGAGATTTAGTCATTAACCAACTCACTCTCTGATCTTATGTGTTATTGTTGTCTATCAAGCTTCCACAATAACAATCAATCAGGAACATAATGAGAATATGTGTATGTACTCTTAACATTCATATGATCTCATCCACAAGGGTATTAACTTGAATACATACATCATTGAGTAATATAACTCCCTAGACATTTATAATGTTACATCATTATCTCATAACTGACTTAAACATAATAAATTGAAGCTTGCCTTTATTAAATCAAAATATCTACATGTTATGCTATTATGATCATCATATGAGTGGCTCTCTGGGCATACATACCAACATGATACACCTTTTCTTCATTCATTGCTAATGCAATTGCTCTTAGTTTGGCTTCTGTAGCTGAGCTAACCTTTATTATTTGAGAAACTCCACCACACCATGCACCTTTCCAATCTAGGATAGTGACAACTATGGTTGTTGGGTTCCCTTGGACCGCTGCATCTATCATCAAAAGCACCAATTTCATCTCAAGGTTCATCGAGCATGTGTCTCACTCAGTAGCTATTTCTCTACTCCTCTTTTGTTGTTTCCATCCTTCTCTAATCCCATCACATAAGAGGTTGTATTTCTATAGTTTTTTATCAGTACTTGTACTTCGATTTTCAACACACTAGTGAGTTTCTAGCCAACCAAATAACCCAATAGCACATCATGAAGTTCACTTGGTGTGCTTTGTCATCTTTTAAACCATTTTGCAGCCATTATTTGATAGAATGACCATGTTGATTGTTAGTGTTGTCTAGATAGTTGATTTTTTTTCCATAGGTTCTATGCATGTGGAAATTGTAAGTGCATGTAAGGTGCCTTCAACTTCATTATTCCACCTAGGGAAGTAGTTTTCTATGAGGTTCCTCTACTTCCTTCTTTCATTACTCATGATAGACTCTAATTTACTAAGATCTTTAAGTTTCTACGTCACTGACCAAGGTCCTTCCCAGTGATCCCTTCATCATTCTAGATGATGTTGTATTCTAAGCTTGCAATATATATTCCCCTCTCCTCATGTTTCCCGGTCCATGTATATGTATTATAGGAGTTATGTGGTACATACATGTTTTGAATCCACTCGATGTAGTTGTCTGGTAGATAGATTCTTAGAAAGTTTGTATCCCAATTGCCCTGCATGTTGACTAGACTGGACACCCTCATGCCCATCAAATCTTTTTCAACTAGTCTCAAACAAATATCAATGAGTTATCCATCACCAAGCACCCACTCATCTAGCCATACCAACATATCTTCCCCATTATTGATGATCTTTGATGTATTCTCTTGAATGAAGTTTGAACTCATATGGATCACCCTCCAAAAAGGAGTGGCTCTCTAACCTTTCTATCCTTTGTAGTTCTTATATTTGTGATGCAAACCTTCTTTCTACATGGACACCGTTCTGTTCTTCAGCTCTCATGCATTCTTACACAGAACTGACTTATTCCAAATCGACGTGAACTTTATGCCTAAAATTTGTTCTTCATGTTTGTTGTAACTTTTCTCCAATCCAAAAAAGAGATAGGTTTATCTTGGTGACCGCCTCCCCTAATGAATTTACAGATGATCTTGTCCATGTTCTTGCACACGCTATTGGGAATGGTAGTCATTTGCATGGTATAGGTTGGTAAACTTGTAAGCATATATTTTGCAAGGAAAATTCTTCCTGCCTGAGATAATGTTCTGCCAGCCCATTCATTTACTCTTTGTTCCATTTTCTCCACATATGCGCGTCAATAGACCTCTTAACATGGTTATGGAGTATAGGTACTCCTAGATAGACTCCTAGGTCTGATGTTTCTACAATTCCACTGGCACTACATATGTTGGCTTTGGTTTGATGATTCACAGAAGAGAAATAAATTTATGTGTCTTTTCTACAAAAAATGAGTTGGCCTGATGCTGACACAAAGGATTTAAAGCATTCATTTATATTGGATATTTTTTCCATCTATGCCTTTATGAATATCACTATGTCATCTGCAAAACTGACATGGGACACAATTGGACCTTGTTGGGAGATTTTGTCTGACTTCTATTTTTGTTCACCAACATATTTGTTGGGAGATAGACTTTCTATACACATAAAAAAAGTATGGAGACAAAGGATATCCTTTTCTTAGGCCCCTGGAGGCTTTGAGGTCTAGGAGAGGTTCTCTATTATAGATTATATTAGTGGTCCTACTAGATAATGAATTCATGGCGTACTATTTGATGTTGGTTGGCTAGTGAGATTTATTGATAGTATCTTTAGTGAATCCCATGACATGCAGTCATAGGCTTTAGATAAGTCGACCTTAATAGCCATTTTAGGTGTGGAATGTCTTCTTCGCATGTTATGGATGATCTCTTGAGTGAGGACGATGTTGTCTGATATGTTCCTACCTTGAACAAAGCTAGTTGGATTTGGCGAGATCAATTTTTATATATAGTTCTTCACCTATTCAACTACGACATTGGAAGCCAATTTAAGATAGACATTATGGAGTGAGATGGGTTTGAGTTGATTACAGTTACTTGGCTTTTTAATTTTTTAGTATTAGAACAATGCTCGATCTACTTATGGATTTTGGAATATCTCCTTCATTTAGCATATGCATGATAGATTGAAGTACTGATCTTTGAATTGTCTTCTGGTTTTGTTTGAAGAAGAGGTTTTTAGGTCCATCGGGTCCAACTTCTTGATATGGATCTAGATTTTTTCGGATCTTCCACACATCGTATTCAGTAGGGGTAGTTTCTAGATCTCTATATTGCCTACTGATAGCCTCTTAAACACACCCGACATTACATCCATCTCATGTTGAGAAGGTGTAGAGGCCAAATGGAACAGATTTTCAAAATTTTCAATGACCAATGACTTTAATTCACCACTATTAGTGATCCATTACCCATTACTATCTTACAAGGTTTTTATGATGTTGGATCACAACCTATTGTTAATAAATGTGTGGTAGAATTTACTATTGTTATCCCCATGCTTCAACCAGTTTATGTGGCTCCTTTGCTTCCAATCTTCCTCCTTTTGTAGGATATTATCTACTTCATGCTCGAACATTATATATTTGTGGTCTTTATTGGCATTGTAATTCACTTTTAACTCCTTTTGTATGTTAGAGATGCGATAGAGGAGTCTAATTTTGTTTCTTTTCAAATTTTTCATAGATTTACTATCCCATTGGAGAAGTTGGTTGTAGATGATCTTCAATGATTCATCAACGTATGATTGTGTGTTCCAGTGTTGCTTGAGAATGTCTTAGAACTAAAGGTGAAGTTTCGAGGAGGCCTTTGGTTTATATTTTCTCGGTTGTGTATGAGTTTGTATTTGGATCAATGCGCCTGGGATATGGTCGAAACCCAATCTAGGTAGATTTTCACAGATTACATTTTTGTGTTCCTGTATCCACTCTACATTGGCAACTACCTTGTCACGCCTACATGGAGAATACCTTTCTTATAGGTGAATTAATAAGTCATGCTGCCAATGTTAGTGAGACCTACAAAGGTAAGAACATTTTTTAACATGGTTGCCTCAGTGTACCTAAAGGAGTTGCTTCCAATCTTTTTGTTTGGTGACAGCATACAATTGAATTCTCTTTTGTTGTTTAGTTGTGGTTCCTATGTCAATAGTTTTTTAATCTAAAAACTTTGTAGTATGTAGTTTTCTCATAATGATTCTGACAAAAGTAGTAAGTGTGTAAACCACATAGTTAAAAAACTTAGATTCTCTAAATTATACATGAGGAACACAAAACCATATGGCTTATCTAGATATCTAGAACATACATGTCAAATGTGAAACCATCCCACCCTTGTAGCACATATATAAGATACATATCTTTATTACAAACTCAAGTAAATTAGTTCTAATAGACTCTTTTCTAGCTCCTACATCTTTCTCTTTCAACATGTTTGCCAACTAGTGCTCCAAGACAAACTTATCTAATGAATAGTAATTAACATAGGATTTCATTGATAGACTATATATAAAATTAATATATATCTTACTTACTTCAAACCATTTTCAATGGTGGTCACTTGAATGGCATTGCGTCCACTTTTTTTGTACAATTCTTAATGTGACCTAAAGACAACATTCAACACATGATGGAAGTCACTACCTACTATCTAATCAAATTTGATAAAGTCATTTTGAATTATCCCATTCTTTGAATATTGAGACAAAATATAGAGGAGAATTACAATCATCTCATATGTTATTCTAAGCCTACTAAGTATTAGTTTTCCAATTGAGGTATGTAGTGATAACAAATGTCGTGACATTTTAGGATCTATTTTGAGTTTGTTAATGTGTTTATTTTTAGATTTAAATACCAATATTTGACCAATCTCAATCCTATATTCAACATGATCCATTAGACCATGATATTATAAGTTCAAATTCATATGTCCTTGAAAAAACGATGAAGATGGCAATCAATAGAAGGAATCTTTCACGTATAGAATACAAGAATAGTTTCTTATACCTTGTAACTTTGACTCATTATGACAAAGGATTCACTGTTGCCACAGATAGATTGTTCACATAACAAAATGTTCTTTGTAGATCATATATCTAAATATTATGACTAGAGAAAAGTCTACATCTGGTGTTACAATGTGTTTGATTACATTAATGAATCTTAACTTTATTGTTGTATGTTTAACACTGTTAAAAAATTGTTCACCAAAGATCTAATTATCTTTAGAAGAAATAAAGTTGACTTAATATATTCTATTAGATATATATTACTTGTAAAGAAGGCTAAACACCCCTTTACTAATAATGGTAAATAAAAGACCAATGAATAGCAATGGAATAAAATAACAATGACTATATTCAATTATATAAAGGGTACATTAAAATTATCCCAATAAATGTGTACATGATATATACAACAAAAGGATTTAAGATAGAGGGAAACTAACTACATCAATCTGTCTCCATACAACAACTTTAAGAGATCGATTCATAATGAAAGGATGCACTCCTTATTCCTAATCTTAGGTTGGTCCAATCTTAAACATGGGTGGTTGGGATCACCGAATAAGAGAAGAAATAAAGTATGTGTCAATTTAGGTATAAGAACAAATAAAGTATAGCAAAATGTAAAAATGGAGTAATTATTCAACTATGCTAAAGAGAGTCAAGAGTATCAGGCTTTTAACAAATAAGAATTCCACCAAGTTAAATAATAATAAAGTTGCATGCATGAATATTAATATGACTACAATAACTAAAGTAGGGCTAAGGCACCTACCTAACCTCAACCAATAGGTGAGGGAGAGTAACACATTCCCAAACACCTAAAATATATATAAAAGAGAGGAGAGTAAACACATTCCATTGGGACAAATAACACATGCCCAACTATGGGTGGTTGTACATAAGTACACTACATTAGCTATATACTCAATAATTCATCATGCTAGAAAAAGAATCATATGGCAGATTAAATAAATGAAACATTACATAGGGGTTCAAAACCCAAGTATTAATTGAAATAAGGTGCCAAAAGGCAAATATTAGATTAAAGAGTAATTTACGCCTCATTAGGAATAATAGGGAGGGTTTAAAATGCCCAATTGAAGGGTGGGGATTGCACATACACATACCTCATTTTAGAGTCCTAGTTATCACTTTCACCAACTAGCTTGTATCCAAGATTACGTTATCCTAATTACAAATTATATCTCATGTATTAGGATTTTTTAAAACATAAAATGTCAAAAAGCCTAATTTTGGACTTTCGAAGAAAACCTTCGATTTAGAACTCAAAACTAGACCATTCGTTCAGTTAGATTCTCGTTATTAAGAAAACATTTTTTTATTAAATTTAGATTTAAAATGAATTAGTTATCAATTTTAGGTTTTTTGATATAATTAAAATAGTGTTTATATTAAACATCAAAATAGAGATGCAAAATAGTACCTAAAACCCTAAAATCTCAATCCTTCTAAAAAATCCTTTCCAATAACTATTTATTTGTATTTTTCTGATAAAGCATTGATTTATCATGAATTTTTAAAGGATTGACCAATAGAAAATCAAGGAAAAGCAACATCAGAATCATGATCCGGATATCCATTCGTGGCCCACTTCATCCATGTGGTCCAATGGTGGATCGCCATGACAGCGTCATGTTTCTCAGTTAGGAGAGCGAGTGGGGCATTCAAAATCCCAGAATTACCCATGTGTTTTTCATAATGTGATTAAGTGGGTAGAGGAGCCATGGTCATTTACTGACTTGGTGTGTTGCCCTCCCAAGCCATGTCTAGGGATGTAAATGGGTATGGTATGGTCACGTCCATAACTGTAACCATTTAGTTAAACAAATATGGGTATCTTTGATAGGTTAGCTTTCTTTAGAGGTTTGGTGATCTCCCATTTTTGAGAATTAGGGGCTTACCAGCCACAAAAGATGAGACTGATTTAACATAAGAGAAAGTCTTCCTCGAACTCAAACTTAATTAGGAAACTATCTATCCCTTTAACACAAATATGTAAATCAACCTTAAGTTTCCATATGATTATAAGATGGTTCTTTAGGATTGGCTAATGAGTCATGAGGCCAATAACATATCATGCATCATTGTTCTTCCACCGAGCATCATTTACAGTTGTATTAGCCTTGATGATGATCTCACCATTGAGAAACTTAAGAGACTTGTACCTGAGGCTTGAATATGTACTTTGATGCTTGCTTGAGGAGAATAATTTTGACCATATTATCAGCCTTTTCAGAATAGAAATAGTTTGATCAACAAATGAAGGTGTTCTAACTGAGACGAACCCAAACCATGGGGAAGTCTCCTAGAAAAGCACAATTGTCCTCCTCATCCTCTCGAGACACCTTCCCACTGATTAAAGTCTCTCCAAGTTGCCAAAAGGCATGGCCTTCCGATTGCTCCTTCAATTTCCCTGATGACCTCACCCATGGTTCTAACTGAGACGAACTCAAACCAATGTGCGCCATCTCGCATCTTACATATGCAGACAAAAAAAAATGGGATCATAAGACCACACACAAACTTCTAACTCATTCAAAATTAATGTGTAACTTTATGAGGCAAATACTAGACTATTAGAACTATTATTGACAAACATTTAACTTACATGGTCACTTGATCTACAATTGATTATGAAATTGCACTTTACTATCTTGGAATATTGTCCCAATGGACTTAATAATAAAGATGCAAAAAACCTTTTCTTTTTAGTATATTCTATTTTATACTATTATACAATTACAATTTATACAAAAGAGAAGGAGTTTAATGTCCTCCCATCTTTCCCACCTTACATATTTTCCCCCACAAAATTCACATCAACTAGAAAAAGGGTGTGGGTGAGCTTTTTTTATGTCTGGTTTTTAACTCTCATGTGGCTTCATCCTCCTCATGTTGTTTTTAGTGAATTAGAACCATTTCCATCTTTTTGTTTTGGGTCTCCTTTATCTATAAATTTAGCATTCCGACAAGTTTCTATGGGTAGGCTATATTACCATTGACATCTAAAGGTTCAACTGTCAACACATGAGAAGAACCCTGCACATAGTGTTTTTAAGTTGGAAATATGAAACACGTCATGCATCAATTGTATATTGAGGTGTTATGGAAAGATGGTAAGAAATCCCACCAATTTGTTTCTATATCTCAAATGGATCTTCATGCCTAAGTCTTATCTTTCTGCATTCATGGTAATTGTATGATTGGGATCAGATTCATAAGAGTATATGATCTCCTAGTGATAAGGATAAGTCCATGTATTGTGCATCAACATAGGATTTTGTGAGTCTTGGTTCCATAAAATTCAAAACAACATAAGTCAAAGGTGAATGGAAGAAAATTTATTAGCATCACAAGTGCTAAGTCTTATATGACTCCAACCATGTTATGATGCTATATTTAGATAAATGTACCAAGTGTCATATACATCCAATAAACTTGAGAGAGGTCTCTAAAATTATTTTTTGTCACACTAAGGGGAGGGGATTTTCTTAGCGATTCTGAATGTCCAATGCTCAACATTCCTTATTAAAAGTCTGGTCATAGTAGCCCGAGTAGTAATACCTCGGTAAGTCACAATGAAGGACCCAAGTTTGAACCTCACCGAAGGCACTTCGTGAATGGTAATCCACACTAATTTGGAATGGGTGGGGGTGACCAGACCACACCCTATTATGCCTTGAGAGTTTACCATGTCGGGCTCTCCTATTATGCATTCTCTCAGTCACAAAAAAAACATTCCTTATTAAAGTCAAAGATACCTCTCAAGCCATTAGGATGAGTCCTATAAGCTCAAAATATTCTAAGTAAAATATTTTTAGGATAATGTTCATCATACTAAAAAACTAGTTTTCCTCATGAACATTTGAGGATGGGATCTATAGGCTCTAGCACTCAAGGTTAAGTCTTTTCAAATTAATTTATGTGAGTTCCTTTCTATACGGTATGGGAATTCTCATGAAAGCTTGCTTATACATGATGTAAGTCCATGTATTCGTTAGGAATTTGATCTAGTGACCAGGTTTCATTTAGTTCTTCGAAGTTTTCACTTATCCCAAACCCATATACAATGGTCATATGACCCTCTAAATCATGAATAAAGCCTTCCATAGGGTTCATACTTATAGGGAAATATTGTGACAAAATAGGAAGTGGAAAAAAAAATTTACTGCCATATTCCCCATAAGCCAGTGGATCCTGTCAACAACTATATAATAGAAAGGATGGTTTTGAGGATATACCCGGTCCTGGAGCAAGTCTAATGACATATCCTCATCGTTGTAGCCGTGTAACACTCCTAGTTGCATTGAGAATCTACAACAGCTCCTGGTCTCCACCATGGACAACAGACTAGAACAAAGGTCTGCAATAGCTCTTGATCTCACCACGGATTGTTAGCTAATGTTGCCCTCCTAGAGACAGAAAAAGGCCACCTTGCCTCTATGGAGGTCTACACGAGCCGTCTAGAAATCATGTCGTACTACTAGAACAGACAAGAAGGAGTTGTCCCTCCCGTTGGTGTACTAGTCACCAACTTTCTCTCCCAAAATTATTATCCCTTGCTATCCCTCCCTTTATTGGGTAGGACTTTCTCGGGTTCTCTCGGTTACCACAACTAGAGAAGACAAACAATTGGCATAGGCAATTGATGTGTCTGAGAAGCCCCCAATACCTCTATATTTATAGAAGAGGTTAGGGTCTGGGATTCCAGTGTGTGGGAATGGAAGGGACCGAAAATTCCATGAATTAATTGCCCTATGATAGATGAACCAGTCAGTTGGTACAATGAGCTGGTCGGTTCACTCAGTGAGCTGATCGTTTCACATGTTTCTTGATTGCAATTTGAATTCACAATTTGTTTCCTATTAAAGTCCACCATCAATTCCTTGTACCATTCAAATTGAATAAGTGAAATGATTAACTATTCTCATGAATTGTAAAAAATGACCAGAAGCTTCGGTTGGCATGACCAAGCCGATCGGTTCACCAGGTGGACCGGTTGTAACATCCTCAAAAATCATAAATCAATCAATCATCCTTAATTTGAAACCCTAATTTACACATTTATGAATTTATCTAACAAATAGAATATAATGTGACCTATAAGTCCCAGATATAATGAAATATTCTCCTAACCTCAAATTTTGGCTCACCCAACTCATTAAAGAAAGGATCATTTCATTAACCTCACCTTTTAATAATATATGCATTAAAATAGTGACCTATTTGAAGTTGATGAATAAAAGTTAATGAAAACCTAAATCTAATTGGATAGGAAGATTCTAGACCCCTTAATCTACCCATGGTTGAAATTTAAGGTCATTAGGACTTCATTTGACCACCTAATTTAATTATGCAAAATTTAGTATGGTTTTTAATTAATATACTACCAATTTATGTCACATGACCTAAGTTCCCATTTTATCAGCCTTGTCACGTGTTTTTTTTATCAATCTATAGATTGTATGGCTCTTGTTATGACTGGTTCCTCACAAACTCATCCAACAACTCCCACTTATCTCCTCTACCCAAGTCCAATCCTTCTTGGACTGTACAGTTCGCATCTCCTTCCCCTTCTCGATCTCTCATTTGGTTACACATCAATATGAACGAACCCCCTTTCCACCTTCCTCGTGGTCTCACAAACCCAGAGCCCCCACTTTCATAGGGTTTCTCACCCTGGAGATCTGAGATGAGGAAGGGACTTCATTCCCTCCCCTATTTTCACCTCGGCGGGTTTTTCTCACCGCTCAGACCACTAAACCTATAAAGAGAGCTTTCGAAATCGATCCTCACACACTGAGGAACATAAAGCACCTACGAATTCACCCTCTAGCACCCCCTAACTCGTATCCCCTACTCCGCCTATAAATCCTTCTCAATTTTTTCTGCGGCGACAGTTTATAGGCCTGTTCCACCCCACGTTGACATGCAGAAGGGTATTTTGCAACCCAAGGAAGCTTCTAACACTTGAAATTTACCAAGATTGAAGGTAACCTAGTTTTCCCCCTTTTTCTGTTGTTACCATCTTGTTTTATCAATTTGCATCAGAGTTCCTTGTTGGTCTAGTTTTTGTTGTGGTACACTTCCACCATGGTGCCTAGAGTTGGGACATGATCCTAGCTCTTCTCGCGAGTGTGTTACTTCTCATTTTCTGCTTCTTCCCATTGTGGGTTTCCATGGGCGCAGTAGCTTCGCTACTCTTGGTATCCCGACCATCGGTGGGCCCTGGATTTGGCTCTCTAGGTTTGATTTGAGGTAAAGGTTGTGATGTGTGCTTTACTCATGGAGATGATCGCGTGGTGATGGTTTGGGGTTGAGATTTTTCTCACCAGTTCTTTGTTTTTCTTCTTCTTGTTTCCATCGCTGAAATTGCAGATGTTTACATGATGAATCAGGGGAATGTTTGATGAGTATACCCCTTGGACTCCTGATGATTTAACTTTTCACTCAGGGGCAAGCTCATAGTTTAGCACCCTGGTAATCCATTAACTCATGTGCCTAAGGGAAGGGACCCACCTCTAGGTGGCTAGATCCTATTGGGCTATGACTGGATGGGCTTGGGTCAAACTTCCTGCTGACTTAGATATCATGGCTTTTATTCGAGTTTTCATTGGTTCATTCTTTGCAAATTCACAGTAAATCAATGACTTATCAGAAAAATATGAGAAAATATGTTTTGGAAAGGTTTTTCAATGAGGAACATGATTTTTAGGGTTTCAAACCCTAATTCGAGAGTGTCAGGCCTTATTTTCCTAATAATATAAGATTACGGTTTAAGATGTACTAATGAAGATAATTAATAGAAATCATGTAATTTTAGGAACATAGGATTCAGTCAAGATTAGGGAGGCTAAGTTAGGATCTACCTTGCTCTAGGTAAGCAGGTCATGCCACTATATATATGTAGCTTGATTGAATTGCATGTTATGTATGTTTTATGATTATGCTTTAAATATCAAGTTCATGAATGAAATCAAGATAATGATCATGTCCCAGATTATATAATTGCATGTTGTTTGTATATTCATAATTTCATATGTTTATCATAGATTCTCATTAGTTTAATGTTATGATCATGCAATGGTTAAGATATTGAAGAAAGAATCATGTAAATCATGTAATTTAAGATCATGAGGGAGAAATCTCATTATGTTAAAGATTTAATGTTCAAATTAAGAATCATGTTACAAGAATTTGATTAATTTTTATATGCTCTCACCATCATGGACCTCAAGGGGTCGTTATGGGCATTCATGCCAAGTATGGGCTTTTATATCCAAGTGATGGACCCTAACTGGTCCTTTTGGGCTTTTTAGCCAAATCATGGGCATTCATGCCAATTATGGGCTCTTAAGTGGGAAAATCATAGAGAGTGCATCATTTACTTATTCAATTCTTATTTATGTCAAGTAATTAATTTCAAGAATGCTTAAGTTAAATTCATGTCAAGATTTTCTTTCAAGTCAATTATATGCACTTTCTTTTCTTATAATGTGTATAGTGCCTCTTACTTATGTTGTTGCTTTGTTTCGCATGGTCATGGGACAAGATGTCCCTAGATCAAGGAGTAAGAGGGAATTGAAGTGAGCCTTCAAGTGTAGCTGATCAAGGAGACTTTAGCTTGGTGGGGTGCCATCTACCACTCCATAGATTACCACTCCATAGATTATCTAGTTTAGTTTTAGTTCATGCTTTGGATTTTCTTAGCCTACAAGTATTAGGTTTTAAAATAAGATGAGATAGTTTATGTTTTCTCTATTTAAAGAACAATGTATGAATCTATATTTTGAGTTAATGCATGGTGTTTCATTTATCTTATTGATATGCATATCATGTTTTGTGATGTTCCTCCAAGTTGAGTAACCCATGTTATGGACAACATAGGGTTTTCTTCCATTGTCATGTATGTGCTTGGAGGGGTGTTACAATATGGTATTAGAGCAACGAGTAGATGACCACTAAGCTAAAGATTCATAAATTCTAAATCTAGGTCTAGAAGAAGTAGGTGAAAGATATTAGAAACCAAAGTAGAGGTATAGACAAGAGACATAAGTTTAGATGGAGATTAGGGTTATGTGTCTAGATGTTTTGCACTTTTATGTTAACTCCAGAAATGTATATAGCATGCTCTTTCTCTTTCCCACATCTTTGTGGTATGGGACACATATTTATGGGATTTTGTAGAGAGAATGTTATATGCATAATCATCCTTGTGTTGTCCTTTCAAGTGCATGTGGTATGGTACATGTTCAAGGGAGAGGTAATAAGATAAGTGTGATAATTTGTGTCACCTTTGAATATATGAGAGACCAACTTGTATTCAAAGGAGACAAAAGAAACAAGAGTTGGCATTAAAAGTGTAAGGCATATAGTCACCTAAACCTAATCAAACACATAGTAAGACCAAGGATGCATACAAGGAGTAGATAGTTGATAAGCAAGTAAGATCCATGGTAGAATTAGAACCCCTAAATAAGAGGTAAGAGAATTCCTTTGCAATGTCAATAATGAGGTGAAATAGAACTATTAGTAATATACCCACATGTTGGTCTAAATAATGAGGTTCAAATCATGTTTTACCATGAGTATGAGACTTTAAAGTATTTAGTATACATCGAATATGTAAAACCCTAAGGTGGGTAGTAAATGGAAATTTTGAGGACAAAATTTATTTATGGTGGGTAGAGTTGTAACATCCCAAAAAATCATAAATCTATCAATGATCCTTAATCTGAAACCCTAATTTACAAATTTATGATTTTATCTTAGAAATAGAATGTAATGTGACCTATAAGTCCTAGATAATATGAAATATTCTCCTAACCTCAAATTTTAGCTCACCCAACTCATTAAAGAAAGGATAATTACATTATCCTCACCTTTTAATAATATATGCATTAAAATAGCGACCTATTTGAAGTTGATGAACAAACATTAATGAAAACCTAAATCTAACTAGACAGGAAGATTCTAGACCCCTTAATCTACTCGTGGTTCAAATTTGAGGTTATTAGGAGTTAATTTGATCACCTAATTTAATTATGCAAAATTTAGTATGATTTTTAATTAATATAATGTCAATTTATGTCACCTGACCTAAGTTCCCATTTTATCAGCCTTGTCACGTATTTTTTTATCAATCTATAGATTGGATGGATCTTGCTTTGATCGGTTCCTCACAGACTCATCCAACGACTCCCTCTTATCTCCTCTACCTGAGTCCAATCCTTCCTGGACTCTAAAGTGCCTGCTCTCCTTCCCCTTCCCGATCTCTCCTTTGGATACACATCAATACGAATGAACCCCCTTTCCAACTTCCTCGCGGTCTCACAAACCCAGAGACCCCAACTTTCATAGGGTTTCTCTCCCTGGAGATCCCATACGAGGAAGGGACTTCGTTCCCTCCCTTGTTTTCACCTTTGTGGGTTATTCTTGCTGATCAGACCACCAAACCTATAAAGGGACCTTTCGAAATCGATCCTCACACACTAAGGAACATAAAGCACAAGTAGCTTCACCCTCGAGCCCCCCTAACCTGTCTCCCCTACTCCGCCTGTAACTCCTTCTCGAGTTTTGCTGCGGAAGTGGTTTACAGGCCTGCTCCACCCCACGTTGACGCGCATAAGGGTATTTTTCAACCCAGGGAATCTTATGACACTCAAAATTCACCAAAATTGAAGGTACCCTAGTTTTCCCCCTTTGTCTGATGTTGCCATTTTGTTTTATCAATGTGCATCAGAGTTCCTCATTGGTTTAGTTTTTGTTGTGGTACACCTCTTCCATGGTGCTCAGAGTTGGCATGTGATCCTAGGTCTTCTTGCGTGTGGGTTACTTCTCATTTTCTACTTCTTCCCATTGTGGGTTGCCATGGCGTACAGTATCTTTGATGCACTTGGTATCCCAACCATGGGTGGGCCCTGAATTTGGCTCTCTAGGTTTAGTTTGAGGTAAAGGTTGCGATGTGATGCTTTACTCATGGAGATGATCACATGGTGATGGCTTGGGGTTGAGATTTTTCTCACCAATTCTTTATTTTGCTTCATCTTGGTGCATCACTAAAATTGTAGGTGTTTACACGATGAATCAGGGATTCATTTGACGAGTATACCCCTTGGACTCCCGATGATTTAACTTTTCACTCATGGGCAAACTAGTAGTTTAGCACCCTGGTAATCTCTTGACTCATGTGCCTAAGGGAAGGGACCCACCTCCAGGGGGTTGGATCCTATTGGGCCACGACTAGATGGGCCCGGGTCAAACTGCCCACTCACATAGATATCGTGGCTTTTATTTGATTTTTCATTGGTTCATTCTTTGCAAATTCACAGTAAATCAACGACTTATCAGAAAAATATGAGAAAATATGTTTTGGAAAGGTTTTTCAATGAGTAACACAATGTTTAGGGTTTCAAACCCTAATTCAAGAGTGTCAGACCTTGTTTTCCTAATAACATAAGATTAGGGTTTAAGATGTACTAATGAAGATAATTAATAGAAATCACATCATTTTAGGAACATAGGATTCAATCAAGATCAGGGAGACTAAGTTAGGATCTACCTTTCTCCAAGTATGTACCTCAGTTGAATTGCATGTTATGCATGCTTTATGATTATGCTTCAAATGTAAAGTTAATGAATGAAATCAAGATAATGATCATGTCTTGGATTATATAATTGCATGTTGTTTGTATATTCATAATTTCAATTGTTTATCATAGATTCTCATTAGTTTAATGTTATGATCATGCAATGGTTAAGGTATTGAAGAAGGAATCATGTAAATCATGTAATTTAAGATCATGAGGGAGAAATCCTATTATGTTAAAGATTTAATGTTCAACTTAAGAATCATGTTATAAAAATCCGATTAAGTTTTATATGCTCTCTCCATCATGGACCTCAAGGGGTCGTTATGGGCATTCATGCCAATTATGGGATTTTTTAGCCAAGTCATGGACCTCAAGGGGTCGTTATGGGATTTTTAGCCAAATCACAGGCATTCGTGCCAATTATAGGCTCTTAAGTGGGTAAATCATAGAGAGTGCAAATTTTACTTATTCAATTTTTCTTTATGTCAAGTAATTAATTTTAAGAATGCTTAAGTTAAATTCATGTCAAGATTTTCTTTCAAGTCAATTATATGTAATTTCTTTTCTTATAATGTGTATAGTGTCACTTACCTACATTGTTGATTTGTTTCACATGGTCGTGGGATGAGATGTCCCTAGATCAAGGAGAAAGAGGGAATTTAAGCGAGCCTTCAAGTGTAGCTGATCAAGGAGACTTTAGCTTGGTGTGGTGTCATCTACCACTCCATAGATTACCACTCCATAGATTATCTAGTTTAGTTTCAATTCATGCTTTAGATTTTCTTAGCCTACATGTATTAGGTTTTGAAATAAGATGAGATAGTTTATGTTTTCCCTATTTAAAGAACAATGTATGAATCTATATTTTGAGTTAATGCATGGTCTTTCATTTATCTTATTGCTATGCATATCATATTTTGTGATGTTCCTCCAAGATGAGTGACCCATGTTATGTACAAAATAGGGTTTGCTTCTACTATCATATATGTTCTTGGAGGGGTGTTACACTGGTCATCTTACCAACCTGAGTCGATCAGTTCACCCAGTGAGCCAACCAATTGGTTTCTTGATTCATGCAAAATCAACCAATTCAATTTCCAATGAACCTGACACCCTAACCAGTTAGTCCAACACTTGAACTTGATGGTTCTGAGTCTAGTCAGTTAATTGGTTATTTAATTGAATACCAAAACATATTTAGTAATAAACTTAATGTAAGGCCCCTAAACTTGCTTAATGAATTTAATAAGCTTAATTATCATAATTTAATTCTTATAACCCTAATATAACCTTGTGATATGCTTTGAAATCATAATACATGCTTAAGCTTCAAATTTGGTCCAATGTGGACACTGTTTGAGCAAGTTATGCAATTTTATGCACATTTTGGACTTTTCTGCAATTTACCCAATTGAGAGGTTTTCTTTGCAATTTGTCACTTGAATTATGTTCCTTGGATATTATCCCATCATTCTTGAGCTTTTTGATCCATGGGGCACCTATATAAACCTTGTTTTGAAGGTGTTTTCTCCAAGGGTATTTTAGGGTTTACCCCTTCATGGATGAGCTACCTTTAGTAGCTATCAACTAATGAATTATTTGTTTTTCTTGGAAATTCAAGAAACGAGGGATAAGCATGTCTCTATGGACAGTGGGGGAGCTGCTTGCATGTGTGCTTGTATATTCTTAATAGTTTATGTAACATCCCTGACCTGGGTTATACTTTAACCCTAGGTGTTTTGATTAAGAAATATGATTAAATGTTTAATCTCATCTTGTTAAAAGTAATTAGGCCTTAATAGGAACTTATGTTGCAATTATAGTCCTTTTTGAACATTATTGAAATCAATGTTTTGTTTGTTTTGGACTAAAGTGCAAATTACCCAAGTTGAGGGGTTTAAGTGCAATTTGTGCATGATAATATGTTCCTCATGTGTTGAAGCATCATGAGAGTGAAAATGATGCTGAGGTATGGCTTATGGAAGCCTAAATACCAAGGAAGAGCTGATAAAGCAATGTATGTGCATGAAAACCTAGTTTTGGTGTAATGTGCAAATTACCCAAAACTTAGGGTGCAATATGCAAATTACCACTTCAATAAGGTCCTTAATGTCTCTTGGCATCATGTAGAGCAAAGAAAATGAGAGGGGCGCCTCATTTGAATTAAGATGAAGGAGAGAGAATCTTGATATTAAAATAATCAAGATTAATGCCTAATTGAAACCCTAATTCAATTTAGGGCAAAAATAAATAAAAATAATTGAAGGGCTTTCAACCAAAAACGAGATGGTTGAGTTTGCTCAAGTGTGAACAGCCTTGTGCCTTTTCTATGGCACAAAAATATCTTAAGGAGGTGAAAATTCCACTCACCTTATTATAAAGAAAAGTAATATCCACTCAAATTTGAGATATTACTATTAAATGATTAAGGTGCTTAAATTGCTTTTCTTTAAATTGAGGATAATGAAGAGGAATTCGAAGGTGATAAAGATACCTTTGCATGAAACGAATTAAGGGGGTTAGGTGGCATCAATTTTTGGAATTAAAAGAATTTTATAAGGAACTTTCTCTCTCATTGAATTCCTTATAAAAACACCTTTTCCAACTCAATTGAAAGGCTTTTTCGGCCCTTTCTTCTTTGGTTGCTTTGGATGAGCTCAAGGGGACTTAGGAGCAACAGGAGGACGAGCCCCAACCTATAGGTAAGCTTCTTGACCCTTGTTCACCTTGAATTCATGGTGGAAAGCACAAATCAATGCATGAATTCTTCCTAATTCGATTCCCTCTTCAATTCTAAACATTCCTTTTCACTCAAACCATGAGGACGAGCCTTAGAATGGTGAAAGGAGTTGCATCCACCATTGTTGACGTGAGGTTGGAGCTTGGAATCTCAATTGGAGGTGGGTTTTATAACTCGAACCCTTTTTCATTGTTATTCAACCATTAATCTTGCAATTTCAATGATTCCTTCATTATCTTGTTTAATTGCTGGTTGAAAATGGTTAATTCATGAAATCAGAAGTTGTTAGTTCTTCAGGGACGAAGGTAGATTATGATGACATCATATTGGATACTTTTTCCAAAGAAATCATGGTTCATACGATTTTGAGTTAATTGCTCATGCGGTTTCACCAAACCGTTTGAGAGCAAACGGTTTGAAACCGTTTGGGAGCAAACGGTTTCAAAACCATTTGAGTGCATTGACCAAGGGTTGAATGTTTGATATTACTGTTCCTAATTATGTTTGTTAATGACTCACCAAATTTTATGGGTTAACTCCCAAGGAATCGTGAGTTGAAGGCTAATCAATTAGGCAAACCTAATTGGATTAATTGCTGATTTTTCAGCTTGATTAATTTAACTTTTTGGGCAAACGGCTTCAAAACCATTTGAGTGAGTTGACCAAGGGTTGACCGTTTGATATTACTGTTCCTAATTATTTTGGTTAATGACTCACCAAATTTTATGGATTAATTCCCAAGGAATCATGAGATAAAGGCTAATCAATTGGGAAAACCCTAATTGAAATTAGTGCTGAAATTCCAATGAGTTGATTTGAGATTTTGGGTTGATTAGCCCAAACGGTTTCAAAACCGTTTTGGGATCACCCAAACGGTCTCAAGACCGTTTGGGGATCACCCAAGACCGTTTGGAGGTCTATGGTTAAGCATGGTTGACTAATTGAAGGTCTAAAGGTACCAAATCATTTTGCAATTAAGTGCTGATTTGATGATCAACCCATAGCTCAAACGCTAATGATTTTTCACTAGAATCCAAGGGTTGGATGATCCAAATGGTCTCAAGACCATTTGGAGGTCACCCAAGACTGTTTGGAGGTCTAGGGGTGAGTATGGTTAAGCAATTGATGATCTAATGATACTGAGTTAAAGTGTAATCAATTGCTGATTTGGTGATCAATCCAATGATCCAAACCCTAATTGGTTGACTTGGATTTTGATGATGTGATGGGCAAACGGTCTCAAGACCGTTTGGTGGTCATCCAAATGACCTAAAGACCGTTTGGGGTCAGGTCATGTTCAATTTGGATGATGGTTCAATGGTTTCAAAGTAACTAATCTTGCATTGATTAGTGTTGGAGGATCATCGATTCCAAACCCTAACTCAATTGATTCAAACCCTAATTGAGGGTCAATTGAGGGTCCATTGAGAGTAAAATCAGTTTAAGGTTGACCTATTTAACTCAATTTAAGTATGAGGATAGGTCCAATTGATGATTGGTTCCATAAATTCAATGATTAAAGGAATCAATATTGAGAAACCCTAGTTGAGGGTGATTCCATGAGAAACCCTAGTTGAGGGTGATTCCATGTGAAACCCTAATTGGGGGTAATTCCATGAGAAACCCTGACTAAGTATTAACACCACATGGTGTACTAATGTTATGTTGTGATGAGAGGCCCTAAGAAGGGTGAAGGCATGTGAGACCCTAATGAGGAGTCATAATACATAAAGTTGTAATCTTGGACAATATGACAATGAATCATAATTCTAATCTTAAGTAAGGGTATAAAGAAACCCTAATGATGAGATAGAAGGAATGGCCTTATAAAGGTGAAACATTTCATGTGGTTGATTATAAGCAACCTTATTGTAAACAATTTCTTTATCATTAGACAAGTCCATATCACTAAAGATAGTTGGACAATTCTAATGTGTGGCCTATGCATTATATGCTATAGGTGAGTGATTAGTGATGGAATGTATTAAGAAGGGAAATACCTTAATACAAGATAAGATGGCTAATTCAGGAGAGTATGAAGTGATGAGAAAGTGATACATCAAAATATGATAGTTATCACATTCAGCACTTCAGGGTTTATATACCTTGATGTACTCCAAATCCAATATAATTGGATAAGAAACATATCAAGTGTGTTATGCAACTATTACAATGAAATGTAATGAGTTGTTGCACTTTATGAGTGTTAATTAATGTACCTTGAGAATGGGGTTAAGCCCAAATGATGTGTATGATATAATCATACCATGATGAGGATGAGAAATGAACTCATACCTTGAATTGATGATCATTAATGCTATATGATGAAAGTAATGTTCTTGAATAATTAAATATGATATCTTTGAATGCCCCAGAGGTATTGATTAATTAATTAAGGGTTGGATATATTATATAATCATGAAACCCTAATTAATGAGAAAAGGGGAACCCTAACCCAGACTTGGGTAAAGGGAATGATAAGCCTTGTTTGATAGTAAACCGTAATTCCTGGAAAAGGAATAATGGTGTTACTATTGTATCACATGATGTGATGAATATCTTGTATGACTATTATCATGCCTAATAACCATGCAGATATGATGAGATAATGAACATAGCTAGATTTGAGCTGTGACATTTATATTATAAATGTTGATTAGCATCATGAGCCTTAATGTTGTTGTTGCTTAGTAAAAGTAACAATGTGTAAGGATTCTATGAGTCATATGAGCAAGTTGTTGCCTAGAAAGAGGTGACAAGATATTTCATGGCCTTGTGAGCCAGGCGTGATGCTTGTGTAACAAGTATCATGAATGCCTTGGTCAGATGACCTGAAGGTGATAGTTACCTAATAAATGGTAATGATGCTCAATAATGAGTTAAGGGTTTGAATACCCAAAACCATATGAATACGGTGATGAGAATGTGAAGGGATGAGAATTCCCAGTATTGAAATGAGGGACTGAGATCCCAAGGTCTTTGAAATACTGATAAGTATCTGATGAAAGTAGTACATGTCTCTTTATAGCATTGTTGTAATAAGTCTTGTTTGAGAACTTGGCTGATGCTAAAAGAATATGAAAATGTACTTAATTAACCAAGTGAGATCTATTCATGTAGAGCCCTGACCATAGATCCATCATCATCAGGAATAGGTGATGGTGAAATGCGTGCTCCGCGGCAAAACCTGGATCTCATATTTTGAATATGTGGGGGTAAATGGGCGAAATATATCCTTACGTCTGGTGAAGAGACTGAGGGAAGGTAAACAACAAACTTCTTAATCCTTCATGTGTCGGGATGGATGTATCACTGATCTCCCGGTGATTGGGATAGATGTTGTACACATCTCCCCATAATACTTATGTCGGGTCGATGGAGATAAACATTAAATCTCTCGATGGCCGATGAGAGTGCAGTTGATGCTGTAACTCTATAGAGAAGTTCCAGTATACCCTGGGAAGCTATCTTGAGTAGTTAACACAGTCCTTCTTGTTGTCCTGCACTGACCGAGATGTGTGAGGTCATGAGAATCTGGCTCTTCCATTGACCTATGTATGGTACCGATTTCGACTTCGCAGTGGTCGGTTGGAGTATGAGAGGTATACCTCATCTCCTCAGGGCATAAGTGTGTTTGTAAAATGAAATCAGCTGTATAGCATGATTGCTTAAGGATTGAATATGGAAATTCATTGGTTGATGTTACATTTCTGTTATATATTTGTAGTTCATTGATGTTATTCATATCTGTTGTATTCATTACAAGCAGATGGATGAACTATGAGTCTACCAAGAGTAGATGCAATATTATCCTTGAAAAAGGAGATTACTTCACTTTGATCATACAAGTGACTTACCTGCTATTGATTAAATATATAAATCATTATGCTCAGTTTATTTTAATAAGCTTCCATAATAATGTTTTGGTGGAGAGTTATATCTCCCGTTGGGGCAATTTACAATTGTCTCACCCCCGTGGGATCCAACTTTTTAGGTGCACGTGGAAAAAGAAGCAGAATCTCATTGTAGGAATAGACAACAACAGTGATAGCAAGGAAAACAGTAATATCTCAAGTGGAGATACTACATGTCAAGATATGTAGTTAGAAAGTCCTATGTGTTGTCTCTGTACTCTCAGGACCTCGGAGTTTTTAGCCAGTGCTTTTGATAAGTCGATTTGAGGTTTTGGCATGATGCCTCGAGATTGTATACTATTTGTATATAATGTTTATGAGGCAGTTGATGTTTTAGTCTCTGAAAAGATATGGTATAGGTTATGTACGTTTGAACCAGAATGTAAATGTTATACAATGGTTCTTGATGGAAAAGATTTCCTATGTGTGGATCTCTTTGTAAAAAGTTTTAAATTTTCAGTGATTTTCAGTAATCCGCTGCAAATGATTCACTTCTGCATTAGTTACTCACGAGATGGTCGCTACAGTTTAAGGCTATGGACACTTGGAAAGATACTAGAACTTCAACCTTTTCTTTTTCTTTATCTTAAAGCTTCATATACTTAACCCTAAGCACCAAAACGAGCCATTTTCTCTCCAACACTTCACTCCTTCTACAAAAATCTTCCTCCCTCTGTGCTTCTGTGAATTTTCTATCCAAGGAAGAAGAAAGAGGGGACCTTCTTAGAAAAAGAATCTAGGGTTGCAATTTACTTCCTTTTAGGGTTTAAAAATCTTCCTTCCAGTGATCTTGACCTAAAAGAGTAAGAATTCCCTTCTTTCCTCCATTTATTTCTTTTTTATCCTTCCTCCTACCTTTGTCTAGGTCAGAACCTTTATGTTCCATGGTAGAAATTTCTCTAAAGCTCTAAATCCCTACCTTTCTTGCTCCTTATGCTTAGGCTTTGCTCATTTGATGAAGAAAGGTGCTAGATGGACGAGTTCATAGCTTATGCTTGGATTTTTTACCCTACCTGCTCGGGTTTTCCTCTGTGTGGGGTTTCATATTCTCATTATACGCAAATTTTTTAACTTTCTCCATGGTTATTGCTTACCATAAGCTTTCTAGCTCATGTTTTTTCTTGAAAATGATGATCCATGCACTAAAAAGCTATGCTTGACTTGGATTTCGATTTTTATAATATTTCCTATTCTGATATCGGTTCTAGATGAACCTGAGATCATATGTACATTATTCCTAAGGTATAATATGACTTGGATCAAGTTGTTTAGACAACTTATGGTGCTAAGCACCTATCAACCAATGGTCAATTTTAGGGTTTAAAGCTGATTTCTTCTATAAACCCATGACCCGATGATGTGGTGTTGTCTTCATGACAACTGATGGTCGGGATCAAAGGTGTCTGATGATGATGACAACCTATGGTCACATGTTTAGGTCAGGTTTTTGATCAATTAGAAGTTTAATGATCAACCATTAAGTACCCTAATAATGTTATCAATCAATGAAGACATTACCTTAATATTCAATGTTGATTAATGAATATAGTGATGATCTAAAAACCTATGGTGACTTAATGGTCACTAATGATGGTGGATCATATATCCAAAACCTATGGTGAGTTAATTATGTAGTTATAGCATCAATTAAGCCTTACACCAATGGTTTCTTGGGTCACTTGATGCAATGGTCGGACCTATACTGTAATTGATGGTTTTAACATATGAACTTGACCCAATGGTCAAGATATAATGTTTATTCCTCCCATAAAGTGGAATTATGGATAATGTAATATGTTGGTCCTAATAATGTGATTTAGATGGTTTCCTTTATATGATCAACTTAAGGAGATTACTTGTTGACAATGGATGGCTTGTTTTAACTAAACAGTCGATTATGGGTTTTACCCTACTCTCAATGGAACTTTTTGTGTTATTAATCAAGGGATGTATAGGGTTAGAAGGTGACTGTTTCTAGAAAACAAACCAAGGACTTCATAGGTGGCTTATCCAAGGTGTTTACTTATGTAAACAACCAATGGTCTTACCTTTTAAACATCCAATGGTTATGGGTGACATTGTGGTATGGTGATATTGGTTGAATGATGATGGAACAAATAGAGGGTTACCCTTAATAAGGTAGTATTACCTATTCACTCATATGAATATAAGGGATGATAACCATATTTTTTTGAAATGTAACCCTAATGAGGTATATCTTGTTATACCTAGCTTTAATATAACTAAATGATGGTAATTGGGTATGAATAGTCCTTGAATGACTAATATAATCATGGAGTACTCTGTTACTGTTGTTGAAACTCTAGTATGCTATAACTTGATGGTTACACCTTGATTTATGTGTGGATTCATACTTGATAATGGTATGGAATGTGATGGTGATTCTTCACCTTATGCATCCATGATCCAATGGGGATGACGTGAGTTAGGGTTTGGGTATAAGTGTTGAATTGTAACATTAATATAATTTATCTTGGTGAACCTAACTCTAATGCAAATAGATAAAGATGAGTACTAATGTTTAACATTCTTATATGATGTAATGATGGTGGAATAACCTTCTTAATATGATCATAACCGTAATATGTTAATTGGTGGTTATCATAGCTACATGGTTGATACTTTCTTATGCTAAACATGGGAATTATAAATATGATGGGGGTTAGTCATATCTAGATTCCTTGCATGTTGATGTAATAAAGGAATGTTCTTAATGTTAATATAACCCTACTATGATTGTTTATGAATATCTCCTAGCTCATTAATGCAATATTTGTTGATCCGATGTATTATATGTAAGTGATGTTGTTGGGCCTTGTTATAAGGCATGCAAAGATAATGATGATCTTGTTGGGAATAATATGATGGTCTTAATGACCTTTGGGAATGTTTGATCCCTGAATGAGGTGTAATCCTCTTATGTTGATAAGGGTTGATACCCTGTGATATTGTGAAAAGGATTTATATCATGTGATAGGATGATGGTCTTAATGACCTTTGGCCATGGTTGGGCCCAGAATGAGGTGTAATCCTCTTATGTTGATAAGGGTTGATACCCTATGATATTGTGAAAAGAATTAATGTTTTGTGATAGTATGATGACTAGTGTGGTCTCATGAATGGCAAATGAATAGTACCATATGATGATGAGATGAGAAATTATGTTTCACAAATTTTATATCTTTTAAAAGTTGTGATATTTATATGCTTGCTAGAATTGAATTAGGGTTTGTATGTCCACTTGTTTGATGCAGCCTTAATTCATCCAATTGGCATAACTAATCAAGTGCAACTCTAATCATGTAGTACCCTGTGTTGTAGAGCCATATTCAGTGTCAGAACTGGTTGGATGGTGAAATGAGTATTCCTAAGGGAAACTCAGAGTGGATACTGTTGAGTATGTGTGGGTGGCAGGTTGAGGATATATCCTTGTCATCCACAATGCAAATTGTGGAGGATGGCTATGGTCATGCCTCATACATCTGATGTGATGGAGAACGGCTGCGGTCGTGTCTCAGTGATTATAACATGATGTGATTAGAGGATAACTACGGTTGTACCTCAGTTATTGGGTTTGAATACCCTAGATTCTAGCACCATAACATATACCAAGGTGGGCTAGTTATAGGACTATATGTTGTTGTGGTGACAGCTTTGACTATCACTTCCTTTTTACTTGTACTGGTCGAGGGGAAGAGATCTTAGGATATTAGCACTCCTAGAACTTGTACGGAACCGAATATCCCTTTGCAGGGGTCGGTTGGAATTTGAACGGTATGATTCAAATTCCCTAGGGCGTAATAAAAGATGTAATACAGCCGTGTAGCATATTTGTTTAGGGTTATACACAACGTTTCACATTGGATGATAACCCTTGTTTGTTATCTTTACATAAAGATGATGCTTAGTGTAATTAAGAGATAGTAGATATACTTAGCTTGTGTATATGCTTAAAATTGTAGATGCATACATACAGTAGATATGCTTGTGTTGATAACTATATTACTACTACTGATTATAATCATGATGCTAGCTATCTCATGTTGTTAGTTATGTTTATCATGCTAGCCATGCCTTTGTAACTAGAGATGAATATACTGCTAATCATACTTATCCATATAATTGTGCTTATGTTGTTAGCTCTTCTTATGATGTTGATATGTTCAACCAATTAGACATGCTCATGTTGTTAGATACGCTTATGTGGCTAGACTTATTCATAATGATAGAGATTCTATGTTACTAGACTTACTCATGATGCTAGGTATGCATATGCTACTAAATTGCTTATATTGTCAACAAGATAAAGGATGATAGTCTAGCTAATGATGATAGTTATTATCTGCTCCTTTATATATTTTGTTAATCATCAGTACTGCTGAGCTTATTTGTTATATTTGATTAAACTTCTTAACTATTTAATTACTTTAAAATTTTGTAATCAATACACATTGCTGAAGGTTATATCTCTTGCTGGGACATGGGTCTCACCCTTGTGGTTCACCATATTTTTTTAGGCAATCGGAAGTGATGAAAACAAACCCGTGGCAGCAAGAAGAGGAGCTATAATAATGAATCTTTAAGAAAGTTGATTAGATGTCTAGTGTGTCCTAGAGTCGTCCCTGTACTCTCAGGTCCGGGAAGGAATAGTTTGTATATGGTGTTTCAAACAAATTGAACTTTTGTTAGCATGTTATTGCTTATTTGTGTGGCATATATGAATATGGTTCTTCTGTGTATATATGTTGTGGCTAAGGCAATATAATAATTGTATCAAATTCTTGGCATAGGATGAATATAAGAAAGATGTTGGACTCTTATGCAAATGTTTCAGAGCGAGTACTGACGTTGAAATCAGTTTTAATTTACCCATATTTTTGGTTATGTGATTAATTAGTGATTGATTGTGCTTTATATTTTGAGTAATATCGTTTAGTGTAACGGGTTCTCACAAGTTGGTATCAGAGCTTTAGGTTCACTGAATCTATAGGGACACTAGGACTTAAGACTAGGATGATGTCTAAGTTAGGAACATCTCACAAAACATGGTGCATACTGCCTAATCTCAGTACTTGGATGCCCTGGCCAGGTATTAAATTATTGGAGAAATGGTAAGTATGGAACTCTTAGATTGTTATCTTTTTTATTACTCTGATCAAGTAGTCATTTTGAGACAATCTAAATAGCATAATGAATAAGAAATCATGGTGTGAATATCTCAATCCTACCTTACAGAAGATGAGAATGCATCATTATCTATCAAAACTTGAATGTTTGGTAAATATAAGAGAAAGATACAACACCATGAAATTTAAATCTGAATACAAATAAGGAAAATAGGAGTTCTTGAAGATGTGATTCAAAAAGATAATAAAGTAAAAGATAGATAAGTCTATGCTTATAAAGTGATTCAAGGTATGAAATCCACATAAGATGGAGAGAACTCCAATGATAAGTATAAAATGAGAAGATAAATGATAATAATGACAAAGGAATAAGGTGGAACCTGAGTTAATCTCAGAAAACCTATGTGTGTAAGAAAGTGTTAATGAAAAATCAGCATGGCATGTGAAAGAAATTAAGGGAAATGATCATGATTTAATGAAGAAAATGTGAAATATTATGATTTACCTATCGATAAGTGGTTGAAAAACATAATAAAATAAGAGAACATACCAAGTGTGATAAATAGTCATCAAGGAAGGAGTAATGAGATATGTTAATTAGGATGATTCTAATGCTAATGCAAAGGAACCCAAAATGAAAAAGTAAAATGATACATAAGAAGTTGTAACTCACATAATGAAAATAGAATTGGTTACCTTTTTGCTAGTGACCCTTGAAAAATGTTTCTATGGTATGGGAAGTGTGTTTCCCTTTGTGTCTTTCCTTTCTAGGGCACAACTTTCAAGTGGATCATTGCCACTTGGTATGTGCAGATTCATTGTAAACATGAGGGTGGATAGCTTATTATAGCATATGGTTGTTTGGACTATGGTTCCAAGATCATAAAGTTTATGATGATTTTGCTTTTGAGCCTTCCAATAATTAGGAAGACTCTTCTTATATGTCTTGATATATGTTATGTTGGTAAAATTGGATGAGATGATAATGTGAGTTCCTTATAGAACATGAGGTGGATACCATGGTAATAAATCCTAGTATCCAAGATGTGTCAATAGTATGGGAAGTATGTGAAGGTTGGAGATGTTTATTAAATGAACATTCCAAGTATTCCTCCCCCTTAGAGAGAGAGAGAGAGAGAGAGAGAGAGAGAGTTGATGATGACCCTCTAAATGTTGTTTGAAAAAAAAAAGTAATTCTATAATGTTGTGTATGGTTCAGTGATAGATGGGCAAGACACTATCAAGGATAGATGATTTGTTGGTCAATAGATATGTGATACTATGTTCCTTTAAGATAAACCTATGATCAAATATCAATGCATAAGAGTTAGATTGGATGACATAATTCACATGACCATGATGAGTTTAGAGTTATGTCCTTTAGACTAACCAATGTACCAATAGAATTTATGAATAGGAGGAAAAGAGTGTTCAAGTAATGTCTTACAAGTTGTAGCAATCTTTGAATGATGACATGTCAAAGTATTTCAAATATGGTCAAAAATATGATCAATATTTCTTAAAAAACCTTAGGGTTGCCGAAGCAGCAATAGCTATGAGACAAGTTGAACAAGAGTGAGTTAGTGGTTGACTAGAGTATCCTCTATGAGTTATGATACCTCTGTTAAGTATGTTATGTGAATCCTAATAAGATGAAGACAATGTCATTGCTCCACCCCTAACAAGGACAATCAGGAAGTTATATTTGTTAACAGTTATATACAAGTGTATGATTCTTCAACCAAATAGATGGTTAGTCCACCATTGAGATGATTGGAGAATCCTCTAAAAACATATTCCTCATAAGTTATTGAAAACTAGGGGTGCCTACATGGTTGATTAATTTGTTGATTACAACAACCATTAAAGGAGCATAGAGATGAAACCTTGTAAATTTGGATATGATAATAGATACATGATGTTCTGTGTTTGGTAAGATCCAGCGAGTGTGGCCTCTAAGTGATGTGTTATACAACATATAGAATAGTTCAAGATGAAAATCGAGTCCCAAAGTTGAAAGTTACTATTAGATTTGTACAGGTGGCACAACAAGTTTATATGTTCCATATTTGCAAATGTCTTCTTATATGGGGGTTTTTGTGCTGACCAAAGATGAGATATGTATGAATGATGTGACATCACCATTATATGCAAGTAACCATGTGAAGGTAATAATATGAGGTGCTAATTAAGTACCCATCTTTGTTTACCTTGGATTTCAGGGGCAAAATCCTTGTTAGGGGTTTATAGTTGTAAGGCCCCTAAACTTGCTTAATGAGTTGAATAAGCTTAATTTTCATAATGTAATTCTTATAGCCCTAATATAACCTTTTTATATTCTTTTAAATCATAATACAAGCTTAAGTTTTAAATTTGGTCCAATTTGGACATTGTTTGAGCAAGTTATGCAATTTTATGCACATTTTGGACTTTTCTGCAATTTACCCAATTGAGAGGTTTTGTTTGCAATTTATCACTTGAATTATGTTCCTTGTATATTCTCTCATAATTATTGAGCTTGTTGAGCCATGGAGCACCTATATAAACCTTGCTTTGAAGGTGTTTTCTCCAAGGGCATTTTAGGGTTTACCCCTTCATGGATGAGCAACCTTTAGTAGCTATCAACTAATGAGTTATTTGTTTTTCTTGGAAATTCAAGAAACGAGGGATAAGCATGTCTATATGGATGGTGGGGGATCTTATTGTGTGTGTGCTTGTATATTCTTAATAGTTTAAGGTTATGGACACTTGGAAAGATACTAGAACTTCAACTTTTTTCTTTTTCTATATCTTAAAGCTTCATACACTTATCCCTAAGCACCAAAATGAGCCATTTTCTCTCCAAATCTTCCCTCCTTCTACAAAACTCTTCCTCCCAGTGTGATGCTTCGAATTTTCTATCCAAGGAAGAAGAAAGAGAGGACCTTCTTGGAAAAAGAATCTAGGGTTGCAATTGACTTTCTTTTAGGGTTTAAAAACCTTCCTTCTAGTGATCTTGACCTAAAAGAGTAAGAATCCCCTTATTTCCTCCATTTATTTCTTTTTTATCCTTCATCATACCTTTCTCCAGGTAATAACCTTTCTTTTCTATGGTAGAAATTGCTCTAAAGCTCTAAAACGCTACCTTTCTTGCTCCTTATGCTTAGGCTTTGCTCATTTGATGAAGAAAGGTGCTAGATGGACAAGTTCATAGCTTATGCTTGGATTTTTTACCCTACCAGCTCGAGTTTTCTTCTGTGTGGGGTTTCATATTCTCATTAGAGGCAAGTTTTATAACTTTCTCCACAGTTATTGCTTACCATAAGCTTTCTAGCTCATGTTCTTGCTTGAAAATGATGATCCATGCACTAAAAAGCTATGCTTGACTTGGATTTCGATTTTCATAATATTCCCTATTATGATTTCAGTTCTATATGAACATGTGATCATTTTTACATTATTCCTAAGGTATAATATTACTTTTATCAGGTTGGTTCAACAACTTATGGTGCTAAGCACCTATCAACCAATGGTCAATTTTAGGGTTTAAAGTTGATTTCTTCTATAAACCCATGACCCGATGATGGTACCATTGCAACAATCCTATGGTGTTTTCTTCATGACAACTGATGTTCAGGATCAAAGGTATCATATGATGGTGACAATCTATGGTCACCCGCTTAGGTCAGGTTTTGGATCAATTAGAAGTTTAATGGTCAACCATTAAGTACCCTAATAATGTTATCAATCAATGATGACATTAGCTTAATATTCGACGTTGATTAATGAATATAGTGTTGATCTAATAACCTATGGTGACTTAATGGTCACTAATGATGGTGGATCAGATCTCCAAAACGTATGGTGAGTTAATTATATAGTTTTAGCATCAATTAAGCCTTATACCAATGGTTTCTTGGGTCACTTGATGCAATGGTCGGACCTATACTGTAATTGATGGTTTTAACATATGAACTTGACCCAATGGTCAATATATAATGTTTATTCCTCCCATAAAGTGGAATTATGGATAATGTAATATGTTGGTCCTAATAATGTGATTTAGATGGTTTCCTTTATATGATCAACTTATGGATCTTACTTGTTGACAATGGATGGCTTGTTTTAACTGAACAGTCGATTATCGGTTTTACCCTACTCTCAATGGAACTTTTTGCGTTGTTAATCAAGGGATGTATAGGTTTAGATGGTGACTCTTTCTAGAAAACAAATCAAGGACTTCATAGGTGGTTTACCAAGGTGTTTACTTATGTAAACAACCAATGGTCTTACCTTTTAAACATCCAATGGTTATGGGTGACATTGTGGTATGGTGATATTGGTGGAATGATGATGGAAAAAATGTAGGGTTACCCTTAATAAGGTAGTCTTACCATATCACTCATATGAATAGAAGGGATAATAATCATATTGTGTTGATATGTAACCCTAATGAGGTATAACTTGTTATACCTAGATTTAATATAACTAAATGATGGTAATTGGGTATGAATAGTCCTTGAATGACTAATACAATCATGGAGTACTTTGTTATTGTTGTAACTTTATGGTTACACCTTGATTTATGTGTGGATTTATACTTAATAATGGTATGGAATGTGATGGTGATTCTTCACCTTATGCATCCATGATTCAATGGGGATGTTGTGAGTTAGGGTTTGGGTATAAGTGTTGATTAGTAACATTAATATAATTTATCTTGTTGAACCTAACTCTAATGCAAATAGATAAAGATGAGTATTAATGTTTAACATTCTTATATGATGTAATGATGGTGGAATAACCTCCTTAATATGATCATAACCTCAATATGTTAATTGGTGGTTATCATAGCCACATGGTTGATACTTTCTTATGCTAAACATATGCATTATGAATATGATGAGGGTTAATCATATCTATATTCCTTGCATGTTGATGGAATAAAAGAATGTTCTTAATGTTAATATAACCCTGCTATGATTGTTTATGAATATCTCCTAGCTCATTAATGCAATATTTTTTTATATGATGTATTATATGTAAATGATGTTGAGCCTTTCTATAAGGCATGCAAAGATAATGATGATCTTGTAGGGAATAATATGATGGTCTTAATGACCTTTGGGCATGGTTGGGCCCTGAATGAGGTGTAATCCTCTTATGTTGATAAGGGTTGATACCATGTGATATTGTGAAAAGGATTTATATCATGTGATAGTATGATGGTCTTAATGACCTTTGGGCATGGTTGAGCCCTGAATGAGGTGTAATCCTCTTATGTTGATAAGGGTTGATACCCTGTGATATTGTAAAAAGGATTTATATCGTGTGATAGTATGATGACTAGTGTGGTCTCGTGAATGGCAAGTGAATAGTACCATGTGATGACGAGATGAGAAATTATGTTTCACACATTTTATATCTTTTAAAAGTTGTGATATTTATATGCTTACTAGAATTGAATTAGGGTTTGTATGTCTACTTGTTTGATGCAGCCTTAATTCACCCAATTGCCATAACTAATCAAGTGCAACTCTAATCATGTAGTACCCTATGTCGTAGAGCCAGCTTCAGTGTCAAAACTTGCTGGATGGTGAAATGAGTATTCCTAAGGTAAAATCAGAGCACATACTATTGAGTATGTGGGGGTGGCAGGTTGAGAATATATCCTTGTCATCCACGATGTAGATTGTGGAGGATAGCTATGGTCATGCCGCATACATCTGATGTGATTGAGAACGGTTGTGGTCGTGTCTCAGTGATTATAACATGATGTGATTAGAGGACAACTACGGTTGTACCTCAGTGATTGGGTTTGAATACCCTAGATGATATCACCATGACCTGTACCAAGGTGGGCTAGTTACATGACTATATGTTGCTATGGTGGCAGCTTTGACTGATATGTCATTGCCTTTTTACTCGTACTGACCGAGGGGAAGAGATTTAGGATACCGACACTCCTAGATATTGAATGGAACTAAATAGCCCTTCACATGGGTCAGTTGGACTTTGAATGGTATGATTCAAATTCCCCAGGGCGTAATAAAAGATGTAATACAGTCGTGTAGCATATTTGTTTAGGGTTATGGACAACGTTTCACAATTTATGATAACCCTTGTTTGTTGTCTTTACATAAAGATGATGCTTAGTGCAATTAAGAGATAGTAGATATACTTAGGTTTTGGATATTCTTAAGATTGTATATTCATACATACAATAGTCATGCTTGTGTTGGTAACTATACTACTACTGTTGATTATAATCATGATTCTATCTATCTCATGTTGTTAGTTATGTTTAGCATGCTAGCCATGCCTTTGTAACTAGAGATGCATATACTTCTAATCATGCTTATCCAGATAGTTATGCTTATGTTATTAGCTCTTCTTATGATTTTGATATGTTCAACCAATTAGACATGCTCATGTTGTTATCTATGCTTATGTTGCTAGACTTATTCATAATGATAGAGATTCTATGTTACTAGACTTACTCATGATGCTAGGTATGTATATGCTACTGAATTGCTTATATTGTCAACAAGATAAAGGATGATAGTCTAGATAATGATGATAGTTATTATCTGCTCCTTTATGTATTTTGTTAATCATTACTAATGTTGAGGTTATTTTTTATATCTGATTAAACTTCTTAACTATTTAATTACTTAAAAATGATGTAATCAATAAACGTTGTTGGAGGTTATATCTCTTGTTGGGACATGGGTCTCTCCCTTGTGGTTCGCCACATTTTTTTAGGTAATCAGAAGTGAAAAAAACAAACCTATGGCGGCAATAAGAGGAACTACAATAATGAATCTTTGAGAAAGTTGAATAGATGTCTAGTGTGTCCTAGAGTCATCCTTGTACTCTCTGGTCAGGGCAGGAATAGTTTGTATATGGTGTTTCAAACAAATTGAACTTGTTTTAGCATGTTCATGCTTGTTTGTGTGGCATATATGAATATGGTTCTCCTGTGTATATATGTTGTGGCTAAGGCAATATAATAATTGTATCAAATTCTTGGCATAGTATGGATATAAGAAAGATTTTGGGCTCTTATGCAAATGTTTCAGAGCGAGTGCTGACGTTGAAATCGATTTTAATTTACCCATATTTTTGGGTATGTGATTAATTAGTGATGGATTATGCTTTATGTTTTGAGTAATATCATTTAGTGTAATGGGTTCTTACACTTAGACATCATCCATGGATGAACTCCTCTTCTAGGTGAATTCCTATGTGTGACCCTATATGTCCCATATTACGTTGGCAGTGAATGTCCATCACCAGTTATGACATCATAAGCAAAGAGTGGTGTCTAGTCACACATAATTGCTACTTAATTAAATGGAAAGTTGGAGAACAACTTCAACCTACAATCTGGGTATGGTGTTACAATGTTGTATAGTTCCTTTGTCACTGATATTCAGATTGAACTCAAGGCATGGAGCAGTCATCCTCTTCAACATTCAATCTTGTTCCTTGAACCAGAGCAAACTGTCAGAGATATATGTAAGCTCAATATCACATACTGACTCACATGTGCATGGCCATGCATTTCTCAGTCTCACTTATCAAGAGGCTTAGGATATCATACTCCTATAGGAGGGACAAATCCCATCTACATCGCTCAAAGACATCCCCATGTATCATAGTTTACCCAATCATCACATTTATGATAATCCTTATTCAGGATTATGGTGGATGATGTTAAAGCACATCGAATGACAAGTGATGAGTGCAGTGACTTTAGGTCCAAGAACCACAATCACCAACAAAACTATGAGAGATAACTATGACTAGCATTGTAATGGTTTCCATGTGTTACTCTCATGGTGAGTTTGTCTGATACACTATTCTCTAACATGTATCTGTGTGCTTGGTTTGATTATCACATATCATGACTAATGAGATTCTGTCATCAACCAACACACCCTATGATCTGATGTGTTATTGCTCTCTATCTGCCCTCCACAATAACATCCAACAAGGGACATAATGAGAATGTATTTACTCTTAACATCTGTATGATCTCATTGTTCAAGTCACGTACTTGAAGACATACATCATTGAGTAATATCATTATCTAAACATTTATTATGTTACATCATTATCTCATAATTAAATAAAACAAAATAAATTGGAAGCTTTCCTTTATTATTAATCAAATCATTTACAAATTATGCCATTACAATCATCATATGATTGGCTCTCTGGGCATACATACCAACATACTCCCACTTGCAATTAGAGCCAATCACTCATGAATCTTATCCCAAGTGATCTAAGACCATCACACTTCTGCTATGAAAGTCCTTTTCTCAAGGGGTCAACAATATTGTTCTCAGTTGGCACTCTACAAATCTTCACATCTCCTAGTTGTACGATCTCTCATATGAGATGGAACTTCCTTTATATATGCTTGGAACATTGATGTGATATGGTTCCTTAACTTGTGCAATAGTTCCATTTTTTTGACAATATAGCTCAATTGCATCGCGGATGCTTGGAACACCCCAAGTTTAGAGATGAACTTCTTGATCCATACAACCTCCTTTGCTGCATTCGATGCAACAATATACCTGACCTCTATTGTAGAATCAACAACTGTCTCTTGCTTGGAACTCTTCTAGCTTACATCTCCATGGTTTAGGCAAAACACATATCCTAATTGCGATCTGTAATCATATTTGTCAGTTTGGAATCTCACATTGGTGTAACTCTTTACCACCAACTCTTCCTCTCCACCGTAGATGAGGAACTAATTGTTAGTCCTTCTCAAGTACTTAAGGATGTTCTTGATGGTTGTCTAGTGAGCATCACCTAGATCTGACTGGTATCTGCTCGTCATGCTCAAGGCATATGAAACATCAGGATGGGTACAGAACATTGCATACATGATTGATCCAATTGCTGATGC